>JALHLI010000008.1:9874375-10474375 GCA_023349425.1 Anthopleura sola | reverse complement strand
AAGTACGAAACGGCCGTTACTGGAATGAGTACAAATCGGTTATTCAAACCTTTTGACCTTTGGAGTAAAACTACATTTTAGCAGCAAAGGAACACAAACACAAGATAAGTAAATAAGTATAACGTTCATTTCATTCAAATAATCGGGGGGAAACTATAGAAATCCAACCACTTTAGCCGGGTGTCCTAGTGCCCTTGTTTCATGCAATAGGAAAGGGATTTAGCCATTACTGGGATTAGCGTTTTGCAAAATCTCTAACTCTATAACTTGGACTGAGATTTTGCATGACTGGGACTGGGATTTTTACAAAATTTTTGACTGGTAAATGGGATTACGATCCCCCCTCCCCCTTCGCCTTCACCTTCCGGACCCTCCATCAAAGCAGTCGTAGTAGTCGAAATAAGTAACTACCAGCTGATCTGAAAAAATGACGTAGTAATGACGTCACTGCAAAACTTCCTCATGAAGCCTGAGTAAATCGACATACAAAAATTTATATTTGAGATAAATTTAGATTTTGTATAAAATTAGTATGATATCATTTAGTTAACAAATATGATAAAGAATTAACCATTTCTGGAGTCTTCTGGCTACTAGGGATGACATCTCAATTTTACAAATTTTTCGATTCTAATTGGCTAATTTTTTTTATCTCAGATCAGCTGGAATGGATAGAAAACCAAAGGCTCTAGTTCTATTGACCTTCTGTAAGGTGTCTTCGTCCACATTATATCCCGTCAGTATTCCCATGTCAATGATTGCCATACCCGTGTCTCCAGACATTGCGTATCTAAGATAACCAAAATCACAAGGAGTCAAATATATTGAGGCTACAGAAATATGTATCATGTAAGGATAAAGCCGAAAAAAGATAAAACATGAACCTTCAAATAATGTAGGAGAAGAAAATTATCTGTTTAATGAAATAGGAATTAAGGAGGTATATAGCCAACTGCAACAGGCAATCCGTATGGTAGCAAGCATACCTCAAAGATCATGTTCTAAACCATTGATCCATTAAAGTTCCGTTGGAAGTAGGTTTACCCTAATGCTAGTATAAGACTTTGTAGTGGTAGGTTACCCTATCTTTATGGAAACGAGTCCTGAGAGAGTGTACTTACCGGGCGCAAGCCGTCATTACGATTATTGAAGGTATACTTCTTCGCTGCCTTGCTAATTTGTCGTCTTTTGTACTTTCTTTTAAATCATTCTTCTTTTTCTTTCTATCTTTCCTTTTTTTTGCCCGTTTTTTTGGTTTTTGGTTTTCGTTTTTCTTCCCTTCTTTCTTTCCTTTTCTTCCTTTCTTTCCTCCTCTCTTTCCTCTCTTTCCTTTGTGTTTCTTTTTATCAATTGCCGCTCTCGTTTGCCTTGGTCTTACTTCAACTTTGTCAATACTTTCTTCTAAAGATATTGTAGAGGACAACACTTTTCCAGTTCCGTCTTCGGTAAGAGTTACATTCACGTGAAAGAAGCAGCTATATCCTTTTTTCGATGGCACATTATACTTTATGTCAACCTATGAGAAAGTATAAAAACAGAAAAGAGTCACTGAGACTTGTGGATAGTAAAAAAAAAAAAAAATGAAGTGCCCCTAATATATAGCACCAAACCGATTTCAATTAAATCCTTTAAAAAAAAGGATTCAAAAAACGTTTTGTAGGATTTTACCGCTTTCGGTGTAATTCTGATTTTTAAGCGATTTTTGAAAATGCCCCAATAAATCTCACGACCGCGTCAATGGAAGACTGGGCCTATGACGTCATCAAAGGAAGTGCCAATGGGTAACGACGTAATATTTAGACATTTATAATCATCACTCTATAATCCTATATAATTAACTATGATATTATTTTCAAAATTTTCATCCTAGTGTCCAATTACCCACGCAGTTGGATAGCTTCCCTCAGCCAATCAAAACTTGAGTGAAACAATAGGAATTACCTCTCAACCAATCAGCGCACAGCTTATGCGCGTCGGCTTTGTTTACTCTGTCCTGAATTCAAAATGGATCGAGAAAGATGAACATTGTTCTTTGTCGTTAACGACGCTTTTAGCCAAAATTATGAGAACTTCCTTAACAAGGAACTGCACGAAGCTTTTTCTAGACTCCCAGAAGTAACTTCAGAAAATTTAAGTTGCATGAGAGAAGTAAATATAAACAAAAATAAACAAAAAGTAACGCGACATGGATGATAATATTTGACTCATGGCCAGGAGTAGCGGTCATCTTGACCACGCTCTACGTCAGCGGATTTCACCATAATTGAAAACAAAGTTGTCGCCGCCGAAATGTACGGGACGAAATTTTTAACGGGGTTTTACAAGCAGCTACAACATTTGTCTTCGGATATTCTATATGAAACGAAACCCAGGACTGTCAAAATATATTCCAAAAGATTATCGTTGAGCGAATAATTACAAAAAAAAAGCAGAACGTTTCGTAATTTCTAGCGGGATTTTTTCAGAAATCAGACTTCTGAACGGATAATGCAACCTCTGTCACGCTATCACGAAGTATCATGTTTTATGCATGGTTTAACCGACAAGCTAAAAGCTTTCTATATAGCTTATATTTATCAAACCACACTAAACCTTCAAAATTAAAAGTGGCAAGAACAATACTTTCTTAGTTCTCAGGGTAAATTCCATGCAATCTGTGAATCACACGCTCTTTACAGTGGCGGATCCAGAATTTTACAAAGGGGGGTTCCATTTCGTCTTCACTCTTTCAACAACTGATACGTAAAACTTCATTGCAGGACGCATTCTCATTGTTTCATATACCCCTTTTCAAAGGGTCTGATGCTCAAAGGGGAGTTCCATGGAACCCATGGAACCCCCTCTGGATCCGCCACTGCTTTAGGAAGTGTGATTTTCGTATAATTAAATACAAATTCAAGAGGTTGCTACGTAGTCCGGCACAATTAATTTCCCCAAATTTTTTTTACTGTTCTTAAAAGATATATTCTTCCTTAACTTGCGGCGTAAATTTCATTTCAATCAGAACACTTGCCGATAGTTAAATATATATAATTTTCTTTTGAGGGTACTACCCTAGGGCCGACAGTTTGCAAATGGCCAGACAACGGCAAGGCAATATTGTTATACTTGAACTATTTTCTAACTTTTTATTTATGTTTATTTTTATGATTGTACGTTTTTTAGGTAATAATTAAATTGAAATAGTACCCAGGTGATTTTGCTTCTCTCAGGCCGAAGGAATTTGCCAATCAGCGAAGCTTTTGTTCATAGCTCAATTTTTCCTAGTTCCAGGTTTTAGGCTCGATTAAAACAGGTTTTACTCGAAATTAAAGAAAATGAAACTCATCCGTGCAAAGATTCGCCAAATACCTTATAGAAAAAGCATATTTCATCGCTGTCGGTGGAAGATATTTCATTTTGACAAGAGATAATAGAAAACACCTGGAGATTTTCGCTGTGACAAACAAACAATGCATTGCGTGTCTAGATTCCAGATCAACTGGACTACATGCTTTACCTATATGGAAATAACTAATTTCAAAATAACTTCTCTTACTGCCAAATTTGGCAGTTCTCGGAATTTTTTACCTCCAAATATTTCCAAATTGGACAGGATGTAGTCCTATTACCTATACTAATTCTTCACGTTGACTGCTCCGTAGAGCATGTTTTTGAGTCTTCCGGGTGCTTATTACTAGTAAACTAACCTGCATTTCCCCAACTCCGCTACCAACAGTTTCGACTTTGAGCTCTTTTCCTACGTGCTCAGTTATCTAAGTATAAGAAAGAGAATATATATATATATACATACACACACACGCACACACACACACACACACACACACACACACATACATACATCCATCCATCCATCCATCCATACATACATACATACATACATACATACATACATACATACATACATACATACATACAACATACATACATACATACATACATACATACATACATACATACATACATACATACATACATACATACATACATACATACATACATACATACATACATACAACATATATACATACATATATATATAAATGTAATAACGAAGAGGCAAGATTTGCTGTTACTCCGAGTTTCGTGCTTACGCACTCGTCAGACAGTATTTAATATATATATATTAGTCAGAGTCAGAATAGACAGAATAGACACATCCAGATATATATAGATATATATATGTATGTATGTATGTATGTATGTATGTATGTATGTATGTATGTATGTATGTATGTATGTATGTATGTATGTATGTATGTATGTATGTATGTATGTATGTATGTATGTATGTGTGTGTGTGTGTGTGTGTGTGTGTGTGTATGTATGTATGTATGTATGTATGTATGTATATATATGGATGTGTCTATTCTGACAAGTTATGACTTCTTAAGGCAAATTTCTTGGTTTATTTTCAAACGTTCCGCCTGTTACAGCCTCGTCAGTGATATGATAATTATTTTCGATTACATTGAGATAAAGTAAACTAGGACAAAAGCCTGTGTTAAGGTTCATTGAACCTAGTGTCATTCAATAGATAATATGCGTCCTATACAACCATTAATGATGTTGCTCTTGTGAGAGATGATAACTAGCGGTAAGCTAGTGTGAGCTGCATCGGTGTTTCTAATGAAACGGTATGGATAAAAAGTTAAATTTTATTACACCGTAAAAAATAAGAGAGTTCACTTACTGACGTTTCGGATGCTAGTCCTTCGTCGGAGTAAAAAAAGCTTTTTTACTCCGACGAAGGACTAGCGTCCGAAACGTCAGTAAGTGATCTCTCTTATTTTTTTACGGTGTAAAATTAACTTTTTATCCATGATGTTGCTCTTGTGTTTCCTTATTTCTAACGCTTCAATGATCTTGCGCGTGTGGACATCATTGATGTTATTGTGTAGTATTTCCCAGGAGATGTCGTTTAAAGATGATTTACTATTATGTGTAGGTAGATATACGTAAACTGTTTGTTTCTTCTGTGAGCCACTACCGTGTCCTGTGTATTGCCTACCTAAAGATCATAAAGAGGGAGAGTTGAAAGGACGCCCTATCCACGCAGCCACGGACACCCCAGCCACTCGATTATCTAAATTCCTAGCAAGATCTCTTGACAACCTACTTACACAAGTACCAGCACATCTAAAGAACACTCAAGAATTCATTGCATTTATTTCAGCATTAGATAATGTTAAAATTATGGTATCTCCTGGGAAATACTACACAATAACATCAATGCTGTCCACACGCGCAAGATCATTGAAGCGTTAGAAATAAGAAAACACTAGAGCAACATCATTAATGGTTGTATAGGACGCATATTATCTATTGAATGACACTAGGTTCAATGAACCTTAACACAGGCTTTTGTCCTAGTTTACTTTATCTCAATGTAATCGAAAATAATTATTATATCACTGACGAGGCTGTAACAGGCGGAACGTTTTTTTCGGGTTGCCTATCACTAGGGCTTTCTAAATATATATATATGGTTACAAAAGATAGAAAAGAATATGTTTTAGTTTGAAAACATGCTGATAAAAAGAAAAAAACATTAGTATAGAAATCTCGCATTTAGGTACTTACATCGTTGCTTTGTTGAAGGAAAGCATTATCTTCCTGAATCGTCTTGATGGAATTATTCCCCAAATTTGTTCTTATGACTAATTGTAGCTGCACTTTCTTTGCACGTTCGCTGTATTTTGCAAGAGACTCCAGGGCAACTACAGTATCCTAGAGGGGGGAAATGTTCCATTAAACCTTAAGCTTAACTTTAGAATAACTGGAAACAATTTCGCAATTTGCCTAGTTCAATGGCAATTAACCACGTCAATTAGTTTATTACTAAAATAATTAGACAGAATTACCTTTGCTGGATTACCCGCGGCATAGTTTTGTTAATTTTGCCGTGTTGTGATCATGAAAACCTCATTAGGTATACAATAAAACAGGTTGCGGCCCTCGGGATGTGTATTAGTTGTCGCTTTTGTATTGATTTTAGACTGTTCTGGTGATAGTCATTAATAGTTACTAAAGATATACTATTACACACTAACAATTTAGATTTTATTTCACGGATTTAGTGTTTGCGCTCTATTGGCTGGTTATTTTAATTTTGCGGGTGACAAAACTTATTGAAAATAGAGTGAAACACTAAACCCGTGAAAAATATATTTATTTAGATTAATACACTTTAGTAGACCAAATTTCCATTGTTTTCTTTTGTGTCTATTTGACTATTACACTTTAAGCAATTTTTATTTCACAGGTTTAGTGACTTCACTATAAGTATACATTTGTTGATTATACTTACTTTAGTTGATACAAATCCTCCTCCATAACTTCTCTGTTTAGCTAACCATATTACAATAGGTCCAGCATACTCCAGTCTGTCCATCTCCACCTGAGCCAATAGTGCATAACCAGTAGTTTCGACATTAAATGTTTTCGATTTTGTCTCCCAATATCGAGTAGATGTTGCTAAAATACAATACACGTATAAATAACCATTTTTTTCTTATTCAAACAAATACCGCTGCCATCCTTGTCTTGAAACTCAGGTTTAGCCCCGTTTAATAGCAAACATTATAAAGGCGTTAAACTTGTATAAAGTGACTATGTTAGCCTGCATTGCAGGCGTTCTTCGTTGGTTCATTCCGGGACGGGGAGGATTGGGGAGAGGAAGGGAGAGAGGAGAAGGGAACGCCTACCCGCAGCCATTGTCTTTTTCAACTATTTCAACTATTAAATATGCACGATTCCTAAGAGAACTGTCAAAAATCCATCATAGAACTGTCAAAACATATCCTATCAAATCACGGTAAAAAGGAAGTGAAATTTTACTTCCGATAAAGACATGTACACTAATTTCGTGTGTGTAGCTGTCAAATAAGATTGTTGCGATTATGTCTGCTGGTGTTAGTAATCACGGAGAATATTTTAGGCTCTGCAAATGTAATTTTAAAGTGCAAATCGGCAATATTTCATGAAAAAAAAGGATATTTACCTTACACTACAACAACGTTGGAATGTTTGAAATTGATAGAAATCTGTTGAAAGCTGATCTGTGCGAGGGTCTTGAGGCCGTAATTTAGAGATGAATGCCGGATTTTTTTCGGGAAAATAAAGGATTGGAGCCGTAAGATTAGACATACAGAAAGATAAATTATCGTAGAATTAAGTTCTGGCGTCGGAATTTTCATAGATTGAAAATGGAGGGATTTATTTGCATCTAAAGTGAGCCGACTTGGAAATTTGAGTCGCCGAAGCCTACGGTTCCCAATCTAGCTTTATAAGGGCCAGAGAAGCGGTTAATTTTGAAATGGCTATAACTCGCTCAATACAGAAACAGAGCTTGGGCTGACCTGTGTTCCTGCAGTTATATGTTCCCATTGGAACTGCTTCTAAAAGCTGATCCTTTACGATGCTCTTCAAAGGACAGACTACTATCACTCGTAATAGTCGTGTTCTTCAACATCGAGTATAATTTAGCTATAGGGAGACATTGGAAAAGCATTGGAAAAGTAATGCTAGGAGATCTCCACCGTTCACAAGCTGTTTTATTTCTGCTCTTTCTTAAAGTCAAATTCTATAGTATTTTTTCGATCGCAACTTCGGCTTCTTCACTAGCCTCCTCCTTTGCAGAGTGTTATTACATCACTTTTTTAATATCTTTACATTGATTGATGTCAATCATAATTGACGAAGCCGAGCCAATCAGAGCAACCGTTCGTGTACGAATGGGGAATTTGAAAAAGACAATGGCTGCGGGCAGGCGTTCCCTTCTCCTCTCTCCCTTCCTCTCCCCAATCCTCCCCGTCCCGGAAAGAATCAACGAAGAACGCCTGCAATGCAATGCAGGCTATGTAGTAATCGGCGATAATTCATCGAATAAGAAAGAGACAGACTCGTCACTTTCACAATAAGTGGTATGCAAAATCCACTAGGTTTTTGGGAAAGCATGAAAACGGATTCTTTATGAATACTCACCAGGGTTATAATTTGCCATTTTTATTAACTTTTGATTGGCTTCGAATTTGGCTGAACTATTGACCAAGGATAATGCGTATGTAGTGATTGCTAAGTGGTAAGAATTATTGACCTTTGGGACACTTTTCTCCAAAAATGCGACGGCACGCTTTATAGCTTGAGCTTCAGACTATTAGAAAAAATAAAGAGTAGACTGAAAATATCGCATACATTGTTACATCTATGAACTCAATGAAACATTTTAATGGAATTTGAAAAAAAAAATATTGTGCAGCTTTTAGCTGATAGTTAACATAAGTAAAGGAATGGATGCCACCACAGATGTACAGTATAAATGACTCATCATCTATGCATTTGAAGTGTTCGTTAATCGAAACAATCAATAATATATCGTCCATCTTTGCTTGTGAAAGCAAATTACGGAAAATGAATACAATTTCATATTTTTTTAATGCGTACCGTTCCTCCACACTGGCACTCCCTGAGTGCAATCACTGCTGACGATGTCAAATCTACATCTTCCTAAAATAACAAACAAATATAAATCAAATCGAAAGTTTGAAAATCAACCTGGCCAATATATAAAAGAGCCACTTTTATTCAGAAATGAATATGCTAAAATTGAAAGCCTTCTTACGTTCACAGTTGATATTCTTTTCAACTCCTTAACGAATGCGCCATCTGATCTTTGTCTTCCCAATAGCCACTTTGCATATCCACATAAATCAGTTTTGGGTATATTGACACCTTTCAATTTGTTAGCTTGGCAGAATACTTTCACGACATACGCAGTTAATCTGTCAGAAAAAAATAGAAAAAAACGTCTCATTCTATTTAACCTGGAATAAGAATTCTGGCAATACTTAATGTTGTTTTTTTTATGATGATCTTCAGTTAATTATCTTTAACTACTTGCCCTCGTCTTATTCATGTAACGGAAGTCATAAACATTAAAAAAAAGGTTCTGTCCAATCTGGATGAAAGAAAAACCCGAGGACGGCTTCGATAGGTTTAAGTATAGCCAGTGATCTAAGTAGGCGCGTAAAGCATGATTTCCGTTATCGAAAAAAGAATCAATCCCAGCAACCACGGCCCTCTCAGTTCACTTCAGTTTCGTAGCAGCTATCTTGAGAAGAAGCCTATATGTGTATATTTTTTCGCCAATTAACCTCTTGGTTTTGTAAACGAAACACTCTCAATAACATGTACACATTTAAGGCTTTTCCTTATATTCCTAATATTCAAAGCATCCTGGACATTGCCAAGGACCCAACAGCAGCGCAATATGAGAAGTTTGTAGTTAAATCCCATAAAGAAAGTGTCAGTGTCAGTGTCAGTGTCAGTGTCAGTGTCAGTGTCAGTGTCAGTGTCAGTGTCAGTGTCAGTGTCAGTGTCAGTGTCAGTGTCAGTGTCAGTGTCAGTGTCAGTGTCAGTGTCAGTGTCAGTGTCAGTGTCAGTGTCAGTGTCAGCGTCAGCGTCAGTGTCAGAATTAGTATTAGAATTAGAATTAATAAAAAATGCACATAAACCGGTTGAAACCAAAGAAAAGTATAATAAGCACGCAAAGGTACTTAGAATAGCTTTGGATCTTCCTCTGGCTGTCTTACGTTGTTCTTCCTTTAGCAACTCCACCCCATAAATTAAAGCCACCATCCATGCTGCGGTAGTTGAGTTCATGTACGTAACCTGAAAAAAGAAAAGTGTAATAGACAGAACAATCAAGAAGTTGACAATTGTGGGGATGAAAGGATGAAACAACGTACATGTGAATTAATTAATTGATATACCAAAGAAAATTCTTTTCAAGCAAATATTTTCCGATTCTTAGAAGGCTTGAAATATCGATTTTTCTTTCATTTTTTCTCTCCTTGTAAAACCACAAGGAGAGATGTTCGCGTCACTCTTGTCACGCATTTAGCACTCCATTTCAGTTGCTCGACAAATTGAAGTGGGAGCTCAGCTTATAGGCAGTGCCTAAATTTATAAATTAGACCTTTTTCAAAAATGGCGGCCGCAAATTCAAATTCAAAATCTTTCCAGCTCTGGTCTTCGATTCTAAATTATTTGAATATCTGGCTGTAAGTGACTGACACACAGAGTGAACAAACGGATAGAAGGTGTGAATTAATTGAATTTTTTTGTTTTGTGTTTCGGCTGTTTTTGCTGTCTAGCAAGCATGCCAAGTCATTTTCGGACAGCTCAGGGAAGCGAGCCATGTTGACAAATGCAACGTTATTGGCGTGAGTAGACCATTATTTGCAGCAACACCTTTACACCGTAATGTGCAAGAGCAGACCATTATTTGTAAGCAGTTATTTGCAGTTCTCCCGGCCAATCCAAATAAAGGGGGAAAAAATTTGAACGATAATAAATTTTATTTCCTTGCAGCAAATGTTTTGCAAAAAAATGTAGCTCAATTACCTTTATGAATATAATCATCAATCCCGCTCCTCATCTCTTCCGTCATCTGATTTGTTTTTTCCAAGTAGTTTAATGCATAAACATTTGGTGCTATCTTAGCCATATTTTGTTCGCCGCATCCTCCTGGCAGTTGTAGAAGCAATTCCATCTTTCCTGATTCCAGATTGTTTACGGCTTGTGCCATCATGTTACCTTGTAAAACGAGATGTTTTTATTATTTATTTTATTAATAAGTATACAGACGTTTATCGTTTTTTTTTACATTATCTTCCTTTTGACATGCAATTGAAAATTAGTTCTTACGCATGGTTGACGAATGCTTTCCCAAGGGACATGCTCTAAGATCAATATCCATTTGTAACAGATTAAAGATTTCATACAGCTGCATGCCAAGTATAAAAAGTATAATTGACTCGGAGAATAAGGAAGCTCTGCAACAAACAAAAGAGAGCGCACCTGTAGAAAGGTTGTGCAAGTGCCGTAAAAAAGATGATTTCCCTCTCAGAATGAATGCCTCACTAGGGGTATATATTGTGTACCAAGCGATAGTATCAAAAGACGATGGAAGCCAGGAGACAAATGTAGGCCCAACAGACACGGATTTCAAAATAAGATACGCGAACCACAAGCAATCGTTCAAGAAGGAACCGTATGCGAACCAAACGGAACTTTACCGTCGAAAGAATTTACCATCAAGTGGAAAATCCTGAGAAAAGCAAGAGCATACTCAAGCATAACAAAAAAGTGCAATCTATGTACTTTGAAAATGTACATTTTTTGCCATAGAGACATGGCCACGCTAAACCAAAGATCAGAGCTGGCCAGCAGTTCATTATGCAGGAATGGAGATAGTTCTTTATACTATAGTACGTCATTCATTATGTTGCCTGGGATTATGAGAGTTCTTTTGAATTCCTCTCGTGCGGAATTTAGTTGATTTCAAAATACTGTAGGGCTTAAAAAAGAAGTAAAAAAAGAAGTAAAAAAAAGAAGTTAAAAAAATGTAAATTAGGTAGTTAGATAGACGGAAAGATAGAGGAAAGCGAAGGGGAAATAGAGAGGGAGGTTGGTAACTAGGGGATACTAATTCTTTTGAGATTTCCCACCATTATGTAGATTTAGAAGCATTTTCATCACTAGTGATTAAAATATTTCAAACACCGGCCAACCTATAATCGTGTTTCATTGGGGTTTCAAACCCATGCACGTGGTACGAATGGTGCGCTCACATTGGTTGATTAGTTCATGAATTATTAATGAGTTTGAGAAAGATCCGTAAAGCTCGCTATGTGTTGTTTGGTTTTGAGAGGCCTATTGTTCATCAATAACCTTGTTATTTTAGCAAGGTTTGCACATCTAATTCATGCATTATTGTAGTAAAATCATTCGTAGATCGTGTTCTGTATCTATCTATATTAAAAGCTTCCACTGAAAAGGAAAGCACATAGAAAATTACATTGATTCTTGATTTCAAATACATGCGATTGGTACACTGTTTATAGTTATCGGAATAAACCACGACATTACGGGTTCAATCATGAATTGGATGTTTTAATTCTCATAGGATAAGAAACGAATTTACGTGGGAGAGCCATGAAAGCGGCAAAGATTTGTTTGTTTTTCGCATCGTTAAGTATATTTTATCGGGTAAAAAACTGTTTTTCGCATCGTTAAGAATATCTTATCGGGTAAAAACCTTCAGCTGCATTTATATTTCATAAGTGTCTAATCAAATTTTACAGAAATATATGAGTATTTCATAAGATTGAACGTTTAATTTCTCGAAGAAAGAAAAGACACAGCGACATGACAACATTCCTTCGGATCAAAAACCCTGATTTTTGATTGGTGCATATCGAGTACCAATCAGAAGGTACAAACGGACATACATATCTTAATAATACCAGGTGATCAGACAAGGCGCGCAAAGCATGATTTCTTGATCTGAAAAAGAATCAATCCCATCATCCACCGCACGCTCAATTCACTTGAGTTTCATTTGCGGTCATCTTGAAAATAGGCTAAATATGAGCGACTTTCCCGCCAATAAGTCTTTTCTTATTGAAAACGAGACACTATAAATAACAGCAGCTTCTTCGAGATCGTTACAACGTTACTTCTTTAACAAAAAACCATGAATAATAACCTAACAGATGAAAATATATTCTTAGTCTCATCTAGACAAAATATTCTTTGAAGTAGAAACATTTTTCCCCTTAAATCATCGGCCAAATGACACTTTTCCTAGCATTATTGTACTTGTATGCTATTTTGTTTTGTTTTGATTTCCCTCTGTTTATCCATGATTGAGCTCGAAAAGACGCATTGGATTGATTCTTTTTCAGAAAAGTGATTCACAATGCAATCTGATTGGCCTCAGGTCACCTGGATATATATATATATATATATATATATATATATATATATATATATATATATATATATATATATACACAAATGTTTGTTGAAAAACGACTGAAATCGCTGTCTTTCACATATATGTATATATATCGCAAAAGTGTCAAAGTTTTAGGGATTCGGTGTATATGTATATATATATATATATATATATATATATATATAGATAGATAGATAGATATATATATATATATATATATATATATATATACACCGAATCCCTAAAACTTTGACACTTTTGCGATATATATACATATATATGAAAGACAGCGATTTCAGTCGTCTTTCAACAAACATTTGTTACCAAGTTGTTCTAGAATACCTAAAGAGGCTTTTTAACATGTTTGCAGTTGATTTTCTTCTTGTTTATTGCGGTTTATTTTTCAACAAAAATAGCACTCAAACATATATGTATATATATCGCAAAAATGTCAAAGTTTTAGGGATTCGGTGTATATATATATACTCTTTTCCAAAACAATTGAGAATTTTAGAATTTTATATATATTTAAGGAATATAAAACGGCGCGCGTGTGTATATACTGTGATATAAACACGCTGGGAGCTGTAGAGCAAGAGAGAAGTCGTAGAGAAACACCAGGCGCAGCCGAGTGTTTCTTTGACTTCTCGAGTGCTCTACAGCTCCCAGAGTGTTCATATCACAGTATATAGACACAAGCGGACGTTTTATATTGCTTTATAAAATATTTTGAACTATTTTACGACAATAAGCTGATGAAATTGAAATTCTCCCAACTTAGTATCAAAAACAAGACTTGTACGCATGACAAAAGTTTCATGGACAGCAATCAAATTCCTTAGTACAGAAATGGAATTTAACGAGGCAAAATCATTGAAAACTCTTTCAAAATCACGGCGAGAAATGTTCTAAAATGTTAATGAAGCTACTGAAAAGTGGAAGATGTACTGAAAATGAATTGAAGACGTGTTTTTATAAGATTAAACAGATGAGGTAAGGTTTGAACAGGAAATCTTTCAGCTCGTGGTGTACGCTTTGGCTGATGTTCACAAGCTACAAGGAATGTAAGTTTATTTATTTTACAAAAAATTAAAAAGCTTAGAGGAAAAACTGTGAAAAAGCTTTCTTTTCTGAGCTTTCGCTGTCTTTTTCTACTTCGTCTACAACAGTAAAGAGTGACATAAGCCACACATTTCTGATAGTAAGGCCTTGTGAATTGTTTGGAGACGAATTTTTTCAGGTTGGTAAATTCATAGGATTTTTGTGCTTTACATTTTCTTCTTTTCTCAGTCCTTGATGCTCCTGATCGCTGCATTTAACATCTGATTCGATAAAGTAAAAGATGGATTTGAATTTATCTGAATACATCTGTTTTACGGGGGATTATTGAGATTTTTCAATGCAGTAGTGAATTTTTAGCAGCAAAGATCGACTCTATTCCTTGCCTTCCTTGTTTTAGCTTTACCGTAAAATATTCTCAGTTTTTTGTCAAGCTCTTCGTCATTCATTAAGTGAAACTCAGTCAGAATACCGTTTTCTTTTCGCTGTTAAAAAGCTGTTAAAAATCATCATAAGTTCTGTTAAAAAAAAGCTGTTAAAAATCATCATAAGTTCTCTTAAAAATAACTTTTTTAAATATATCTTCTTGTTGTTTTTGAAGCTGATGGTGGTTGTTTCGTACGCCGAGTTTTAACTTTTCGCAATTATGACTTTTACGCCAAACGCCGTTTACAGCCAAAACCGTTGTATCGCACGGATTGATTTAAAATTCTTCACTCGGATTGGGTTTTTCCTAGCCGTCAATCATTATGCAAATTAGAGGTTGAACAAACTTGCTCGATTGCTTGCACAGATTCCGCCATTACAAAGTGCTTCAAATTCAAACTTCTTCGATCATTTAAAAATAATCGATAGTGTTCTAAGCTTTAAATCGAGGGGAGAATTGTTTTTCAGCCTTTTTTCCTGTCAAGTATTCAAGCTATTGCCATGATAATGGAATGCTGTACTAGTAATGGTCTCCCGTGAGAATCTCGAGCTGTGCACTAGTAGACAAGGTAGAATATTTTGCTTAAAATGTTCAAAACTTTCTTTTGAAAGATAGATTTTTGCAATTCAGAAACTGGTTCGTATAGCTAGTAATACCGAGCCTGAGCTGGTTTCCATATAACAGCTGTAAGAGCAATAAATTTATTTACAGATAACGATCGCAGGGCTGTTGTTTTGCATTTCAAACCGAGTAACGAGTTCACAATGGACGTCTATTTATGGAGATTCTAGGGCTTTGAGAAGATTAGTAATAAAGCAGAAGGTTAAATATCATTATTGTGGAGTTATTTCAATTGTTATATTTACATTCTGATTTCCACCGTTTAGCACAAGTTCTATGTATGGTCAAGAGACATATGTTCTTGATGTTTCGATGTTGGAGTTTTCATCAAGGTTTTTCAGCCCTATGCAGGAATATAATGCTTATTTCCTAAGAATATTCATGGGCTCGATCTTACGAAGATATTTTTTTCTAGAAATATCGTCGATTCGTCTTAGATTATCTAGAAAAGTTTGAATTTGAAACACTCTTTAATGGCGGAATCTGTGCAAGCAATCGAGCAAGCTTGTTCAACCTCTAATTTGTATAATGATTGACGGCTAGGAAAAACCCAATCCGAGTGAAGAATTTGAAATCAGTCCGCGCGATACAACGGTTTTGGCTGTAATACAAATAAAAATCAAGGCTTTCATGAATAAAACATAGGCTTTAATTTATTATTTTATCATAATAGCACAGTCTTTGCTTTCAAAAATGTCCACTTAGCTTGGTATTTAGCTGAGATTACAGTGGATTTCTCCATCTGATAGCTGAGAAAAATCTTATTTTTTCATAGTTATTTTGCACTGTCACTTATTTTTCGTTTAATGAATTGTTTCCTAGGAAATTAAAGTCTTTGAAACAAAATTACGGCTCTACTTTAACATGCAAATCATTTTCTTTCGTGATGTTTCGGGTTTTTTTCCCTCAAAAGAGTGAGCGTGTCTCTGTCCTCTGATATAAACACGGTAGTCAGCCAATCAGAGCGCGCGTAGTATCACAAATATTTTATAAATATATATATATACATATATATATATACATATCCATGTATCCCTTTTACCTGAACAGTTTTTATGTTTAGATGATCCTCGAGTGAATGGGATTTACATTTATGTGTGTTAATCCCTTTGAGGCTCATGGAAATAAAAGAAATGTTCAGTTAAATGGGGATACATATATATGCGTATATATCCAAGAGTTTTTATTTTTTTGGAATCAATTACGGTAGACTAGAACATGTTCGATTCTTTACTCTACAAGCCTCTTTCGTAATAGCAGAACTCTCACTTGTCAGCGTCACACTGATTAATTCTACCCAGCAGAGGTACCCTATATATAGCACGCACGGATGAACGATTATGCGTACTTTAACAAGAATTTGTTAGCACGTCTACCACTATTTTCTCGATTAAGAAGTCATTCCAACTTTTTCCTTGGGCTGTTAGCAGGCGCCATTTCGAATACCATAGGGACCCCAGAAACTTGGTGACTTGGCTTCCTTGTTTAGAAATACGCTTGAAATATTTTTTATAAACTTAAACTAAAACTTTCTGTCAAATTTAAACCAAAGCCCTACACTTTTCAACTAGAATAGTGCTCTGAAAAGGAGTAAAAGACGTAAAAGTCGAGGAAATACCTTGCGAAATGCTAGAGTAACGGAAGTTTGCCGACAAGATTTTTCGCCGAAGCAACTTCCAGCCATTCAGTAGATCGAAAAGCGACGAAAACTACGGCCCGAAAACAGTCTGGTTTCACTTAGGAATGAAAAAAAAAAAGATTCCTAAACAATACCTCAAATAACAAAACTATAAAACTTACCCAGGATATGAGGTTTGCTTTGTTTTAGATGTGGAAAAGAAGTTCAAAAAGATCTGACAAAATCCAGTGTTGTTTTTGAAGTAGAGTCCAAAGTTGTGCACATAACGTATAAATCTTGAGGAACTGTCACTTCTGTTTGAATTTAAAGTCGGATTTCCCAAAACTTTTTTGTATAATGTTGATGTTTACATCCTTTTTATAATTTTTTTCAAGACAATTGTGTGAAAACTGCTATGTCAGACTCTGCTTCTTCGTGAATGAGAAAAAGTACGACGAATGTGATTCGCTTATTTGCCATAGTTTGGAGAATCTCAATTTTGATCAGAAAATAAAACGTTTTTATAATCTTAAAATATCTTCTGGTATATCATAAAAGCAATAGAAACTAAGTTTTTATGATTCTACCAGTGAAATAGAGCGCGCGAGATGTTAAGAGAAAAACGAGAAAAGTTCAAAAATCACGAGCCGGAGGCGAACTTTGTTTCTATTGCTTAATCAAAAGTATATTATTATGAATTTAATTTATAATTATTTCGTTTCGTTCCGCAAAGTAGACTCAGAGTAAATATGCCTTTCGGTGCTTTCTTGTCTTTTTTTTTATCGTTTTCGTGGAAAAGTTTGGTGGTTTCAGCCGAAATCTTTCACAAAATTTGATTGGCTTTTTAAAAACATTGAAACACTTGGGAGAATTCAAAACTTAATGTTTACATAATGTCAAATACAAAGAACTGGTGTTTTAGTATGTCTAAGAATAAATAAAGAGATATTTTCTTGATTTCTTAAAGAAGCAAAAAATCGCCGGTTTGGGATAAGCAGAAACCATTGCCGGCAACTTGTGATTTTCAAATACTGTTCTTACTCTCCCAGACATAAAATATGATCTATTTAACATTTCGAAAAAAGAGTGAAGTGTCCTGTACCGTTAGAGAACATTCAACCGGGGAAAAAGGGTTTCCATTCGGTTTTTATAGTGCGATAATTAAAAGCTTTATTCTCTGTATTCTCTTTGCTCTATTTACAAAAGTCTTAAACCGGAACCGGAAGCGCAATGGCATGCTGACGCAAGATTTAAAAATAACTTTCGAGGAATACTGATATCCCCAACCCTAAAACCTCTCTGTCTTTCATGGTCTCTTGAGTTAATCTAGAATGATCTTATCACGCCAGCGCTTTTGTTCTTAAAGTTGCCGTGTACATAGTTTCATATTTTTTATCCACTTAAGGTGACTGACTACTTTTGAAAATTCAATTTGAGCCCACGATCTGCGCGCGCACAAAAATCGCTCAAAACCGCATAACCACCTTCAACATTTTATTGAGCAACCATACACGTTTTGAGTTTCAACAGGGCAAAAACCCCGAATTTTGCACGGGACTCTATATTTTTTTGTGAAAGTTTGAGAAAAACGTAATTATTAGAACTTGATTTTGTTAATGTTGTCGTTTGAGTACGATTTTCGGTTGATTGAGCTACGGGAAGCTGAAGTTTTAGCCTATTTTAAAAACTTTATTCAAATATTTTCTTCAAAAATAATGTTTAAAGTAGATGTCCTCAGAAAATTGCTTCCAGAGCTTCTTTCATTTTTGAGTTATGAATTTTTGTGAGCAAAGCTTGATTTCCGCCATTTTTCTTTCGAAAACTTGTCAAGATGGTCATATCCAAAATTCATTATCTCGAAAACGAGCTCAGGAAACCCATTTTTGTTTTCATTTTTGCAATCAGCGTTAAATTCTGTGTAAGATATCTTTCTAAGAACATCTGGTAATTATTCCTTGCTAAAGTAGTCATTCACCTTAATTGCATGTAGTCTCTCTACTATATATACTAAAAGTAATATATAAATATATATATACATATATTTTACTTTTAGTGCTTTTTAAAAAGATTTTAATAAAACGGACGAAGTTGTGCACCTGTAAAATAGAGCTTTGCAGTAACAGACCCACGAATCGCATTTCCTGGTATCTTCAACTTGATTCTGTCGATCTGTTTACTCTCAGTTATGTTATGAATTTCTGCGGAAAAAGTAAGTATATGTCATCTAAAACGTACATATCGTAACCCACATAACCGCAAATTTAGACACGTGATGGTTCGACCATGCCTTCTTTGCTTCTGGTATAACTTTCTTTTATTTGTGTTATAATCTAGAGGATTGTGAAGTGCTTCAACTAGTTTTTTGAACTGATTCGTAAACTTACGTATGCTCTCAAAAGTTAGATTTTCAGCAACATTTTTCAACTCTTCTTCATCAATCTTGAGGCTCTTCAAGCGTTCTGTAACAAAATAAATTACCTGTAAAGAGTTTGTTGCAGTTATAAAGCACATTATTATATGGCTACGATAGTACGCGCGCTCTGATTGGCTGATTTCCGGTCTGAGATTTTCCCATTTCAGACCGTTACCATGACAATGGGTCCGGATCGCATATCAAATTTGCGAGTTTGTTTATAATTTTTCACGTCGCGAAATTTGATATTTTTTCTCGTTAAACAAGAAATTTATAAGCAAAATAAAACAAAAAGCGAACAAAGAAATGATGAGCTACGAAGAGGACCATTCATCCGAGCAAATTTTACTACCCTGACGAGCTCGAAGTGGACATCAAAATCTTGTTTTGACTTAGGTTCGCTGGCCGTCAAATATATTTTTTGTCAAAGAACCAAGTCTAGCCTTTGTTCGCTTTAGCCTTTTTTCTTGAAATTGGATCAAAAACAAAAAATCAAAGCTTCAAATATCGGTTTTTGGTTCACAATTAAAAGATGAAAAAGAAGAAAAAGATGATAAAAATCTAGAATGCAGTAAAAACGACAAACTATCCAAGTTTTTCCGACAATGTTTGGCGAACCAACGTCCTTGGCTTGTCTGAGAGTTTCTGCAGCTAGTTTACACATTTCTTGTCGATTTTTTTTTACGAAATATTAATTAAAATTAATGAATTTACCTTATATGAAGTGTTTTTCTACGGAACTGAAATATCATTCTTGCAGTATAATCAGGTTTTTCTGGTCTACAGGCTACTTTTTCTCTCACTGAAGTTTCAGTCACGAAACTTCATCGTAAGATTAGGAATCTTCCCTCGCTTTCCCTCGCTAAATCTTCTTTAACAAGTCGCTAAAGTCGAAAATTGTTTTTGTTCACTTTAAGACAGACATGACTTCGATTAAACGTATTTTTCGCATTGCAAAAATAAGAAAAAAATACTTCTTGATCCATCTTTGACTACATTATTGAAAACCAACAATATGAAAACACAGCTCCTAACAGTCAAGAACAGATTGAAAACTTCGTTACAAACCAGAAAGCTAAAAATACAATTAGAAAAACCAAGTCGGAGATGAACATACTCCATAAATATTTAAACAGCCTTGGAAAAAACACAGAGATTGAAAGCTTACCAGCTAACGACCTATAGACCATCTGTCAAACGGGAGAGCCTACAAGTTCTTGTTTAGTTTGTTCCACTTCGATGAATGAGCTTAATAGTTCTATTACGATTGTTTAAAAAAAACAACTTAAAAACATTTAAAATTAGTGCTTGAACTTCTGTGACATCGGTCTGAAGGGTCTTTAAAGTTCTTTATGTAAAAAAAATAGCAGTTTCCTGATGTAATAAACGCAAGATTTGGCAGTTTGACTTTATGTGTTTTGCTAGTTGGAAACGATTGATACCTGGCCAATCGATATTCGCTCGATACCGGAAGTTCACGTGTTTTTTATCGATACAGCTAAAAAAAAAACAGCCATATAATAAACGATTTATTAACCTCGCTTGCTCGGTCTTTACGAGAAAATATCAGACCTCGGTCTTTTTTGTACGGACCTCGCTGCGCTCGGTCCGTACTGTCAAGACCTCGGTCTGATATTTTCCCGTACAGACCTCGCGCTCGGTTAATAATCCTTTAATATTAAAAGATTGAACAATAATGACGTTTTTCAGCAGTTGTTGCTGCTGTCAAATGTCAACGGATCGACTGAACTTGCAAGAAGAAGCTTAAGAAAGAAATAACAACACAAATAGGGTAATTGATAAATAGGATGATGTTTAATTAAAGTAGAATAGAAAACCGTTTGGAAAAAAAATCGTATTTCTACTATTAGAAAGCAAGCAACACACCTTGTGGATCCAGTACATATGATTGAGTTAACCTTTCTTCCACTCCCTCAGGCTGAAATCACGAAAAGTTGAAAAATATTTTAGTCACGGCATTCTTTGTACAAGGAGGGATCAAACGGAAGAAGTGCTAAATGGTTAAATTCGGCAGTTTTTCTCGTCTAGCAGGCTACAAGATAGCTCAGGAATAAAAAATGAAATAGACTTACAGTAACCAACAGTTCCTTGAGGACCCTGTCATCAGCATTGCGGCCAATTGCTGTCACATCAATTGGGATTTTCCCGTATTCAAGTGGCACAATCGTAATAGCAAAAGATACGGAGTTCTGAGATTGAACAACTAATCTCTTTTTTTGTGTCAGCAGAGCCGATTTTCCTGGAGTAGCCGCTGAACACATTCTTGTATCACCTTTGAGGTACAGATTAACCTGCATAACAAAGTTATGTGCATGTAATGTAAATGAGAATTTAATAGCGGAGCTCCCGCGGACCACCATACAAAAAAGGTAACCCATCGAGTTGATTTTTCATGGTTTGATTACGGCATTACTTGTTCGTATACTGACATACTTACCTACCTATCTATCGGCCACTTATTTTAGCTTTTCCAAATATTTCCCGTTTATTTAGCTTTTCCAGCTAGTAATTTTAATTAAAAGCTTAAAAGTTTATATTTCATGTTGTTGGGGAACGTGTTCTCGTATAATAAGACCTTATAATAATTTGGTCTTTCACGTGCACTGACTCGATAAGATAAAAAAAAAAAAATATTCAAGAACATTTACAGAGGCTTTTACATTTATAAATCTGTCTCTTATTCTTGTGAAGTTCGTCAGAATGTAAGCTTAAGTTTACGTTTTTCGAAACCTTTTCGCGTTCGTAATGAAAATCCTTTCTTCAACACAGGAAATACTTGTTAATTGTCGTCCTTACGAATTTGAAGTTGTCTGATGATTTTAAGGCTTAAATTAACGTTTTTTCTTCTTTTTGAAAAATGGCATGCGCAGGTTCATAGTTCTCGTTATCAAAAACAAAATCCTTCAAGCTTAAGCTGTTTCTCTAGATCCATAAAAAAAAAATTGAATTAAAATAAACATATACGAGGAAGATCTATCAATTTGAAAATTTACCATTTTTAAAATATCTAGGTGTGTAATTTGAAGCTCATAGTTTTGAAAACTTGCTTTGCTCACTAACTGCTAAACACTGAAAATATTTTGCTTTGGAGTTTTCAAACTAAAAGAATTTTCTAACGTTCCGAATTTTTCAGCGATTCCTTTCCTATAAAGCAAAACGTCACACGGCATAAAAGGTCGCGTTTTCCCCTAATTTTGCCAAAGGGAAAACTGAGCGATAATTTGAAATAATCTCACATTATCCCTACGTTTTACTAAACGGAGGAAACTTAAGATTATCCCCTCGTTCTGCCCGAGTTTTCCATCCAAGTTATCCACTCGTTTTACCAACGTAAAACTTAAGTATAACTTCACATTTCCCCTAGATTTTCCTTGCGTTTTCCAATACAGGGAAATGCATGTAATCTCTTACTTTTCCTCACGTTTTACCAATGCAATTATGTACATAATATACGAATTATCTGGTTCGGTAAAATGTAGGTCAAATTCACCCCCAATAATCTCAACCATTTGTTGCGTTTTACCTATATACTTTAATAACTTTCATCGTTTAAACCAGTTTTCAGCACAATAAAACAAAACTTAGCTAAAAAGGCTATTTAAAAATGTTTACATAAAAATAAAAATATTATTTTAATGAAGTAGGTCGCAGATAAATAAAACAATATAAAGTCCGAGAAACAGATTACTGAAAGATACAATAAATGCATGACTCAAAGACAATTTGCGGCAATTTAAAACACTTACGCAGGAAAATAGCTCTTTCCAGTAAGTGATTTATTTTCATACCGATTTTCGAACAATTTTGGGCTGCCTGTGGGCAGAAGCAAAAGTAACGAATGAAAACAAAGCATTTTACCCTATGACAGATTTGAATAATTTGTCTGTTTGGCGGCCAGATTAAAAAGTTCGTTGAGCTGGTCTTCGGAATGAATGAATGCAGAATTATGCGGGTAAAATGTATGTAATCCACGAATTATCTCTTACGGGATAATCCAGTAAAACGGTACGTTTACTGGAATAATTATCCCGATGGCAAAATGCAGGGATAGTGCGAGTTATGAATGAATGCGCCAGTTAGGAATAAAGGAACAACCAAGGCACAAGCGAACACTGAACAAAACGACTTTACTCGAGGGATAAAAACTTGACACGAGTGAACTAGGAAAACAAGATGGCCGACCCAGGGTCGGTCACGTGACTAACAATATGTACCGCTGACCGGTACTGGCGTGACTTCTCTTTCTTAGTTTTCTTACAACATGGGAAATAACTATGGGGGGAAAGAAATTATATAACATGATTAAAAGTCAGTAACATAGTCTGCTAAGTGTGCAGGGGGGCGTTTGACGCGCGTGGATCTTCGAAGGTCTGTTTGGGCTGTTGGGAGCTCTGTTAGGGTTGGATCATCATCAGCGTCTTCACTTTCTTCAGTTGGGGATTGTTCAGGTACTGATGGACTGTCTTGCGCCTCGAGTTGTATGGGCTGGAGACCGGGAGTCGAGATTACTTCCGGGATTGGTGGAGGTCTGGGTGGCTGACTGGGCTGGAGGGATTCGTCGTTAGTTAGTTCAGCTGTGCTGGCACGTCTTGGGAAGTCTTGGGGGGACGGTGTGTCAGCGGGGACTTTGAAGCAGTCAGAGATTTTCACTCGGTACGATGAACTGCGTAGTTGGGTACCAACGAACTTTTTGATGTTGCAAAACGGGGGATCCATAGATACGACCAGGTATCGATCTCTGGCGCGGGACTTGTTTCTATCAGAGTGGAGATAGACTAAGTCGCCAACAGTAATGGGAGGAACGGTTCTTGGCAGACTTGCTGGGGCCTTGGAACGCTCACTAGATGGGTGGTTCTTCAAACGATGTTGGTGCTGAACGGTTAGAAGGTTCTGGTCGCTGAGGGGGATCTGTTCGTTGGAGAACTGGTCTCGCTGTGTCCACATTTCTCGGGAGGACAAGCCACGTGTACGTATGCGTGAGTTAAGAGATGCTGTTGCTATGGCGATGGTCAGATCTGTTACCTTTCCCCCGAGTGGGTCTTGGCGCAGTAGCTCATACTCTAACTCTTGGATGGCCTTTTCGGCGACTGGGTTCTTGTTAATGTTCTTTGCGTGGCCCAACTCTAGTGTGATCCTGTACTGTTGTAGGAGAGTGTCATTGACAAGTGCTTTGAACCCAGGGGCGGGATCAGTTCGTACTATGGCAGGTGGACCATCGAGCGGACGTAGCTGTATACATAGCTGAATGAGGGCATCTCGTAAGGATGTATGACGTTCATCTTGAAGGAGACGTGTGGCTGTATACGAGGTCACGGACTCACCGAGTACGAGTATCAGCTGACGTGACCTCTTTATGACATCTGCAGCGAATGACTGACCCACTGCGTCTGGTGGAGGCGAGGTTGACTGTTCGATACGTGCACTAGGGGACTGCTTTAAGGCAGCGCACGTGTGGCATCCGTTGGTTATGCGGTCAACGGCTTTATCCATATCCAAGGCAAACAAATAACGTTTGGCAACCATTTTGAGCTGGTGACTGGTGGGATGATGAAGTTGGATATGGAGTGCTGTAAGTAATCCGTCGATGGCTTGACGCGGGACAATTATGCACTCTCGGCTTGGTGCCAAGGGCTCGTTTCTCTTGACAACGAGTAGACCATCAGATGCAATGGTAGCGACATTGAGGTACCGTTTTACGTCCTTGATGTTGTTTAGCTTTTTGGATGGCCGAGTACCCTGAGTGAGGTGGGCGTGAATGCGACGCATATCAGAGCACTCGGTCTGTATGGACAACCAGGCGGATCGGCTTGTGAATGGTAGACGCACTTTGCCATCCATGACGTCTTGGATGGACGTCAACCGGACGACTGATTCTCTGGTGTCGTTGACGAAGGAGCAAATCTGGCATGACTCATCTTCGCATGGTGGGGCATTGCGACTTGCAAAGTCTGAAGGTAGAATGGCTGAGCCTGCAACATGTCGGACGGAAGCTTGATAACGGCTTACAACTGAAAGGAACGTAGACACGCGTGGACTGGCCGAGCACTCACCTCGGCAGAGTTTTTCAAAGGCTTGCACACATGGCTTGCTGTCTGTGAGGATACAAGTGTTCTTGCTTGACTGAACAATAAAGGGACTGAAATATTTAGTAGCTGCTGCGATGGACAGAGCCTCGATTTCACACGGCAACCATGTGGTCTGCGAACCACGGAGTTTTGCACTGAAGAAACCAGCAAGGAGCTGTTTGCCTTCTCGGGTAACGTATAGAGTAGCGCCGATCCCAGGTTTCCTAACAGCACCGTCTGTTACGATCCAGAGCTGGTCGTCTGGTCTTGGAAGAGTGATGCAGCGGGGTGACTGTATGGCGTGCTGAGCCTTTTGAAAGGCGCTTCGAAGCTCATCGGTCCACAAGATGGATTCTTGTGATTGGCGGCCAGCAGTGATGTGGTCAAGTGGGGCTAGGTGCGTAGAGCACTGTGGGATGACGCGCGAGAGAACTTTGTACGCACCTACGAAGGATCTCATCTGGCAGACTGTATCCGGAAGGGGGCACGAGGCCAGGGTGTTTACACGGTGCGGGCTGGCTTTTAGGGTTCCGTTGCTCCAGATCCAACCAAGTATTGTTGTTTCCTTCGGGTTGATGACAGTTTTGGTAGCTGAGAGGCGAAGGTCGCATCTGTGCAGGGCCTGTAGCAGCTTTTTCCAGTTTGATAGCAGTTCTTGAGGGGTGTTTCCACCACAGTAGAGGTCGTCGGCTATCTTTACTGTGGAACCGTCTTGAAGTAGCGGACCAAGTACACGGCACATGAGCTCCTCTAACGCTGTTTCCGACCCGGGCATCCCCATCGCAGATCTTTTGTAGACTCGTACACCTTTGAAAGGGGTGGCAACACCACAGTACTTTATTGACTCTTTCGCCAAGGGAATTTGGTAAAAGGCGCTCGTCAGGTCAGTCTTGATTAAGTGCTTCCACTGGGCAATATGTCGTAGGGTGGTGTCGACATCAGAAAGTAGGGAGGGTTGAGGTTTACTGTATCGGCCAACGTCAGCGAAAGCTGTTACAAGGCGGTAGTCGCCGTTGGGTTTTTTGACTAGGAAAGAGGGATTCAGGTATTCGACAGTGACTCCTGCATCCTCTGGGGTCTCGAAAACGCCAAGTGCTTCAAGTTGGTCGAACTTTTCCTGGAGCTCGACGAGTTTGCCTCTATCGTATTGCGGAAGACGACCCTTTCGTTGGGGTGGTTCTACCGGTCCCATGTTCACTTTTGCATGGAAAGAACCGGCGGCTCCGTTGTAACCTTTAAAGTTCGGATCAAAGACGGAATCGTATTCTTGGAGTACTGAGTGGAATTCTGCTTGCACTTGTGGTGATAGGAGGTTGTCAGGGTCGACTTGTACGGCAGAAGAATGATTCTTTGCAATGGGCGTCACTGGTGTTGGTTGTTTGGGTTGTGTATTTTCTACTGACTCTTTTGGATGGAAGGTGAGATTAGCCTGGCATAAGTGTTCATTTCGTTTGAGTGTGAGTGGCTCAGACGTCAAATTTGGGATGCGGATTCTTCTTGCGACGCTAGACACTATGCCTGGCTGTGGCCATATCTGTGAGGATGCTAACCGCTTGAAGCTTGGGGCGTCGGTACGGGGTTCGATTGCGTATTCGCAGTCAGGTGGAGCGTCGGCTGGTAGCTCTACCTCTACGAACTCTCCAGGCCAGATGGTCTGTGCTTGCGAAGGGGATCTTAACAGGAATGCATATCGGGCAGTTGGGTTTTCTCTTTGGTCTTGTGACGAGCCGTAGGGGTAGCTTGAACCATCACCGAGGATTACTTCTCTTTTGGCGGGACGGACGGCGATGTCATTAGTTTCCATGAAGGGAGTTCCGGCTAGTACTTCGACATCAAGATCTTCGACGACAAGGCCTTCAAAGTGGAAACTATGTTTGTCCCTGGTGAAAGTGATTCTTGTTTCTCCGAGGACTTTAAGGGTAGAAGATCCATCAGCTTGGTGTACAGACTGTGAGCTGGGTACGACTTTAACTCCTAGGCGTATAGCGGTTGCTTGGCGCATCATGTTACCAGTAGCTCCACTATCAATGGTGATGCGGGATGTGTGGTGGCCGTGGAACACATCTAGGTAGGGGGATTGTCTGGTCTGGACCCTGAAAGCCACGGTGCGTGCGTCGACCTGCTTGTCGTAGGTGTGTTGGGAAGCCGGGGGACATGGATCTCTTTCATTATCATCGACTTGGTCTTCATCCAGGATGTCCACGATTTGCCGGGCTTTTACCATATAGCGTTTGTCGTTATCGGGAAGGAACTCACATTGGCTTAAGAAATGCCGGATTTCGGTTGTCCAGCTTGTTTGCACAATGGGCAGACTTTCTCCTGTCTTGGCGGCTTATGTGTTGTCTTGTTCGTAGCTCTGCCCCTTGGGGGATTGCGGCGGAACTCAGTGGTAACGGCTGAGCGCAGGACTTTTGCATCATCTACGGCGTGTATTTCATCAAGAAGCGAATCAAGAGCTTGTGAAATTTCGGGTTTGATGGAGGCAAGCGTACGAGATCTTAGCTCGGTACCGTAGCGCTGCTTCACAAGTCTGGGTAGGTGAGGGTGGATCAGCTTTAACCACGTCAGGAAAACAAGGTTTTCTAGCGTTGGAGATAATTCCTCATCCTCAGGCATTGCCTCACCGTGGTGGGTTAGGCCGTTTGTTCTGAGAAGAGAGTCTTCGACGAAGGCCATTAATCGCTGATACAGGTCTTCTGGGCGCTCATTTGGTTCGAGATGTATGTCGGAGAAATCGATAAAGTGGGCGCCAGTCACTTGGAAGCCGAAATGTTGTCTGATTGTTTGCCAAATGAACTCCAGGGATGTAGAGCTTTTAACTAGTGAACTTCGGGAGATAATTGGGCAGTAGTTGGCAATTTGGCCAAGCATAAGCTCTAAGAAATTTGCTTTCTGTTGGGCAGTACGGCGGCTAGCTAGTGGAACAGACTCACCGTCACTTTGGAATCCACGTAGTGGTTGAGCTTTAGACTTCTTTTGCCACGTGAAGCCTTCCGCGAGGAAGGGAGCAAAATTACTATCCAGAGAGAGCGTGTACAATAGATTCTGTTTCCAGTTCTCGAAGCTGTTGATGGTTTCAGTCTTGGTTAAGCACCACTGCTTTGGTGCTCGATGAGTAGAGGCCATTTTGTCGGTGTTTGACGAGTGTTATCACGGCGACTTTACGCTGCTTTGGTTCTTCTTTATGAGCTTTTTGAGCACGGTTAGGCGATGAAGAGGCTAGGGTAGGACCAACGGCTGCCACCACGCCAGTTAGGAATAAAGGAACAACCAAGGCAAAAGCGAACACTGAACAAAACGACTTTACTCGAGGGATAACAACTTGACACGAGTGAACTAGGAAAACAAGATGGCCGACCCAGGGTCGGTCACGTGACTAACAATATGTACCGCTGACCGGTACTGGCGATGAATAAATGAATGAATGAATGAATGAATGAATGACTGAATGAATGAATAGATGAATGAATGAATGAATAAATGAATGAATGAATGAATGAAAGAATGAATGGATAGATGGATGGATGGATGAATAAAATATGGAATAAGTGACTATGAATAGATGAATAAATAAATGCCTTTCAGCCTGTAAATGTGTGTTCCAGTATGTTCATATATAGTGAAATAAATTATATTTATATATTCTTACTGTTTCAGAGAAGCTCTTGTAATTGAAAATAGTGGCAAAAATAGTGATTTCTTCTCCTCTCTGTACAGAATATGGCATGGAAAGATAGATGAAGAAAGGTTTGAAAGTTGTGATGCGAAGTGGTTTTGCAATACCAAAACCAGTTGTATTGGATACTCCTATCGCCTGCACAACCCATGTTGTTATGGTTTCTGGTAAGGTCACTGGAAAAATTAACGAACCACATCTTTGTCGAAGTTCCGGATCCAAATATTGGAAACATTCCCCAACGTCTGTGACTCTTTTACTGATAGAAAAAAGGTTTGGAAATATTTAGTTTTGACAACGAAAAGGCTCAACTCTTTGGCAATTCCCAGCTGATCAGAAATAGCTAGTGACGTAGAAATGACGTAACTGCAAAACTAAGGTGTCATGAAGCCTGCGAAAATTGACTCCGTTATTAAAGTTTATATCTGAGATAAATCCAAATTTTCAGGAAAAAGTTTTTGATATGTTGTATATATTTACTATGATATTCATTATTGGTAAATAAAAACAAAGTTTCCCGAGTCACTTGGGCTACTAAGGGTGACACCTCTGTTTCAGTTTGCAAATTTTTTCCTTTCTGATTGGTTAACATTTTTTTCTCAGAACAGCTGGTGAAAATTAAGATTTTGAAATGTGCCTTAATAGACCTATAAAACGCTAGCGTGAAATTATAAGATAATTTTTTTTATTTTTTTTTATTTAGGAAATATGTTTACTATCAAATAGGCCCTTTGCAGGAGGTTTAGCTTTATATCTTTGAAAGTGAAGCTATAGAAATATTTTTTAAATCATTAAAAATAAATAGCTCTTATTAACCGAGTGCGAGGTCCCTACCGTAAATTAAGGACCGAGTTTTTCCCACTGCCTTATGGCCCAAGGGCGTAGCGATCCATAACTTACGTTACAGAACAAGCAAACGAGGTTAGTAAGATATTTATTATATATTGCAAAGCATTGAAATAAAAACTAAGGGGCGGAGAAAAAAGAACTACAATTGAAAGACTCATGTCAAACGAGAACTGCACTGGAAGGGCTTTCTGTACGTGCCATAAGTCAGGCATGTTTGCAATTCAGTCGCTCAAAAAGAGAGTGAAGCTCTCTTTTGCAAAAAAAAAAAAAAGAAGAAAAAGAAATGCGAATTAAAGACAAAAAGAAAAAGGCATCAAAGCAAGACAAAGTTGAAATCATCATGAACTTTTATATGCTACAAGATTCATCGACCAAGATGATAGATACTCGGATGCCTTTCGTTTGTTTTCTCCTCTTTTCTTGACTCGGAATAAAACCCCAAAACTCTGAGTCTCGAGTCCCAGAATGAGAAGACAAGCTCCGGAAACTGCAACTCGCTGAATGTGGATAGGTTTTTGTCACTTTTCGAAGTTTTGACTGGTTTATGTTTGAAGCAAACTGGTCATGTATGGAGTGGCTGTTCAAAAACAAATAATTTCAACTCAGTGAAAAAAGTACTGCAACTCGATCTCCTGTCCATAAATGCATTTAAATTCAAGTCAGAAATGAAATATTGTGAAATATGGAAATACTTCAAGAGCGAATGAACCTAGAAAACTGCTTAAAAAGTCAACAAAAGAAACCTGGTTTGCTTCTTCACTGATCAATTCAGACACTGAAGCTAAAACTTAAAGTGAACCTTACTCCTACGTGATTTGAAAGCCCTTATAAAACAAATAAGAATGGCGTTTACTGTTCTTCGATATCTCTCTTTGTTGCCGAGATATTAATAAAAGAAATTATTAAGTGCTGAGGTCATCAAAGGACAATAGTAAAAAGTCAAATCATCAAAAAGAGAATATTTCATCGAGAATTAGCCCAAAATGGCCGAAACGTTTGTTGATTATAGCACAGGGTAAAACAGACAGTTTGGTGTGTTTGATAGTGTTGTCAAGGAAGAATGGAATCATCCAAGCACAGGAGGATTTTTGAAAGCAAACTTTTGAAAGCAAAGCTGGAAGAAAATTCAGCAGTTAACTGTTGGAATCCATTATTTACCAGTAAAAGGAAACTGTTTTGAGAAACATGACAACCGTCATGCTGCTTGGAATAGAAAAAAGCTAAACATAAAAGCACAACTCCTTCGAACTGCCTGAGCATCGCAAAGAGAGTCAGCAAGTTAAAGGTCAAAAGCAGATAAAAAAGTTCTTCGTTATTCGCTTTTGTTCTACTTGAAATATTCTGAATGTATTTCTTTTGTCTTTTGGGGACTTTAGAAGTAGAAAATTTATGAACGTTATGCCTCAAAATTAAGGCAAATTGGCAGTGAGAAAATTGGAGGCTAAAATTACTGAAAGAAAGATCTGGATTTCCTAGTTAAATCATCAAACTTTTTACAATTCAATAACCTTTTATCGAGGAGCATGTTCCAACATAAAGTGACATGATAAACACATTTGAAATTGGGGAAAATCATTTTCATTTTGTAGTTTTTTTCATATTTGATGACAGTTTTTTGTTGTTTTTTTTCCAAATTTTTAACTTTGTGTCGATGTAAAATGCTTTGTTCTGCTTTGCTGGTTGTATTTTCTTTTGTTTTTTGATCCAATCACAACTTTTCAACTTTTTGCACTGGTGTTTCAATGAAATTGCATTGCTTTTAACCAATCAAAAGTGAGCAATTTTTGCATCTGTATTATTAAAATTGTAAAATTATCTTTATTTTATTTACAAGGAATTGAAGCCACCTTTCAGTTTTTAGTGTAATTTATTTTAATTTTTTGTTTAAGTCGTAAACAAAATCGCAATAGACCATTTTCGAGAAAACATCGCAGGCGCAGACATGAAAAAGAGGCAATTTCGGGCAAGATCACGCACGCTATTGACTCTGCCCAAAAATGCCTCGAGATTATGTCTGCGCCGGCGATATTTTTGAAAGCACTCGCGCATCTCAAAAATAGTCTATTGCCGTTTTACTAAACTAATCTTATGTTGAGCTTTGATCGACAAAGTTGTTGCTTTTTTACATTGAATATGGTGACTTTCAAATTCCTTGACTGATTTTAGTCCAAAGTAGATGAATTTTGAATGATTTATTTAGGTTTTTCGGTGATTTTCCATCCAGATTTTTTTTTTTTCCATCATGAGGACTGATTGAATCTTAAGATCACAAGTACGACAGACCTTTTCATTTTTCGGTCCGTACCGTAAGTTATGGACTGCTAATTGATTAATCATAGCGCGTAAAATTACCTTGCCATATAATAACAAGGTTTATATGGCTAACTGGCAAGCCATGCCAGTCAGCCATAATAACTCTGTTATTTTTGAGCATTTCAATTGAATGCCCGGCCTCATGATCAGGATTAAAGATATAAGCCTAAAACTTTCAGAGAATGCTTATTTTGACATTCTTATTTAAATTTTAGCATTATTTTTAAGATACTCTTAGAAGTTTTTGACTGACAAGGTCACATGACCATGTCCTGCATAGAGCCCATTTGTCACATCGATATCAGTAAATTAAATCGCAAAGTTTCGTAAAGATTGCCCTTAAATTTACGAAGTTATGAATTTTTGAAACTAATATTTTTTTGTAGAAATTTTGCAAAACATTGTATGTGTCTAGACTGATAACGAGGCTTCCCGGGTATGCAATGCCCGGCAACATACATTTATTTGCAAAAATAAGTACTTAGTTTCTAAAATTTATATATTTCCATTAGTTTAAAGGTATTTTTTTTCGAAACTAGACATTTTACTATAAAGAATGTGAAAAGTTTGATAGTAAACTCTTTTTTTTCTTGTAAATCAAATATTTTATGTTATAACCCAACGATGAACTTTCGCGCGCTGTCATTGGTTCAAATGGGTCACGTGCAGGACGGGTATCAGGCGATATCCCCCGTCCGAAGTGATATTCGTCCAGCAGAAGGTAAAAACGTTAAAAAAGAAAAGAAAAAACACGGAAAACAAAGAAACTCGCTTTTTACAAACAAGTGAGAGTAAAATACAAAGACTGGTTGCGAAAACTACGCCAGGAAACACGAAAAAATCAACAAAATATACTGTAAATGTCTTCAATGGTAAGCATCCATGTTTCGTGAATGAAGTTTTTGGTTTGTTTTCGAAATTGTTTTTATAAACTACTAAAAACCAACAAAGAATTCGACAACAAATGTCAAACAATAGAATAGTTTAATGTCAAACAGCTTTAATTTACCAAAATAATTGTTTTTATATCCAGCTTGGAGACGAGAGAGAATTATTTTTTGAAAACTCTAGAGATGACGAGTCGATGCAGTTTGCTGAATTCATTTCAGTGAAGTCGTTGGGTTATAAAATAAATAAACCCCCTCTGGCTCACTGGAATATCGGTTGATAATGTCCTTGGATGAGAAATGGTCCTCAAAATATCCCATTTGCCCTCGAAGCTTCGCTTCTCGGCCAAATGTTCTTTTTTCGGACCATTTCTCATCCTCGGACATTATCAGCCGATATCCCAGCCGCCAGGAGGGGTTTATTTACTAATTATTATACATTTTACTTAATATCTCGCTTCTGATTGGCCGAGAGCCCTCAGCGAATCCCTAATATCGTGCCAACGCGACATGATAAATATAGTATCTGTAGGTTTTACCGAGTAAAAACGAGTTTAAAGGTAACAATGGAAATACGTTTGCTATTGTTTTCGAAAGCAGAATTAAATCTCTATTCTTAGTTTACAAAATGTATAACCAAGGGCACTAGGACACCTAAAGTAGTTGGATTTATATATTTTCCCCCCGATCCCCCTCAAATGAACGTTATTTTTGTTTACTTATCTTGTATTTGTGTTCCTTTGCTGCTAAAATCTAGTTTTACTCCAAAAGTCAAAGGGTTTGAATAACCGATTTGTACTCATTCCAGTAACGACCGTTCCCGCGTACTTGGCTCTGGTTGTAACAACAGCAACACGACCGCGCGATGTTCGTTACGTCAGTAATACTTAACCGCCGGATCGTTAATATAGTTAATCCAATTTGCCTTTAGTACAATTAAAAGTACCGGGGTAGGCAACGAACCAGCTATCCATTGTCCTCCCGTCTACTCGCTTAATCCAATTATGTCAGATCCAGCACCAACGTAAGCAAACGAACCACTGGCGAACCCGCTTCGGTAACCATTGCCTGAACTCGGGCGGTCGTAATTTGAAACGTATTTTTGAAACTGACGTAAAGAACATCGCGCAAGTAACAAAAATAACGCTTATTTGATTCAAATAATCGGGGGAAACTATAGAAATCCAACTACTTTAGGTGTCCTGGTGCCCTTGGTATGCCCTAAAATATGAAGGCCTCGGCCGTTTTATCCGCCTCAGCCTACGGCTTCATCCCCACCCTCTAATAAAGAAAAAGTTTTCAACATTATCATTTGCTATCTATAAAAGACGTAAACAGAGAACCTGGTAATATATATATTTTTTTTTTTTGAAAAATCACCGCGAAATACACTCCTAATTAAGTCGGAGTTATCTTTTAAAGAACTTTCAAAACATTATATTACTAGTGACTCTTATTTAAGGGTTGTACGAGAAGGTAGTTTTGCTACAAACAACAAAGGCATGTTTCTCATAGCAACTTGTAAATTAAAATACTAGGTACTCTGAAGGTGTACAATCGAGTAATTTCATTGAGCGTACTCTGAGGTCTTACAATTCATTATGATTTACCTTATGATTTCACTTTGACCAATCCAAGTTTCCTTAAAGTCTTTGCGAATCGCTATCTCTTCAGGAAGTTCTTCAGCATTATTTGAAAATGGACCATGCATACTTGCCCTCGAATTAAAATCTGATATCAATCAATACGAAAGGTTGGTTAAGCAACAGACTTTTGTGCAGGAGGTAGTGGGTTCAAGCCCCGGCGGTGGGACCAACACTCAGGGTCTTAAAATAACTGAGGAGAAGGTGCTGCTTTTATAGTAACATCTACAAATGTTATTTTGAGCCTCACGTGACTCGTTTGACCACATAAAATGGCGGTCCCGTCTCTCCACACTTTCACTGAGGACGTTAAGAAACCATGGTCGTGACCCCCCTCAGTGCCTGGCCTTTACTAATAGTGTCTATGACATATCGAACAATATTATTCTCAGTATAGATTCTACATGAAATGAGTTGTTCCATGACCAAAAAAATATATATATATATAGTCTGAGTTATGCGTCTTGAAATTATAAGGTTTTTAAGGTTTTTTTTTTTTTAAGGTTTTTTTCCATGCCATATTCTAATGAATGTGGTAAAGATAGCTGGTAAAGATATATCAAATTTGGAAAGCATCACTGTTTCACCCATGGCTTTCATTAAAAAAAATCGCTAGTTATTTTCCGTACAGTAGCCATTGTTTTAAATTACAAGGAACAGCAAATACACATCAATGCCTCCCTGACGTCATAGTCATTAGCATATAACAAGAATAAACCTTCATAACTTGCAGATGCATCACTTAAACTATGTAATTTTTGGGGCCAGTCAACAGCTTAAATCACGTAGAATTTATTCTGAGAATATTGTCAGGTGTGTCATGGCTTAGAGCAGTGCAGTTCAAGTGTAACAGTGCAAAAATCTGTAACACAGTCCAATTTACGAACAAAGTTTTCGCTTTTGATTGCCTAATATACAATAGGAAATGAATTAGCCAATCAGATTACAAATTGCAAATTACATTTTCCGAAAACGGTCTAAAACCAAACTTTTTTTGATTCTGCTGTTGATAACATTGTCAAGACTATGCATTTTCCGATCGCGAAGAAACAAGTTTAAGCGGTGAAAACGGCTAAAACGTTTGTGATTTTGTTTGTTTTTGAATAAATATGTTGTCGGTTTCAGTTTCCACGTCATTGAGCGCGCACTCAGAGTTTTTCTTGAGATTTTCAATGTCGGACGGTAAAGTTTGTAAGGTTTTTCATGTATATTATTAACTAGTAATCATATGGTTTCGAGTTCAATTTGGCATAATTCGCACTCGTGTGTTTTTCAAAGAGCTCAAATTGCACACGACCTACGTTCTCGTGCAATTTGAACTCTTTGAAAAAGACACTCGTGCAAATTAATCCCAGATTGAACTCGAAACCATATGATCACCTATACTTATTGTGATTGGGATTGTGATTGTGATTGTGATTGGGATTGGGATTGGGATTGGGATTGGGATTGTGATTGGGATTGGGATTGGGATTGGGATTGGGATTGGGATTGGAATTGGGATTGGGATTGGGATTGGGATTGGGATTGGGATTGGGATTGGGATTGGGATTGGGATTGGGATTGGGATTGTGCATGATTATGATTATTTTAAGTTTTACTACATTAAAGTATAACAAAAGACAATGCAGACAAACATATAAAAAAAACTTATCAGTAGCCACTGTACCTGGCCTTGAAAACTTATGGAGACAGCAACGTAGAAAGGTTACTTTACAATCGTATATAAATTTATGTTCTTGGAAAACACCTATATCCAAGTCATTCATCCTTCGAACACAGCGTCGATGGTTTGTATCTGTCTTATTTCCGAGACCACAGCAAAAATCCATGCGATCTAAAATCAATATACAATATATCAAAGGAAAAAGGAAGAAAGAAAGTAAAAAGCAAAGCAAAGCAAGAACAAAATTAATAGAAAAGAAAACGAATTGCAAATTAGAATAATTAACGTCGGCATAAAAGTGGTCATGAATGTGATCCTCAGACTTTCCATAATACTGAATAATACTGCTTCATGTTTTTCCGGTTTTCATCCCTCCGCAAAAATCAGCATATACGTTCCAATTCGGAACAAAGAACGAACACGGAACGAGGACCACAGGTTTGCTAGCCACAATCCATTTAGGCGTTAGGCTCAAGATGATTTTACTGCATCCACAGTGAAAAAGGTACACTGAATAGCGCTCATTTTTTTTTAGCATACGTTAGTTGTTTTATCCATTTTTTGGAATTCTAGTATGATTGACGTACTTTCAATTTCAGAAACTGATCTTTTCTTCCTTCCAGGTTGTTCTTTGCATCCTAAAGTAAAAACAAAATAGCTGAGATCTAGTGCAAGAATATGGTCAGTGCGCAAATTGTACAGAATTGTTAAGTTATTGGTTAGAAAGCTTGAAAATTGGCACAACGATAGAAGACCACAAGCTGACTATTTTCTGATGTAGTTCCACGCCCAAAAATGATTACTTCCAGTCTTGCAGCAGATGAATTAATTCATCTCAAAGTTTGCATACTACATACAACAGTCCGGATTATAGTACCATATGGCGAGATCTGTGACGTCACGGCCTATTGTCTTCGTACTGAAACCAAAAAATAATTCAAAAGTATTCCGCTTTCTATAAAATCTATTGCCTGGGCTCTCAAGGACACTACAATCGGGGTATTTTTACTCAGACAGCAGCACGTGGATTTCAAGATACCAGATATAGTAAATAATGCTGGATTTGTCAAGTTTTTCCTATAGATTTCATGAATTTTCTGCAGTCAGTTGGCCGCGATATTGTCAAAGCCAGTAAGAGAAGCTCGATAATTCAACATATTTTACATTATTCCAATTTTTTCTAAGATCATCGTATTTTTTATGTCTTCTAAGATAAATTATCTTGGTTTGTGCGAAGTTTCAACATGGTACCACCTTAAACAAACCGGTACCACTCTTCGAAAGATTGAGTATCCAACGGCCATACTGAAAGTTCTCGTTTACGGTAAACCTTGGGTTGAGTGTTTTGGTTTGTCATACTCTTAGACTTTGTTTTCACTTTATAAATTACAAGATAGTTTTTCTAATATGCCTTTTAATAGACTCTTCTAGTTCTAATCGTATAGCCAACTTTACCAGTAAGTCTTAACTTTTAATTTCAGTAGAGTTATGTTCCTCTCTATACGGCGATGGCGTTACTGAGTCGAGTTGAGTTTAGCAGTCAACTACTGTGGCTTGTGTATTTATTTGTGCGCAGATCCCTTTATGAATTATTGTGAAATTTATGTGATATCTCGAAAACTCAGTATCAGATCTTCATAATTGCAAATAACTAGATATTACAGCGGAATTGTTCTTCTTGCCAAATACAACATAAGTTTTACTTTATATAGTTAAAAGGTTGATCGCGAAGTTTCCCACTGAAACCGCTACTTTGAACAGCAATGTACTCTACCATAAAGCTTGTCACACACGATTTATACATCCTTATGGTACAATGGCAACACTCATTTTCTAAAAGTGTAGTAATAAAAAGTCAAGTTCAATATTTCGCTTGCGATTCAGTTTTGTCTAAACCTAGCAAAGTCCTTTAGGATCTCGACCGCCACATTCAATGTTTTGATTCTGCTTGAGTTTGTGACGTTTTGCAGTTTATCTTAAATAATAATGTGACGTTTTGCTGATGTACTGCAAAATCCCGGTACGTGATTGGCCAGATTACTAATTAGAAATCTCGCCATATGTTACTATAATCCGGACTGTGCAAGATGCCTTTGTAGTTCGAAAGCCCTTCTAGAATAATTAAGAATGGCGTTTACTATTCTTTTATCTCTTTTCGTTGTCTTTATATTAAATATAGAAAGAGCAAAATTGGTTTTCACCAAATATTAAATATGCAAAAGCTTAATTTATTAAGGTAATGCGTCATAAATCGTGGATGCATCACATCTTCGCACACGCTTTTTATGTGATTAATTCTGTCAACATGTATCCAATCATATTTGAGAAATAGACAAACCAAAACTCCATTGGACAGACAATTGCTATGGTTACGAGTTTCGTCCAATCATGATCGTGACACGGAAAAAAAAAAAACAACGAACCTCATTTTAAGACTGGTTTGCCACCATGGCAACCCAGTAATGAATAAAACTTATTTTTACATGTTATTTATTCCATCATGAAAGATAAGTCAGTGATCGCAGACTTGTTTTAGCGCTACTATGCTATTTTGAAATTTTACCACACGACATTTTTTTGAAAAATGTGCATAATCACCATTGAAAGAAAATTGCAATAATATCCAAAGCATATGGTCTGATCACTGGCGACTCGTTCACGGCAAGCTGTACTTCAAAACTTTTAACTTGAACGACATATTTGTCGCTTTTATCCCTTTTGATGTTGTCCAGCTAACTTGTTTTGAAAGAAAGTATTTTTGAAATGTTTTTGCAGTTATTAGCAAATGCTAAGAGGAAACAAACTTAAGTTTTGCTTAGTTTTCACACAGTACGTTTTCAAAGAAAAGTCGCTTCTTGATTCGCTGTTTAGCTGTCAGTACTGTCATTCAATAGTTGTAAACATGCATTAAAATGGCTTTTTACTTGAGATGTAAAATTATTTTCTAGTATTTTGTAGCTCAAACCATACATTAAACACTAATCTAAAAAGGTTTTACAGCAACGTTAACACTTTCTATCGGCTGTTCTTGACTTAGCGTTCTTGGAGAAGAGTCGGTTATAGCAGAGGCAATGAAGATGAATGAATGCCTTCGCTTCGCATGTTTTATAACATTTTGTCGAGTGAACTATAAATAAAAATTCGCACGACCTTCTCGTACAATTTGGAATTAATAGGCACTCGTAATGTTTTGAAAGTTCAAGAACTTTCAAAACATTACTCGTACCTATTAATTTCCAAATTGTAATCGAGATCGTGCAATTTCCTATACTTATTGAAATTCATGCTTTTATTGCGTTATCACTGTTAGCGGAGCAACATACTTAAGAAAAAATGGTAACCCATCGAATTGATTTTTCATTGCTTGATTACGTCATTCTACTGTCCATACGTACATACGGCGTGAACCACTATGCACAGGGTTCCCGTGCGCTTTGCTTACTCACAAATGCACATAAAAAATCGCAATAATGTAGTCAAAGATGAATCAAGAAGTATTTTTCTTATTTTTGAAATACGAAAAATACGTTTAATCGAAGTCATGTCTGTCTTAAAGTGAACAAAAACAAATTTTCGACTTTAGCGACTTGCTATTAAAGAAGATTTAGCAAGGGAAGATTACTAATCCTACGATAAAGTTTCGTGACTGAAACTTCAGTGAGAGAAAAGTAGCCTGTAGACCAGAAAAACCTGATTATACTGCAAGAATAATATTTAGAAAACACTTCATAGAAGGTAAATTCGTTAATGTTAATTAATATTTCGTGAAAAAATCGACAAAAAATGTGTAAACTAGCTGGAGAAACTCTCAGACAAGCCAAGGACGTTGCTTTGGCAAACATTGCATTGTCAGAAAAACTTGGATAGTTTGTCGTTTTTACTGCATTATACGTTTTTATCATCTTTTTCTTTAATACTTGTGAACCAAAAAATCGATATTTGAAGGCTTCAAATCCCATTTCAAGAAAAAAAGGCTAAGACTTAGTGAAAAGACTTAGTTCTTTGAAAAAAATTATTTGACGGCCAGCGAGCCTCACGCGAGGAATTCTGATGTTACAACAAGATTCGAAATTTCATAATCATATGGATATTTTGACATTTCTATTGATAATTTATTTTAATGTTGAATAAAATATGGAAAAGGAATACATATCACATCAAGAATTTGCTATTTATCGGGCTTTTCCAGCTATATTATTATTACACAATCGCAAAAATTATGAACTTGTTTTTTTCATGGATAAGATTATGTTTTTGTAAGATATTTTGCTCGATAATAAAGTTAAGAATAAATCTGAAAAAAACTTTTCAAAGGCCAACTTATTAACAAGGAAAATTATTATCTTGCATTAATGCATATGTCTCTTTTTACATGTGAAGTTCAAGTGAATGTAAGCTTAAGCTTATCAGTAATATTTTTCGACAATTTTCAGTGTAGTTCACTTTCCACCTAAAAAACTTACGATTTTAATTACTAAGATTTGCTGAATAAAATCTGTAATATATAGATTTAGGAACTGCCTAAGAGCGGAGCTCCCATAAATAGTATATTTAGTGCTAAAAACGTGACAATTGTGTGACGCGACATAACTGCGGTTAAAGCGTTACCACTTCTTTACCAGAAGCCGAAGAAAAAACTAAAAGAAAAAACATTGTTTTAAGCCTCCAAAAGCATTAAAAACTTTTCAATCCGAAGAAAATAATTATAGAACATATGGATACATGTATAGAACAAAGGATTTTATTCAGCAAATCTTAAGTTAAATGTTTGGTGTGGTATGTTTTCCTTTTTCATATTTCATTCAACATTAAAATAAATTATGTATAAAAATGTCAAAATATTCATATGATCATGAAACTGGAATCTTGTTTTGACTTCGCGTGAGGTTCGCTGGCCGTCAAATATATTTTTTTCAAAGAACCAAGTCTTTTTACTAAGTCTTAGCCTTTTTTCTTGAAATGGGATCAAAAACAAAAAATCAAAGCTTCAAATATCGCTTTTTTGGTTCACAAGTAATGAAGAAAAAGAGGATAAAAATGTGGAATACAGTAAAAACGACAAACTATCCAAGTTTTCTGGCACTGTTTGCCGAACCAACGTCCTTGACTTGTCTGAGAGTTTCTCCAGATAGTTTACACATTTCTTGTCGATTTTTTACGAAATATTAGTTAAAATTAATGAATTTACCTTCTACGAAGTGTTTTCTGAAATATTATTCTTGCAGTATAATCAGGTTTTTCTGGTCTACAGGCCACTTTTTCTCTCACTGAAGTTTCTCTCACGAAACTTCATCGTAAGATTAAGAATCTTCCCTTGCTAAATAGCAAGTCGAGTCGAAAAATTGTTTTTGTTCACTTTAAGACAGACATGACTTCGATTAAACGTATTTTTCGCATTGTATGGATGGATGGATGGATGGATGGATGGATGGATGGATGGATGGATGGATGGATGGATGGATGGATGGATGGATGGATGGATGGATGGATGGATGGATGGATGGATGGATGGATGGATGGATGGATGGATGGATGGATGGATGGATGGATGGATGGATGGATGGATGGATGGATGGATGGATGGATGGATGGATGGATGGATGGATGGATGGATGGATGGATGGATGGATGGATGGATGGATGGATGGATGGATGGATGGATGGATGGATGGATGGATGGATGGATGGATGGATGGATGGATGGATGGATGGATGGATGGATGGATGGATGGATGGATGGATGGATGGATGGATGGATGGATGGATGGATGGATGGATGGATGGATGGATGGATGGATGGATGGATGGATGGATGGATGGATGGATGGATGGATGGATGGATGGATGGATGGATGGATGGATGGATGGATGGATGGATGGATGGATGGATGGATGGATGGATGGATGGATGGATGGATGGATGGATGGATGGATGGATGGATGGATGGATGGATGGATGGATGGATGGATGGATGGATGGATGGATGGATGGATGGATGGATGGATGGATGGATGGATGGATGGATGGATGGATGGATGGATGGATGGATGGATGGATGGATGGATGGATGGATGGATGGATGGATGGATGGATGGATGGATGGATGGATGGATGGAAATCAAGCCATGAAAAATCAACTCGATGGGTTACCATTTTTTCTTAAGTATGGTGCTCCGCTAGAGCTCCGCTATAAAATGTGAGTAAGGAATTATCCAAAACTCTCTAAGGGCTTCTATGTTCCTATCCGACAAAAAATACGAACGAACTTATTTATAAATGCAAAACGAATGATTGCAAAGCATATATATTTCTTTGCCTACCAAACGAACGAGTTCTGCCTCAGGTTTATAGACATATTTATATTTTTTGCATTAGTCCCGTAGGGGGTGCGCCCATCCGCCCATCTGCGGCTTTTTTTAAAGCATTAATGTGATAGTGAAATGTTGATTTGCTCACAGCTCTGAAAGGACGCTACGGGAACGATCATTGCAACATTGAAGCATTGCTCTGCATGTTTTCTTGTTGTTGTTTTTTTGTTCTACATTTTCCACATATTCCTGTATCAGAAAATAGATATTTATGTATAAGCTAGGGGTTATCTTTTTTGGTCATGGATAGTCTTTCTTTTCTCTTCTTTTCACATTTTTCCTTTTTTCTTCTTCTTCTTCTTATTATTATACTTTCCTTTCTTCCGGCTTTCTTCGCTGCTTTCTTTTTTCTTTACACCCTTCCTCACTTTCTTTTCTCACTAAATACTCACGTGAACCAATTTCGATGCCATGCATGGCATCAACATTTATCACATGGTGATCCTTACAATTTTTTTTCCTTGATACACTGTGCCCTGAATAGCGTCATCCCCGCGGTGCACGCCAAAACTACCTAAACCATGAGGATGATTCGTACTTATTCCCATCTATTTGTGGATAGCCTTTCAACTCTAAATATCCGGCATGAGTGAGAATCAATATGCTTTCGCACTGAGTCCAGAATTAATTTCAAAAATTTGGTATATCCTCTCGAGCATCCATAGGCTATTTTCTTGCTTTATTTCACGGAAGCTACAAAGGCTGAATTTTATTCTTTCAAGGGGCGGGGATGCTCGTCGTACATTTTAGGGTTCAAAATCTGAGATTTGGTACCTTTTAGGGTGTTTGTCAGCTAATACGATACCTTAGTTTGAATGATAGCCAGAATCACAGTTGTACTGAATTCAGGATATATTTTTTGCTTCATCATCTTAATTCTGTTACTTAGCCCTCATAGATAAATGAGTAAATTGCTTTAGAGTTGATAACTTTTAGAAGTAAAAATCATTAGTTGCCACACCTAAGGATAGGACTAAGGTACCTTATAGGTTTTTTTATTTTTTTATTTCTTTAATTTCCGACGAGCATCCTCGCCTCTCTTATGTGGGAGAGCACAATATACGCCTAAATTTAAATATCAAATTCATATAATTTTCGACTTTTAAAAACAGCTAGAAATGTCCAGCTCTAAAAGCAAGAAAAGTTGTTTTAAATTAAAGTTAAATTTTGTAGCATAGTAATGTATCGAGGTTATAAAACGGGGAATGCTTGACCTCCCGACTATGAGATATGCAAATTAAAAATATATATACATTGTGTGGGGAAATTTCAAAATAGCTTAGTGGCGCTAAAACAAGTCTGCGATCACTGACAAATCTTTCATGATGGAATAAACAACATGCAAAAATAAGGTTTATTACCGCCAATTTCATTACACAAATCTACAACTACAAAATAGCTTCTTATCTCAAGATAGGATGGTATTTTATAGCTTGGTTAGGTGCCACAAGTGAGAAATTTGCGATCTTCTAAGTCCAGTAATCTTGGTTTTTCAAGTCACGCGTTCAGCAATCTCGATCAGTTAGGATTATTTTCCCCGTACTTTGAACATTCCAAAAAACGTATTGCTGTTTCTAGTCAGAGGTTGCACTAAGCTTCAGTTTCAATTAAAAAAATAAGCTTTCATTTGCAAAAAAAAAATCCGAGAAAACGGACTTTTAAAGTAGGCCTCGACGGCTTCGAAAATTGGCGTCTTTTGACTGATTTGGGTTCGGTTGACATAAAATTCGAATAGCGACTCGAATATTCAATTTAGATAGATAGATAGTACTTTCGATAGTAAAAATATAAGAGAAATCCATTATTGGAACCGAGAGCTAGTGGTCCGTTCTTAGAGAGACGCCCTCTTATAGCTCCTTTCGATGATAGGAGGCAACTAGGGTTTCCCCTCATGGCTTTTTATCCATGATACTCGGAGCTCTAAATCGCATAAAGTTTTATTCTCTAACCCTTACTTAACGTTACTTTTTCCATACGCTAGGAAGCAGGCTCGCGTCACGCAACAACAATGCGGCGTTTTGAACTGTCATAATTTTAGGTGTGATTTGTCTCAAAATTCTCAAACGTGAATCTTATCGAATAAAACCGAATTGCGCACATTCTCGCTAGTAGTGAATGGAGTGGAGTAGCTTTGGTATTTTCGACTTAGCCGTTTTTTCCGTGATTGGTATGATGTAGGTCAATTTGGGAGTATATCTTTCGTTTTATTTCATTCTTAGATCGAATGGTTGAATGGTTACAAGCTATTTATACTTACTCCAATTCGAGTTCCTGATGTCCTTACTCATCACTGCTATTCCAGCGTTCTGTGAAGTACATTAATCCAAATTTATTACACCATATTCTCATGTACATATAAATGAACGCTTAGAACTATTTTACATGGCTATTTGCATGAATCCAGCCTTCTCAAATAATTCATACTCCAGAGAATCTCGCATGAATGAAAACTGGGAAACGTTAGGCTACATGAAAAGAAGAAGCCTGTCAACTAATGAAATTTCTCTTACACTAAAAGTCAAAATTACCTTAAATACATCGACTGAGTTTTTGCCGCTTCCAGGCCCACAACCAAGATCAAGATCTTCCAGCTTTTTAAATACCTTTATATACAATCGCAAAATCAATAACCTTTGTCAGGATACCGATAAAAGATCAGATCAAGCATTATTGCATCTCTTTTCTCATTCTATACGTAATAGATCAAAAACGAGTGCTAGTGTTTCATCAGGGGATCCAAACACCGAGAAACTGAGGCCGCAGGCCGAGTGCTTTTGTCTGTTTCGAGGTGTTTGGATTCCCCTGATGAAACACGAAGCACGAGTTCTTGATGTGGTTTCTCAAACAAATTAATAATTTATGACTTCAGCAGGCTAATTACTTATAGGCCGTGTTAAAAAACTCATGAATATTTAATGAGGAAAACACAATCGAAATCATTGTCCGTGGAGGAGGTTTTATATCTGATAAAACATCCTCTTCATTTGCATAAACTTTAACTCGAATTTTCTCTGGTAAACTTGGTTCATTCGTCAAAAATTCAGTAGAAAATGCGAAGGAACACCTAAAGGTTTTTTAAGCTGTTCAATAAACTTGCAGATCGTGTTTTATCGGGCTTAAAACCACTCGGCTTCGACTCGTGTTTTAAATCCCGATAAAACACTCCTGCTCGTTTATTAAACAGTACATATAAACACGCTGGGAGCTGTAGAGCAAGAGAGAAGTTGTAGAGAAATACGAGGCGACAATAAGCTGATGAAATTGAAATTTTCCCAACTTAGTATCAAAAACAAGGCTTGTACGCATGACAAAAGTTTCATTGACAGCAACCAAATTCCTTAGTACAGAAATGGAATTTAACGAGGCAAAATCATTGAAAACTCTTTCAAAATCACGGCGAGAAATGTTAATGAAACTACTGCAAAGGCGAAGATGTACTTAAAATGAATTGAAGACGTGTTTTTTTTTAAGATTAAACAGATGAGGTAATATTTGAACAGGAAATCTTTCAGCTCGTGGTGTACGCTTTGGCTGATGTTCACAAGCTACAAGGACTGTAAGTTTAATTATTTTACAAGAATTTAAAAAGCTTAGAAGAAAAACTGGGAAAAAGCTTTCTTTTCTGAGCTCTCGCTGTCTTTTTCTACTTCGTCTACAACAGTAAAGAGTGACATAAGCCACACATTTCTGATAGTAAGGCCTTGTGAATTGTTTGGAGACGAATGTTTTCAGGTTAGTAAATTCATAGGATTTTTGTGCTTTACATTTTCTTCTTTTCTCAGTCCTTGATGCTCCTGATCGCTGCATTTAACATCTGATTCGATAAACTAAAAGAGGGATTTGAATTTATCTGAATACATCTGTTTTACGGGGGATTATTGAGATTTTTCAATGCAGTAGTGAGTTTTTAGCAGCAAAGATCGACTCTATATTCCTTGCTTCCCTTGTTTTAGCTTCGTCGTATAATATTCTCAGTTTTTTTGTCAAGCTGTTCGTCATTCATTAAGTGAAACTCAGTCAGAATACAGTTTTCTTTTCGCTAAGCTGTTAAAAATCACCATAAGTTCTTTTAAAAATATATTTTTAAAATATATCTTCTTGTTGTTTTTGAAGCTGATCGTGGTTGTTTCGTACGCCAAGTTTTAACTTTTCGCTATGATGACTTTTACGCCAAACGCCGTTTAATATAAATAAAAATCAAGGCTTTCATGAATAAAACATAGGTTTAACTTTATCATTTTATCATAATAGCACAGTATTTGCTTTCAAAAATGCACAATGTTTACTTATAGCTTGGTATTTAGCTGAGATTGCAGTGGATTTCTCCATCTAATTGCTGAGAAAATCTTACTTTTTCATATTTATTTTGCACTGTCACTTATTTTTCGTTTAATGAATTGTTACTACATCCACCCGGATGATCATTATATAAATATTGTCTCTTCGATAAATATTGTTACTTCGAAAAATATCCATTCACCTGGGTTCAGACCATTCTTTGTAATAATAAATGAATTGTTACCTAGGAAATTAAAGTCTTTAAAACAAAATTACGGCTCTACTTTAACATTCAATGTCTGTCTGTCTGTCTGCCTGTCTGTCTGTCTGTCTGTCTGTCTGTCTGTCTGTCTGTCTGTCTGTCTGTCTGTCTGTCTGTCTGTCTGTCTGTCTGTCTGTCTGTCTGTCTGTCTGTCTGTCTGTCTGTCTGTCTGTCTGTCTGTCTGTCTGTCTGTCTGTCTGTCTGTCTGTCTGTCTGTCTGTCTGTCTGTCTGTCTGTCTGTCTGTCTAACAAGTACAAAACCTGAATGCAACGGTCAAGGAACAGAGAAAAACCATAGCAGTACTCGAATCAGAGAAAGCTAGTCTCATAACTTCGCTGAGAATTTTACAGCAAAATCCAATATTGAATCCTTTTCATCATCATGGAATTTTCCCTGGTCATCCACCCGTAACGGTATCAACATTGCCTGGTGAACAACAACGTTTTGATTCACCCGAACCAGAGATATCGTGTATTACACAGAAAACTTCTGTGAAGAATAAGGAAACCAAAGATCCTAAAAAGACTTCCAAAGCCTCTCATGACAACAAAAGTGAAAGCCAACCAAAAAATCCAAAGAATTCAAAGGAAAAGAAAAAGAAAAAGAAGAATAAGACTGCCCAAGGCCATGAATCAGATGCTTCTAAATCACAAAGCTCGACGGCTGGAGAAAATAGCTCGAAGAAAACCGTAGCCATCTTAGGGGACTCTATAGTTAAAGGTCTAAAATGGTGGAAAATGTCGCGACAAAATACAAAGATCAACATGAAGTGCTTCTCGGGTGCGACAGTAGAAGATATGGAAAGCTATATGCTACCCTCATTACATAAGGACCCTGACAACGTCATCTTACATATAGGAACAAATGATCTCAGCAGCAGCAGTCCTAGGCAAGTTGCCGATGCAATTGTTAATCTATGTGATAATATATCAGAGAACTTTTCTTCTAAAGTATCTATCTCAAGCCTAACACAAAGGAGTGATGACCCTGCTATGAAGAATAAGGTAACAGAAGCAAATAAAATCCTAAGATATTTTTCTGGCAGTCGTGGCTGGGGTTTTATTGACAATAGCAAAATAGGTAATACTATGCTAAATAGAAGTGGCTTGCATTTAAATGAAAAAGGTTCAGCCGCCCTTGCCAAAAATATGATGAGTCACATTTATGATGATTATCAATGAATTAGTTTAACTGACAGTTTGCTAACCCTTAATGATGATGATTGTGGAAACAACTCTAAGTATCCAAAAATTAGAGGTTTTAAAGTCGCAAGTTTAAATATTGCCAGCCTTGTTCGACATATTGATGAACTGAGAGCTCTTATGAATGATCAGTATTTTGATATATTGGCTATAAATGAAACCAGACTTGATTCCACAATATCTGATAACTTAGTTCATATTGATGGCTATTTAATTTTGAGAAGAGATCGTAATCGTAATGGGGGAGGTGTGTGCCTCTACCTTCGATCAAGTCTTAGTTTTCGCATTAGAAGTGATCTAAAACTTAATGAAGATTTTGAAATGTTGAGCGTTGACATCATTAAACCAAATAGTAAAGCCTTTAATGTATCAGCGCTTTACAGACCGCCAAATTGTTTTGAAGGATTCTTCGATAATCTAGAGAATCTTATCCGTATTCTTGATTTGGAGGCAAAGGAGCACATACTTCTTGGTGACCTCAATTGTAACTACCTAGGGAAGAGTAATGATCCTCAGTTAATAAAACTGAAGCAATTGAGTACTATATACCAGTTCACGCAAGTGATTACTGAACCCACTAGAATAACGCCCAATTCAAGTACACTCATTGATGTTATCTTAACCAATAAACCCTCTAGGATCGTATCTTCAGGAGTTTCTCATGTTGGTATTAGTGATCACAGTCTGGTATATGCAGTGCGTAAATTTGCAGTGTCGACTAAAAACACGCATAAATATGTATCAACACGCTCATTTAAAAATTTTGACCCTAATGCATTTAGGAAGGATTTCGAAATGATTTACTGGGACGAAATTAACGACTGCAATACACCCGACGAGATGATTCAAATCTGGTATAATCATTTTTTATCAGTAGCTAATAAACATGCTCCGTTAATAAATAGAAGGGTTAGAAGCAAGAGATCCCCTTGGCTTACGCCTAGATTAAGAAAATTGATCACGGACCGCGATAACTTGAAAAAGCAGGCGGTAATAACCAATGATACTGAAGCTTGGGATAAATTCAAAAAAGCAAGGAATAGAGTCAACACTGAGGTAAAGAAGACTAAAGCTGATTATTATCAATCTCAAATAAAACAAAATTATGGTAATTCTAAGGAGATTTGGAAGACAATTAATCAAGTTACAAATCGTAAGTCTACAAACAAAACCTCAATACATGAGCTTAAAGTAAATGGTAAATCATATACCGAGCCCTCAGATCTCTGTGAAATCCTTAATAAGCATTTTATTAATATTGGACCAAGTTTATCTTCGGGTTTGCGAAGTGGAGAAAAATGTTTTGAGTCTTATATTACTCCAGTGAACTCTATTTTTGAATTAGAACATACCACTTCGGAGATGGTTCAAAAGCTTTTAGAAAAAATTTCTCCTCATAAGGCTACAGGATTGGATAATATCTCGTGCAGACTTCTGAAGGAAGCTGCTCCAGTTATTTCCTCTTCCTTAGCAGTAATCATAAACAAATCTATTGATACTGGACTCTTTCCAACCAAGTGGAAGGTCGCAAAAGTTATACCCTTATTTAAGTCCAAAGAGAAATCGGATCCACAGAATTACAGACCAATTTCTGTCTTGCCTGCGATATCTAAAATTTGTGAAAGAGTCGTGTATGATCAATTCTATGCTTATCTAAATAAACATGACTTGCTTACGAAATACCAATCTGGATTTCGTTCTCTTCACTCCACCGTTACGGCCCTTCTCAATACCACAAATCAATGGTACTTGAATATTGATAAGGGTTTGACAAATTTAGTAGTATTTCTTGACCTAGCAAAAGCATTTGACACGGTTTCGCATTCAATCTTACAAAAGAAATTAGAGCTTTATGGTGTGAATGGAACATCTCTTGATTGGTTTAGATCTTATGTGACAAATAGACAGCAGCAATGTATTGTTGAGGACTGTTTATCACAACCCTCGACAGTTAGTTGCGGCGTACCTCAAGGATCAATTTTAGGGCCATTATTGTTTCTTTTATATATAAATGACCTTTCGGGGTGTCTGTCATTTACCAAGCCCCATATGTACGCTGACGACACCATCCTAAGCACTGCCTCTATGTCAACAATTGAAATGCAGGTCAAGACGAATGAAGACTTAATTAACGTTAATGAGTGGCTGTTGGCAAACAGACTTAGTCTAAATACTACCAAAACTGAGTATATGTTTATTGGCTCAGATTTCCGGCTCTCCAATTTAGGGAAGATTATCCCAATTCACATTGGCGATAAACAAATAAAAAGGGTCGGATATACTAAATATCTCGGAGTTGACCTTGATGAAAACCTTAAATGGGATGACCATATCCAAAATCTATGTTCCAAAGTAAACCGTTCCATAAATGGTCTAAAACAGGCTCGTGATTTTGTACCCTTGGAGGTTCTTAAAATGATATATAACGCTCTTATACAGCCTGTTTTCGACTACTGTGATGTGGTGTGGGGCAATTTGAATAGTGGTCTCGCCAACAAACTACAAAAGTTACAAAATCGTGCTGGCCGAATAATAACATTTCAAGGTTATGATACCAGATCCAAAGATATATTGCGTTATCTAAATTGGGACAATCTGGCATCTAGAAGAGATAAACACTTGAGTTTGCTAATGTACAATTCAGTTAACCATGCTGTTCCTAAGTACATTAGTGATCTTTTCCCAAAATGTTCTGAAAGTAACCCTTATAAATCTCGACTTAGAGATCAAGAACTTAATGTCGAGATTGCTCGTGTCCCAAAGACTGAGTTCTATAAAGGGTCATTTTCATATAGGGGTGCTAAAAACTGGAATTCGCTACCTCATAATGTAAAGTCATCAAAATCTAAAGAGATTTTTAAAAAGTTATTATTGGGCAAACAAATTGTCAATTAACTTTGAATGTTTTTATTATATAATTTGAAATTTTTATTTCATATTTAAAGTTGTACTTATTGTATGTATACACAGACTCTTTTATCACGGCTTTCATGTAAAGAAGTTTATAACTTATGGAACTACCGTGTATAAATAAAAGTGATTCATTCATTCATTCTGTCTGTCTGTCTGTCTGTCTGTCTGTCTGTCTGTCTGTCTGTCTGTCTGTCTGTCTGTCTGTCTGTCTGTCTGTCTGTCTGTCTGTCTGTCTGTCTGTCTGTCTGTCTGTCTGTCTGTCTGTCTGTCTGTCTGTCTGTCTGTCTGTCTGTCTGTCTGTCTGTCTGTCTGTCTGTCTGTCTGTACACAGCTTTTTGCAAAAATTATGGCTGGTTCAAGTATATATACAAGTATATCAAAAGTATATCAGAAATTATGGGATATCATCGCTGATATTTTTTCGGGTTGCCTATCACTAGGGTTTATACAGATACAGATACAGATACAGATGATAATGTTGGTTTGCGTATGATGATGGAATATGAAATGTATATATGATCGTACCATACTGAATGGACTCAGAAAAAATTCTGAGCCCCAGATGGGAATCGAACCCACGACCCTCCGTATGCTAGTCGGACGCTCTACCACTGAGCTGCTGGAGACTCTAATGGCGAGTAGGTCGTCAATGTGGGTTTAATTGTGACAAACGTACTGTATAAGCTACAGTCACAGAAATGTCTAAGGAAAATACATGACGCATTGACGACCTACTCGCCATTAGAGTCTCCAGCAGCTCAGTGGTAGAGCGTCCGACTAGCATACGGAGGGTCGTGGGTTCGATTCCCATCTGGGGCTCAGAATTTTTTCTGAGTCCATTCAGTATGGTACGATTTCGTACAGATACAGATACAGATACAGATACTCTCTGACTGAGATTCAGACATATGCTGCCTGTTTTAGGCTCGTCTGGTTCGCGTTTTGTTCTTAGTACGCGTACTAGCCGTACCTAGAGTTGTTGTTTGAATCAGCTGCAATCTTAAGCAATCTTTACAAGAAGTATAGTAGATATGCTGAGCAGTACTTACACATATCCCTATATTATATATATACACTAGTAGGATGAGCTATGTATACCGTACGTACGAACGTACTAACGTACTAAGGTATATCCCTATACTATATGTATATACACTAGGATGAGCTATGTATGCCGTACGTACGAACGTACTAACGTACTAAGGTATATCCCTATACTATATATATATACACTAGTAGGATGAGCTATGTATGCCGTACGTACGAACGTACTAACGTACTAAGGTATATCCCTATACCATATATATATATATACACTAGTAGGATGAGCTATGTATGCCGTACGTACGAACGTACTAACGTACTAAGGTATATCCCTATACTATATATATATACACTAGTAGGATGAGCTATGTATGCCGTACGTACGAACGTACTAACGTACTAAGGTATATCCCTATACTATATATATATACACTAGTAGGATGAGCTATGTATGCCGTACGTACGAACGTACTAACGTACTAAGGTATATCCCTATACTATATATATATACACTAGTAGGATGAGCTATGTATACCGTACGTACGAACGTACTAACGTACTAAGGTATATCCCTATACCATATATACATACACTAGTAGGATGAGCTATGTATGCCGTACGTACGAACGTACTAACGTACTAAGGTATATCCCTATACTATATATATATACACTAGGATGAGCTATGTATGCCGTACGTACGAACGTACTAACGTACTAAGGTATATCCCTATACCATATATGTTACAACGAGAACTCCCAAAATGCATAGCGAGTGAGCGATGTGCGGGGTCGCACGAACCGTCGCACGTGTGTTGGGAAGAACCGCGAATCATAACCATCAGAAACACTCGCTCGGTGTATTATGTAATGTGTAATGCGTGTTAATGTGTATCGTTTTGTGTTCTTCAATTAAATTCTTTACATTGAAGTTTCTGATGAGATTCTACAGTGGATTGGAGTCATTTGCAGTGTGTAATTCTACCGAATATCGCCAAGTCAACATCTTGTCTCGGTACGTGTTTACACACGTTTGTCATCTTCACCGCCATTTTTGACCAACTGGACGATTCTACAATGTTTTAAATTGCTTATGACTACGAACGACTTCTTCTTGTGAGTACCCAAGGCCTTTATTCTTACACTGGATTAACAGAACAGTGCTTTTGGAAGTAAATCATGTCTACACACCGCGAAGATGCTGTAGATTTCAGTCAGTCACGACGAGTGACACGATCAACGGGACGGCCGCCCGATACCGAAAAGACATTGGGACAACTTAAAGTCGACGAACTTTGCTATCTTAAGAAGTCTAAATCTGGTCATCTAGGATATCTTAACAGAATCTACCGAGAAATGGAAACTCTAATGCTCGACCCGTGTAATCTTAACCAGGTAAAGAGTCGTAAACAAATACTTGACAACGCATACAACAATTGTGCTCACGCTCATGAAAAATATTTTCTTATTTTGGATGATGATAATGAAAAACGTGATGCTTTACTAGCATACGAAGACCTCGTGTGTGTCAAAAAGGATTTTGACAATTGTTACGAACAGTGGATTGATCGTTTTAATTCACCAGTATGTCATTTAAGACGATCCAGTGAACAACAAACCACAAAATCCCCGACTAGAATTGAGCTAGAAACGCGTAGTGAAGCAAGCATCGATAGCATAACAGAAGCTGTCGACCGCCTAGAACTGGAATATAGACGTCTTGTACGACAAACACAATTACAACGTGAAATTTCTGACATTAAAAATGAACAATTAAAGATTCTAAAGGATATTAAACAGAAAGATATCGAAATTGAAAGAGAAACAAACAACAAAGGGATCCCATCAGCAAGGTGTGGTGTCGAGAACGATCAGAACAGTGTCGAGAGTGCATTAATGACACCATCATGCTTCAAGCTAAAATGGACAGAGGACATGCTACCCCAGTCAAAGCCAATGACCTCTACCCCTCACACAAATGTTAATACTAATCAAGATTTCAACAAGGAACTGAGTACTAATGTTTATAATGTCAAAGAAGACCCTGTGACTGTAAATGAAAGCAAGTCATCACCTCGTGTGTCTACTATGAGTGAACAGGTCGAAAGAAAGGACTTAGAATTACTACTAAAACAACAGCAAGAAGCTATGTCACTCATGGCTACATCACTCAGGGTTGGATTCGAGATGCCTAAAAAGGAACTCTTGACATTTGATGGCAATCCTGTAAATTACTGGACATTTATTAAGAACTTTGAAATTAATATTGAACGTCAACTAACTGATGCAGACTCCAAGCTGACATATCTAATTCAGCAATGTTCTGGAAAAGCACATGAAGCAATTAAGAACTGTATTATTATTGACGATAAAGAGAAGGCATATGAGAGAGCCAAGGAAATTCTTCACTCACGATATGGCCAAAAACACGTGATTGCTCATGCATACATCAATCGTCTAGTGAATGGTCCTCAACTAAAGTCTTCAGATGCAGCTGGTCTTACGGAATTGGCCTCACAAATGCAGAACTGTCAGCTAACTTTAGCCAGTATGGGCTTTGAAGCTGATATTAATAGCTCGGATAACCTCGTTAAAGTTGTTAAACGTCTGCCAGTGCACCTACAGGGTAAATGGGCCGATAAGGCAGGAACACTCATTACTAAAGGGACAGAACCTAACTTTGAACATTTGACAAAATTCATCGACGAAAGAGCAACACTTGCTAATACTATGTACGGTATGATTGTTGGTTCAGCCCCTGACAAAGACACCTCCCTGAACCGTATCAAGAACACCTTCAGCAGAAGGCAACCCAACTTTGGATATACAGCAAAGGCAACGACTCTAGCTACACATAGTGTACCTCATGTACCTGATGTACAATCACATGACGTGAAACCCTTAACATCAAAATGCCCTTTGTGTTCGGGTCCACATAAGCTGACACGTTGTGATAAATTCAAAGAAAAGACACCCCAACAAAGAAGGGAATTTACCATGCAAGCAAGACTGTGCCATAATTGCCTGGGACGAAATCATCTAGCCGCTAACTGTAGAAGTGATAACACTTGTAGAGTACAAGGGTGTGGTAGGAAACATCACACATTCCTACACCCAACAGCTCGGTGTAGTGACATTACAAACAGTGTTCAACCTACTACGCCTGCATGGAACTTGTCGCAAGCTACTCCTAGTCAAGCAAATGGGGCCGGCGCTACCGGTCATTGTGGCTCTACCAGTACCAACAAGAGAGCCAGAGTGAGTCTTCGTACCATCCCAGTTACAGTGAAGTCAGATGACGGCAGATCCCAAATAGAGACGTATGCTCTTCTTGATCCAGGTTCGGATGTTACACTTTGTACTGAACGTCTGGTTGATGAACTTGGACTGCAAAGTACTCCAAAGGACTTCTCTATCTCAACGGTAAACGGAAAAACAACTAAACGGAAGGGTCGTGAAGTACAACTTAAGATAAGAGGAACTTGCGCAAATGAAACTATCTATCTTGATAATGTATGGACCGTGGATAAATTATCCATTTCATCTCAGAACATTCCAACTGATAAAGACATCGCCTCGTGGCCACACCTCGACGGCATCGAAATACCCTGCTTGGAGGACAAGGAAGTGGCCATTCTAATCGGCAGTGATATACCTGATGCACACTGGGCCCTAGAACAAAGAAGAGGTAAAAGGGGTCAACCTTACGCTGTACGTACACCTCTGGGGTGGACATTGATGGGACCCCTTGGCATGGCTGAAGCCAACGATGTGTCGAGTGTGAACTTCCTGCGTCGAGACGACGAACTGTTACACCAACAAGTGGAGAGGATGTTTACTGCTGAGTTCAACGATCCCGCAGTGGATGAAAACGTCATGTCACTCAATGATAAGAAAGCATTGCATTTGATGGAATCAACTGTCAAACTCGTCGACAATCACTATCAACTTGGTCTCCCATGGAAGGATGCAAACTTGAAGCTACCAAACAACCGAGTCTATGCAGAACGAAGGCTTCGCTCGCTGAAGAGGCGCCTACTTGGAGACTCGCGACTGCTAGAAAGATATAAAGAGACTATGAACAGTTATATTAATGACAATCACTCTCGAGAGTTAACAGACAACGAGATAGCTGAAAAGGAACATGATCGTATATGGTATCTTCCACACCACCCTGTTACACATGCTTTAAAGCCTAACAAAGTGAGAGTCGTTTTTGACTGCGCTGCTAGCTACGAAGGTACCTCTTTGAATGACAACTTACTGCAAGGACCGGACCTTACGAACAGCTTGGTCGGAGTACTCGTACGATTCCGACAGGAACTCATTGCCTTAGCTTCAGATGTAAAGGGAATGTTTCATCAAGTGCGGGTGAGCCCAGCTGATACAGACGCATTACGATTCTTGTGGTGGCCTGATGGAGATCTAACAAAGGAGCCAACTGATCATAAGATGCTGGTACACCTTTTCGGGGCTACATCTTCCCCAAGCTGTGCAAGTTTCTCACTTCGCAAAACAGCCCACGACAATCAGAATGAATATGACACTGAAACAATTGAGACAGTCAACAAGAACTTTTATGTTGATGATTGCCTAAAATCTGTTCCATCTACCGATAAAGCCGTCATACTTGTGAAACAACTACGAGATCTTCTTTTAAAGGGAGGATTTAATCTGACTAAGTGGAACAGCAACAGTAAAAAGGTATTGGCTACAATACCAGAGGAAGACAGAGCCACGTCACTGCTTGACCTGGATCTACAAGAACCATTAATTCAATCTACTCTGGGACTACGGTGGAACATGCAATCTGACACTTTTAATTTTAGAACTGTAGAGAAGGAAAAGGCACCGACCAGAAGAGGTATTCTCTCTACTGTGAGCTCTATGTATGACCCTTTAGGGTTTGTGGCACCTGTCATTCTACCCACCAAGCGACTGCTACAGAACCTTTGCAGTTTGAACTATAGCTGGGACGAAAGAATACCAGATTCCAAGCTTATTGAATGGGAAACGTGGCTAAACAACCTACCAAAGCTACAAGCTGTTTCAGTCCCACGCTGCTTTAAACCACCAGACTTCGAGCAGCTACGAGAAATTCAGCTACATCATTTTAGCGATGCATCTCAAACTGGATACGGTGCAGTGTCATACCTACGTCTTATTGACTCTAAAAACAATGTACATTGTTCCTTCGTTATGGGGAAATCCCGCGTCGCACCTATGAAGACAGTTACTATTCCCAGGCTGGAACTATCAGCAGCTGTAGTTGCAACCAAGCTGAACAGTATCATCAGTCAAGAGTTAGATTACCATATTGACAGTACAACATATTGGACTGATTCAACATCTGTGTTACAGTACTTAAGAAATCAGTCGAGACGTTTTCAGACATTCGTCGCAAACCGAGTCAGCGCAATCCAAGAAAGCTCACAAACGTCACAGTGGCGCTATGTAAATACAGCAATCAATCCAGCTGATATTGCCTCGCGTGGCATCAATGACTGCAACCTCGACAAATTGAACCGATGGCTGAAAGGACCAGAATTCCTTTGGTCTCACGAGAGTACTTGGCCAGCAACACCAGATGTTATCTCCGAACTGTCTGCAGATGATCCCGAAGTAAAGAAAGAAGTCCAAGTCAATATCATATCCAAGCAAGAAGACAGCATCACTTCCCTGTTTAATCGTTATTCAACGTGGTATCGTCTACAGAAAGCTGTTGCATGGATTCTCCGCTTCAAGGCTTATATGTGTCACAAGTATCTACCTAACAAGTTCAAGACAACTCTGTCACAAGGACCTCTGAGTGTCCAAGAAATAAAGCAAGCTACAACAGTTATAGTTATTCACGTTCAACTAAAGGCCTTTCCAGATGAGTATACCACTCTCAAGTCAAAGAATGAACAATCTACCAAACCAGTGAGTGCAACCAGTGCCTTGCGCAAACTCAACCCAGTCCTCCACAACAAGTTACTTAGAGTGGGAGGACGACTCGAGAAAGCACCTTTACCGTTCGATGCAAAGCATCCTGTTATATTACCCAACAAGCACCATGTTACAGATATACTGGTAAGAAGTTACCATGTAATAGCAGGACATTCAGGTCCTACTCAAGTGTTATCAACAATCCGTCAGAAGTACTGGATTATACAAGGACATTCTGCAGTTAGAAGAATAATCGGCAATTGTGTCGATTGCAAAAGAAGAAATGCAAGACCTGGTAAGCAGATGATGGCACCTCTCCCAGCAGCCAGACTCGTTCCCTCTGAACCACCATTTACAAGAGTTGGAGTAGACTACTTTGGTCCACTAAATGTGAAACAAGGCCGTAGTCAAGTAAAGCGTTACGGCTGTTTATTTACCTGCCTTTCCGTCAGAGCTGTGCACATAGAGATTGCGCACACCTTGGAAAGTGATTCGTTTATCTGCGCATACCAACGATTTGTGGCAAGACGTGGTGTACCAAAAGAGATTTTTAGTGACAATGGCACTAACTTTAAAGGCGCTGAGAGAGAACTTCGTGAAGCTTTACTACGCTGGAATCAAGACAAGATCAGTAATCGTTTACGCCGCGATGAAGTACAGTGGCATTTCAACCCACCCGAAGCTAGTCATCAAGGAGGAGTGTGGGAACGCATGATTAGGTCGGTGAGAAAGATACTGAGAGCCTTACTGCAGGAACAGATCGTATCAGACGAGACTCTATTGACTCTCATGGCAGAGGTAGAAAGAATCCTCAATGATCGTCCGTTAACACCTGTTTCAGACAGCCCCTTTGATACAGAAGCATTAACTCCAAACAAGATATTACTGTTAAAGAACAATGTTAGTTTACCCCTAGATGTTGTTGTTAAAGAAGATATCTACAACAAGCGTTGGAGAGCAGCGCAAGCTATAGCCAATGCTTTTTGGAAGAGATGGATCCGTGAATACTTGCCAACCTTACAACTCAGGCAGAAATGGACAGTTCCTCACCGTAATTTCAAAGTTGGTAACCTTGTACTGGTCATAAACGACAGCGTGAAAAGAGGAGAATGGCCTAAGGGTGTTGTACAAGAGGTTTACCCAGACAAGCATGGAATGGTCAGACAACTACTGGTCAAAACTGCCACTACTACCTTACGAAGAGATGTCAGGAAACTGTGTCTTTTGGAAGGACAACTTAACTAAGAACATTGACAGTTATAACGTTTAAATTCATCGTACTAGTTAGTTTCGTTGTAAAGTGTAATTAGAATAAGCCGTTGGCTCATTCGGGGCCGGTATGTTACAACGAGAACTCCCAAAATGCATAGCGAGTGAGCGATGTGCGGGGTCGCACGAACCGTCGCACGTGTGTTGGGAAGAACCGCGAATCATAACCATCAGAAACACTCGCTCGGTGTATTATGTAATGTGTAATGCGTGTTAATGTGTATCGTTTTGTGTTCTTCAATTAAATTCTTTACAATATATATATATATACACTAGTAGGATGAGCTATGTTACAATTCGACACAATTGCTATCGTTCATTATAGAACTCTTTAGCTGTTTAAGATCAATAATTTTACATAGTTATAAGCATGCATGAGTAGGTTAATAGGTCGGTATATCATTATTGTAAGTGAGCGTATTCCGGATATAGTTCATAGGCTACATCACAACGCCCTGTTAACTTTGGCCTTGAAAAGATAGATATCTTTTCAAGGCCTAAGCTAACATACTGATGTACCATACTGCTTTATAATAGTTATAATATACTAGTGTATATATATATAGTATGGGGATATACCTTAGTACGTTAGTACGTTCGTACGTACGGTATACATAGCTCATCCTACTAGTGCATATATATATAGTATAGGGATATACCTTAGTACGTTAGTACGTTCGTACGTACGGCATACATAGCTCATCCTACTAGTATATATATATATATAGTATAGGGATATACGTTATTACGTTACATAGCTCACTGTATTATATAACATGGTTGGAATACACAGCTAGTACATAGTTATATTATTTCGTGCAATATCAATCAATTTCTGTATTGATATTTGGCATATTTTATCTTGAAATTTTGTGTTAGTTGGGCATTCTTTAGGATTTGTATTGGTGATAATAGGAAATTTCAAAACTCAATACGTACGTTCTTACGCTGTACTAAGCGTTTTTTTAGGACATGCGTTCCTATATTAGGCATGGTATGAGATTCAGTGGTAACCATTTTACTGGTTGAAGTACTTGAAGGATTCTTACTCTCTGTTTGTGAAACAGGCCTGTTCTTTTTATTACTCTTTTTCTTCTCTTTTTTGTTAGTAGCACCGTTTATTGAAACTATTGAAGTGGCCTTTGTGGCATCTATTATAGTCCATTCCTGGGTATTTACTATCGTTGTTCGACATAAGAATGGTTATTGTTTTGCCTAATGAGATAGAGATAGAGATAGAGATAGAGATAGAGATAGAGATAGAGATAGAGATAGAGATAGAGATAGAGATAGAGATAGAGATAGAGATAGAGATAGAGATAGAGATAGAGATAGAGATAGAGATAGAGATAGAGATAGAGATAGAGATAGAGATAGAGATAGAGATAGAGATAGAGATAGAGATAGAGATAGAGATAGAGATAGAGATAGAGATAGAGATAGAGATAGAGATAGAGATAGAGATAGAGATAGAGATAGAGATAGAGATAGAGATAGAGATAGAGATAGAGATAGAGATAGAGATAGAGATAGAGATAGAGATAGAGATAGAGATAGAGATAGTGATAGTGATAGTGATAGTGATAGTGATAGAGATAGAGATAGAGATAGAGATAGAGATAGAGATAGAGATAGAGATAGAGATAGAGATAGAGATAGAGATAGAGATAGAGATAGAGATAGAGATAGAGATAGAGATAGAGATAGAGATAGAGATAGAGATAGAGATAGAGATAGAGATAGAGATAGAGATAGAGATAGAGATAGAGATAGAGATAGAGATAGAGATAGAGATAGAGATTTATCGGCGACGTTTCAAAAAGGAACACAATGGAGAAATATGACATAGCAACAATGGTGGCCATTATCTGGTGATAACTGGATGGTAATGAGGTGAGATGATGCTGGTAATGGTTGTGAAGATAAAGCAACTTACGCTTTCCGGGGTGAGCAAATTGGCTTTCCTTAGATAATTGACACTCTCATCGACAGCGAGAAGGCCAACATTTGTTTCGAGAGTACCCAAAACCTTCAAGTTGAAGTTAACTGAAGGTAGAACTTCATAATTATGACTCATAGGTATGACAACCAACTGCGAAAGAAAAAGGGTCGGAATTTAGGCCCATGCAGCTCAAACGTCGATCTTCTCATCAGCGGAACGCTTTGAAAACAATGGATAACAAGACGGTCTTCTTTGATGTCATTGAGTTTGGCTCATGAGAAGATCGACGTTTGAACTGAGTATAAGAGCTTTATCATAATATATGTATCAGGGTGTTTTACATATCTTAACATTGTTTTTTGTCAGCTGTGATTGATAAGCTAAGACAACAACGCCGTCTACATTGAACCTTTCCGTCAACTTATCTCGCTCAAATGCATTTATCATGGATAAATATATTTTACCGGATTTGGGAACCTATCTTCTATATCCAGCAAAATGCTATCAGAGATGACTGTTCTTGTCTCTTTGCTGATGTAGTATGCAACAAGGCGTGCAGAGTGAGTCATCATCGAAGTTACTTTAAAAGTAATGGTGGTGATGGTGCTAAATGTTCTTTTAATTGCTTTGTCCTGGACTATCTGTCCACGTGATACAACCTGAAATAAAACACACAAAATATATAGCTTATAATAGGTCCTATTTATATCTTTGGAGGCGGGCCAGTCCGGTAAAACGGGATATCAGTTCAGCCTACATTCTTTTAGAAAAAATTATAGCGTTTGTATGTTAAGATGGGCTGGCTCACTTACCGAGATCTCGGTAAACGGTATCCCATAAAATCCCATAAAAATAAAAAAAAAACGAAACTTTTTCTACTGCGCAGCGAAATCATCGGTGACCAAAGCAAATACAGTCAACAAACATTCAAACATGGTAAAAAGAACAGAAGGGAATTTAATGCTTCGCATGCGCAACCAGTTATGTTAGTTCAACCGAAGCTTCGACTTCAGGTCATTGATTGCGTGAGATTGAGGTTTTCAAAACGGTTTTATTGCTACTTCCAAGGCCGACATTAGTCTTAAATGCTACTAGAAGCTACACAAAGCGGGTTTAGATATTTCAATTTTTGAGGGAAGAACGCAATTGAACTTCGATAGATTATTCTTAAGTACTTTATTATCACTGCAAGCGAACATCCTTTTGTTGACAAAATGGCGTTCTGGTATTTACCAGCAATGGTTCCGTGCTTAATTATTCAAGCACTAAAGGACACCTTCTACGAAAGGAGGGACAATGATAAGTACACATATGATGGTGTCTTGAATATACAGCTTTGATGAAGATAGAAGACTACGCTACGCTTTCTAAGAAGTATGATTCACCACAAGGGACATCCTGCAATTTAAAAAAACGCTGCAAACAAAAAAAAAATGAAGCAAACAAAAAAGAAATGATCCAAAAAAAAGAGGAAATGATGCAAACAAAAAAGAAATGATGCAAACAAAAGAGGAAATGATACAAACAAAAAAGAAATGATGCAAACAAAAAAGAAATGATGCAAACAAAAAAGAAATGCTGCAAACAAAAAAGAAATGATACAAACAAAAAAGAAATGATACAAACAAAAAAGAAATGCTGCAAACAAAAAAGAAATGATACAAACAAAAAAGAAATGATGCAAACAATAAAGAAATGCTGCAAACAAAAAAGAAATGATACAAACAAAAGATGAAATGATGCAAACAAAAAAGAAATGATGCAAACAAAAAAGAAATGATGCAAACAAAAACGAAATGATGCAAACAAAAAAGAAATGATGCAAACAAAAAAGAAATGATGCAAACAAAAAAGAAATGATGCAAACAAAAAAGAACTAATGCAAACAAAAGATGAAATGATGCAAACAAAAAAAAGTGAAGGAAACAAAAAAGAAATGATGCAAACAAAAAAGAAATGATGCAAACAAAAACGAAATGATGCAAACAAAAAAGAAATGATGCAAACAAAAAAGAAATGATGCAAACAAAAAAGAAATGATGCAAACAAAAAAGAACTAATGCAAACAAAAGATGAAATGATGCAAACAAAAAAAAGTGAAGGAAACAAAAAAGAAATGATGCAAACAAAAGATGAAATGATGCAAACAAAAAAGAAATGATGCAAACAAAAAAGAAATGATGCAAACAAAAAAGAAATGATGCAAACAAAAAAGAAATGATGCAAACAAAAAATAAATGATGCAAACAAAAGAGGAAATGATGCAAACAAAAAAGAAATGATGCAAACAAAAGAGAAAATGATGCAAACAAAAAAGAAATGATGCAAAAAAAAGAGGAAATGATACAAACAAAAAAGAAATGCTGCAAACAAAAAAGAAATGATGCAAACAAAAGAGGAAATGATGCAAACAAAAAAGGAAATGATGCAAACAAAAAAAGAAATGATGCAAACAAAAAAGAAATGATGCAAACAAAAAAGAAATGATGCAAACAAAAGAGAAAATGATGCAAACAAAAAAGAAATGATGCAAAAAAAAAAAAGAAATGATGCAAACAAAAGAGAAATGATGCAAACAAAAGAGAAAATGATGCAAACAAAAAAGAAATGATGCAAACAAAAGAGGAAATGATACAAACAAAAAAGAAATGCTGTAAACAAAAAAGAAATGATGCAAACAAAAGAGGAAATGATGCAAACAAAAAAGGAAATGATGCAAACAAAAAAAGAAATGATGCAAACAAAAAAGAAATGATGCAAACAAAAAAGAAATGATGCAAACAAAAGAGAAAATGATGCAAACAAAAAAGAAATGATGCAAAAAAAAAAAGAAATGATGCAAACAAAAGAGAAATGATGCAAACAAAAGAGGAAATGATGCAAACAAAAAAGAAATGATACAAACAAAAAAAGAAATGCTGCAAACAAAAAAGAAATAATGCAAACAAAAGAGGAAATGATGCAAACAAAAAAGGAAATGATGCAAACAAAAAAAGAAATGATGCAAACAAAAAAGAAATGATGCAAACAAAAAAGGAAATGATGCAAACAAAAAAGAAATGATGCAAACAAAAAAAGAAATGATGCAAACAAAAAAAGAAATAATGCAAACAAAAGAGGAAATGATGCAAACAAAAAAGGAAATGATGCAAACAAAAAAAGAAATGATGCAAACAAAAAAGAAATGATGCAAACAAAAAAGAAATGATGCAAACAAAGAAGGAAATGATGCAAACAAAAAAAGAAATGATGCAAACAAAAAAGAAATGATGCAAACAAAAGAGGAAATGATGCAAACAAAAAAGGAAATGATGCAAACAAAAAAAGAAATGATGCAAACAAAAAAGAAATGATGCAAACAAAAAAGAAATGATGCAAACAAAAGAGAAAATGATGCAAACAAAAAAGAAATGATACAAACAAAAAAAGAAATGCTGCAAACAAAAAAGAAATAATGCAAACAAAAGAGGAAATGATGCAAACAAAAAAGGAAATGATGCAAACAAAAAAAGAAATGATGCAAACAAAAAAGAAATGATGCAAACAAAAAAGGAAATGATGCAAACAAAAGAGAAAATGATGCAAACAAAAAAGAAATGATGCAAACAAAAAAGAAATGATGCAAACAAACGAGAAAATGATGCAAACAAAAAAGAAATGATGCAAACAAAAAAGAAATGATGGAAACAAAAAAGGAAATGATGGAAACAAAAAAGAAATGATGCAAACAAAAAATAAATTATGCAAACAAAAAATAAATGACGCAAACAAAAATAAAATGATGCAAACAAAAAAGAAATAATGCAAACAAAAAAGAAATGATGCAAACAAAGAAGAAATGATGCAAACAAAAAAGAAATGATGCAAACAAAAAAGAAATGATGCACACAAAAAAGAAATGATGCAAACAAAAAAGAAAATGATACAAACAAAAGAGGAAATGATGCAAACAAAAGAGAAATGATGCAAACAAAAGAGGAAATGATGGAAACAAAAGAGAAATGATGCACACAAAAAAGAAAATGATGCAAACAAAAGAGAAATGATGCACACAAAAAAGAAATGATGCAAACAAAAATAAAAATGATGCAAACAAAAAAGAAAATGATGCAAACAAAAGAGGAAATGATGCAAACAAAAGAGAAATGATGCAAACAAAAAAGAAAATGATGCAAACAAAAGAGGAAATGATACAAACAAAAAAGAAATGATGCAAACAAAAAAGAAATGATGCAAACAAAAAAGAAATCATGCACACAAAAAAGAAATCAAGCAAACAAAAAAAATGATGGAAACAAAAAAAGAAATGATGCAAACAAAAGACAAATGATGCAAACAAAAAAGAAATGATGCAAACAAAAAAAGAAATGATGCAAACAAAAAAGAAATGATGCAAACAAAAGAGAAATGATGCAAACAAAAGAGAAATGATGCAAACAAAAGAGAAATGATGCAAACAAAAAAGAAATGATGCAAACAAAAAAGAAATGATGCAAACAAAAAAGAAATGATGCACACAAAAAAGAAATGAAGCAAACAAAAAAGAAATGATGCAAACAAAAAAGAAATGATGCAAACAAAAAAGAAATCATGCACACAAAAAAGAAATCAAGCAAACAAAAAAGAAATGATGGAAACAAAAAAAGAAATGATGCAAACAAAAGACAAATGATGCAAACAAAAAAGAAATGATGCAAACAAAAAAAGAAATGATGCAAACAAAAAAGAAATGATGCAAACAAAAGAGAAATGAGGCAAACAAAAGAGAAATGATGGAAACAAAAGAGAAATGATGCAAACAAAAAAGAAATGATGCAAACAAAAAAGAAATGATGCAAACAAAAAAGAAATGATGCAACCAAACGAGAAAATGATGCAAACAAAAAAGAAATGATGCAAACAAAAAAGAAATGATGCAAACAAAAAAGGAAATGATGGAAACAAAAAAGAAATGATGGAAACAAAAAATAAATTATGCAAACAAAAAGTAAATGACGCAAACAAAAATAAAATGATGCAAACAAAAAAGAAATAATGCAAACAAAAAAGAAATGATGCAAACAAAGAAGAAATGATGAAAACAAAAAAGAAATGATGCAAACAAAAAAGAAATGATGCACACAAAAAAGAAATGATGCAAACAAAAAAGAAAATGATACAAACAAAAAAGAAAATGATGCAAACAAAAGAGGAAATGATGCAAACAAAAGAGAAATGATGCAAACAAAAAAGAAATGATGCAAACAAAAAAAGAAATGATGCAAACAAAAAACAAATGATGCAAACAAAAGAGAAATGATGCAAACAAAAAAGAAATGATGCAAACAAAAGAGAAATGATGCAAACAAAAAAGAAATGATGCAAACAAAAGAGAAATGATGCACACAAAAAAGAAATGAAGCAAACAAAAAAGAAATGATGCAAACAAAAAAAAATGATGCAAACAAAAAAGTAATGATGCACAACAAAAAAGAAATGATGCAAACAAAACAGAAATGATGCAAACAAAAGAGAAATGATGCAAACAAAAAAGAAATGATGCAAACAAAAAAGAAATGATGCAAACAAAAGAGAAATGATGCACACAAAAAAGAAATGAAGCAAACAAAAAAGAAATGATGCAAACAAAAAAAAATGATGCAAACAAAAAAGTAATGATGCACAACAAAAAAGAAATGATGCAAACAAAACAGAAATGATGCAAACAAAAGAGAAATGATGCAAACAAAAAAGAAATGATGGAAACAAAAAAGAAATGATGCAAACAAAAAAAAAATGATGCAAACAAAAAAGAATTGATGCAAACAAAAAAGAAATGATGCAAACAAAAAAACAAATGATGCAAACAAAAAACAAATGATGCAAACAAAAAGAAATGCTGCAAACAAAAAAGAAATGATGCAAACAAAAAAGAAATGATGGAAACAAAAGAGAAATGATGCAAACAAAAAAGGAATGATGGAAACAAAAAAGAAATGATGGAAACAAAAAAGAAATGATGCAAACAAAAAAGAAATGATGCAAACAAAAAAGAAATGATGCAAACAAAAAAACAAATGATGCAAACAAAAAACAAATGATGCAAACAAAAAGAAATGCTGCAAACAAAAAAGAAATGATGCAAACAAAAAAGAAATGATGGAACCAAAAAAAGAAATGATGCAAACAAAAAAGAAATGATGCAAACAAAAAAGAAATGATGCAAACAAAAAAGAAATGATGCACACAAAAAAGAAATGAAGCAAACAAAAAAGAAATGATGCAAACAAAAGAGAAATGATGCAAACAAAGGAGAAATGATGCAAACAAAAGAGAAATGATGCAAACAAAAAAGAAATGATGCAAACAAAAAAGAAATGATGCAAACAAAAAAGAAATGATGCACACAAAAAAGAAATGAAGCAAACAAAAAAGAAATGATGCAAACAAAAAAGAAATGATGCAAACAAAAAAGAAATGATGCAAACAAAAAAAGAAATGATGGAACCAAAAAAAGAAATGATGCAAACAAAACAGAAATGATGCAAACAAAAAAAGAAATGATGCAAACAAAAAAGAAATGATGCAAACAAAAAAGAAATGAAGCAAACAAAAAAGAAATGATGCAAACAAAAAAGAAATGATGCAAACAAAAAAGAAATGAAGCAAACAAAAAAGAAATGATGCAAACAAAAGAGAAATGATGCAAACAAAAGAGAAATGATGCAAACAAAAAAGAAATGATGCAAACAAAAAAGAAATGATGCAAACAAAAGAGAAATGATACAAACAAAAAAGAAATGATGCAAACAAAAGAGAAATGATACAAACAAAAAAGAAATGATGCAAACAAAAAAGAAATGATGCAAACAAAAAAGAAATGATGCAAACAAAAAAAGAAATGATGCAAAGAAAAAAAGAAATGATGCAAACAAAAGAGGAAATGATGCAAACAAAAAAGAAATGATGCAAACAAAAGAGAAATGATGCAAACAAAAAAGAAATGATGCAAACAAAAGAGAAATGATACAAACAAAAAAGAAATGATGCAAACAAAAAAGAAATGATGCAAACAAAAAAGAAATGATGCAAACAAAAAAAGAAATGATGCAAAGAAAAAAAGAAATGATGCAAACAAAAGAGGAAATGATGCAAACAAAAGAGAAATGATGCAAACAAAAAAGAAATGATGCAAACAAAAAAGAAATGATGCACACAAAAAAGAAATGAAGCAAACAAAAAAGAAATGATGCAAACAAAAAAAGAAATGATGCAAACAAAAGACAAATGATGCAAACAAAAAAGAAATGATGCAAACAAAAAAAGAAATGATGCAAACAAAAAAAGAAATGATGCAAACTAAAGAGGAAATGATGCAAACAAAAGAGAAATGATGCAAACAAAAAAGAAATGATGCAAACAAATAAGGAATTATGGAAACAAAAAAAGAAATGATGGAAACAAAAAAGAAATGATGCAAACAAAAAAGAAATGAAGCAAACAAAAAAAGAAATGATGCAAACAAAAAAGAAATGATGGAAACAAATAAGGAATTATGGAAACAAAAAAAGAAATGATGGAAACAAAAAAGAAATGATGCAAACAAAAAAGAAATGAAGCAAACAAAAAAAGAATTGATGCAAACAAAAAAGAAATGATGCAAACAAAAAAACAAATGATGCAAACAAAAAACAAATGATGCAAACAAAAAGAAATGCTGCAAACAAAAAAGAAATGATGCAAACAAAAAAGAAATGATGGAACCAAAAAAAGAAATAATGCAAACAAAAAAGAAATGATGCAAACAAAAAAGAAATGATGCAAACAAAAAAGAAATGATGCACACAAAAAAGAAATGAAGCAAACAAAAAAGAAATGATGCAAACAAAAGAGAAATGATGCAAACAAAGGAGAAATGATGCAAACAAAAGAGAAATGATGCAAACAAAAAAGAAATGATGCAAACAAAAAAGAAATGATGCAAACAAAAAAGAAATGATGCACACAAAAAAGAAATGAAGCAAACAAAAAAGAAATGATGCAAACAAAAAAGAAATGATGCAAACAAAAAAGAAATGATGCAAACAAAAAAAGAAATGATGGAACCAAAAAAAGAAATGATGCAAACAAAACAGAAATGATGCAAACAAAAAAAGAAATGATGCAAACAAAAAAGAAATGATGCAAACAAAAAAGAAATGATGCAAACAAAAAAGAAATGATGCAAACAAAAAAGAAATGATGCAAACAAAACAGAAATGATGCAAACAAAAAAAGAAATGATGCAAACAAAAAAGAAATGATGCAAACAAAAAAGAAATGATGCAAACAAAAAAGAAATGATGCAAACAAAAAAGAAATGATGCAAACAAAAAAAGAAATGATGCAAACAAAAAAGAAATGATGCAAACAAAAAAGAAATGATGCACACAAAAAAGAAATGAAGCAAACAAAAAAGAAATGATGCAAACAAAAAAGAAATGATGCAAACAAAAAAGAAATGATGCAAACAAAAAAAGAAATGATGCAAAGAAAAAAAGAAATGATGCAAACAAAAGAGGAAATGATGCAAACAAAAGAGAAATGATGCACACAAAAAAGAAAATGATGCAAACAAAAGAGAAATGATGCACACAAAAAAGAAATGATGCAAACAAAAATAAAAATGATGGAAACAAAAAAGAAAATGATGCAAACAAAAGAGGAAATGATGCAAACAAAAGAGAAATGATGCAAACAAAAAAGAAAATGATGCAAACAAAAGAGGAAATGATACAAACAAAAAAGAAATGATGCAAACAAAAAAGAAATGATGCAAACAAAAAAGAAATGATGCACACAAAAAAGAAATGAAGCAAACAAAAAAGAAATGATGCAAACAAAAAAAGAAATGATGCAAACAAAAGACAAATGATGCAAACAAAAAAGAAATGATGCAAACAAAAAAAGAAATGATGCAAACAAAAAAAGAAATGATGCAAACTAAAGAGGAAATGATGCAAACAAAAGAGAAATGATGCAAACAAAAAAGAAATGATGCAAACAAATAAGGAATTATGGAAACAAAAAAAGAAATGATGGAAACAAAAAAGAAATGATGCAAACAAAAAAGAAATGAAGGAAACAAAAAAAGAAATGATGCAAACAAAAAAGAAATGATGGAAACAAAAAAGAAATGATGGAAACAAAAAAGAAATGATGCAAACAAAAAAGAAATGATGCAAACAAAAACGAAATGATGCAAACAAAAAAGAAATGATGCAAACAAAAAAGAAATGATGCAAACAAAAAAGAATTGATGCAAACAAAAAAGAAATGATGCAAACAAAAAAGAAATAATGCAAACAAAAAAGAAATGATGCAAACAAAGAAGAAATGATGCAAACAAAAAAGAAATGATGCAAACAAAAAAGAAATGATGCACACAAAAAAGAAATGATGCAAACAAAAAAGAAAATGATGCAAACAAAAGAGGAAATGATGCAAACAAAAGAGAAATGATGCACACAAAAAAGAAAATGATGCAAACAAAAGAGAAATGATGGAACCAAAAAAAGAAATGATACAAACAAAACAGAAATGATGCAAACAAAAAAGAAATGATGCAAACAAAAAAGAAATGATGCACACAAAAAAGAAATGAAGCAAACAAAAAAGAAATGATGCAAACAAAAGAGAAATGATGCAAACAAAAGAGAAATGATGCAAACAAAAGAGAAATGATGCAAACAAAAAAGAAATGATGAAAAAAAAAAAGAAATGATGCAAACAAAAAAGAAATGATGCACACAAAAAAGAAATGAAGCAAACAAAAAAGAAATGATGCAAACAAAAAAGAAATGATGCAAACAAAAAAGAAATGATGCAAACAAAAAAAGAAATGATGGAACCAAAAAAAGAAATGATGCAAACAAAACAGAAATGATGCAAACAAAAAAGAAATGATGCAAACAAAAAAGAAATGATGCAAACAAAAAAAGAAATGATGCAAAGAAAAAAAGAAATGATGCAAACAAAAGAGGAAATGATGCAAACAAAAGAGAAATGATGCACACAAAAAAGAAAATGATGCAAACAAAAGAGAAATGATGCACACAAAAAAGAAATGATGCAAACAAAAATAAAAATGATGGAAACAAAAAAGAAAATGATGCAAACAAAAGAGGAAATGATGCAAACAAAAGAGAAATGATGCAAACAAAAAAGAAAATGATGCAAACAAAAGAGGAAATGATACAAACAAAAAAGAAATGATGCAAACAAAAAAGAAATGATGCAAACAAAAAAGAAATGATGCACACAAAAAAGAAATGAAGCAAACAAAAAAGAAATGATGCAAACAAAAAAAGAAATGATGCAAACAAAAGACAAATGATGCAAACAAAAAAGAAATGATGCAAACAAAAAAAGAAATGATGCAAACAAAAAAAGAAATCATGCAAACTAAAGAGGAAATGATGCAAACAAAAGAGAAATGATGCAAACAAAAAAGAAATGATGCAAACAAAAAAGAAATGAAGCAAACAAAAAAGAAATGATGCAAACAAAAAAGAAATGATGCAAACAAAAAAGAAATGATGCAAACAAAAAAAGAAATGATGGAACCAAAAAAAGAAATGATGCAAACAAAACAGAAATGATGCAAACAAAAAAGAAATGATGCAAACAAAAAAGAAATGATGCAAACAAAAAAAGAAATGATGCAAAGAAAAAAAGAAATGATGCAAACAAAAGAGGAAATGATGCAAACAAAAGAGAAATGATGCACACAAAAAAGAAAATGATGCAAACAAAAAAAGAAATGATGCAAAGAAAAAAAGAAATGATGCAAACAAAAGAGGAAATGATGCAAACAAAAGAGAAATGATGCACACAAAAAAGAAAATGATGCAAACAAAAGAGAAATGATGCACACAAAAAAGAAATGATGCAAACAAAAATAAAAATGATGGAAACAAAAAAGAAAATGATGCAAACAAAAGAGGAAATGATGCAAACAAAAGAGAAATGATGCAAACAAAAAAGAAAATGATGCAAACAAAAGAGGAAATGATACAAACAAAAAAGAAATGATGCAAACAAAAAAGAAATGATGCAAACAAAAAAGAAATGATGCACACAAAAAAGAAATGAAGCAAACAAAAAAGAAATGATGCAAACAAAAAAAGAAATGATGCAAACAAAAAAAGAAATGATGCAAACAAAAAAGAAATAATGCAAACAAAAGAAGAAATGCTGCAAACAAAAAACAAATGATGCAAACAAAAGACAAATGATGCAAACAAAAAAGAAATAATGCAAACAAAAGACAAATGATGCAAACAAAAGACAAATGATGCAAACAAAAAAGAAATAATGCAAACAAAAAACAAATGATGCAAACAAAAGACAAATGATGCAAACAAAAAAGAAATGATGCAAACAAAAAAAGAAATGATGCAAACAAAAAAAGAAATGATGCAAACAAAAAAGAAATAATGCAAACAAAAGAAGAAATGCTGCAAACAAAAAACAAATGATGCAAACAAAAGACAAATGATGCAAACAAAAAAGAAATGATGCAAACAAAAAAAGAAATGATGCAAACAAAAAAAGAAATGATGCAAACTAAAGAGGAAATGATGCAAACAAAAGAGAAATGATGCAAACAAAAAAGAAATGATGCAAACAAATAAGGAATTATGGAAACAAAAAAAGAAATGATGGAAACAAAAAAGAAATGATGCAAACAAAAAAGAAATGAAGCAAACAAAAAAAGAAATGATGCAAACAAAAAAGAAATGATGGAAACAAAAAAGAAATGATGCAAACAAAAAAGAAATGATGCAAACAAAAAAGAAATGATGCAAACAAAAACGAAATGATGCAAACAAAAAAGAAATGATGCAAACAAAAAAGAAATGATGCAAACAAAAAAGAATTGATGCAAACAAAAAAGAAATGATGCAAAGAAAAAAGAGATAATGCAAACAAAAAAGAAATGATGCAAACAAAGAAGAAATGATGCAAACAAAAAAGAAATGATGCAAACAAAAAAGAAATGATGCACACAAAAAAGAAATGCTGCAAACAAAAAAGAAATGATGCAAACAAAAAAGAAATGATGCAAACAAAAAAGAAATGATGCACACAAAAAAGAAATGAAGCAAACAAAAAAGAAATGATGCAAACAAAAAAAGAAATGATGCAAACAAAAGACAAATGATGCAAACAAAAAAGAAATGATGCAAACAAAAAAAGAAATGATGCAAACAAAAAAAGAAATGATGCAAACTAAAGAGGAAATGATGCAAACAAAAGAGAAATGATGCAAACAAAAAAGAAATGATGCAAACAAATAAGGAATTATGGAAACAAAAAAAGAAATGATGGAAACAAAAAAGAAATGATGCAAACAAAAAAGAAATGAAGCAAACAAAAAAAGAAATGATGCAAACAAAAAAGAAATGATGGAAACAAAAAAGAAATGATGCAAACAAAAAAGAAATGATGGAAACAAAAAAGAAATGATGCAAACAAAAACGAAATGATGCAAACAAAAAAGAAATGATGCAAACAAAAAAGAAATGATGCAAACAAAAAAGAATTGATGCAAACAAAAAAGAAATGATGCAAACAAAAAAGAAATAATGCAAACAAAAAAGAAATGATGCAAACAAAGAAGAAATGATGCAAACAAAAAAGAAATGATGCAAACAAAAAAGAAATGATGCACACAAAAAAGAAATGATGCAAACAAAAAAGAAAATGATGCGAACAAAAGAGGAAATGATGCAAACAAAAGAGAAATGATGCACACAAAAAAGAAAATGATGCAAACAAAAGAGAAATGATGGAACCAAAAAAAGAAATGATACAAACAAAACAGAAATGATGCAAACAAAAAAGAAATCATGCGAACAAAAAAGAAATGATGAACACAAAAAAGAAATGAAGCAAACAAAAAAGAAATGATGCAAACAAAAGAGAAATGATGCAAACAAAAGAGAAATGATGCAAACAAAAGAGAAATGATGCAAACAAAAAAGAAATGATGCAAACAAAAAAGAAATGAAGCAAACAAAAATGAAATGATGCAAACAAAAAAAGAAATGATGCAAACAAAAAAGAAATGATGCAAACAAAAAAGAAATGATGCAAACAAAAAAAGAAATGATGGAAACAAAAGAGAAATGATGCAAACAAAAAAGAAATGATGCAAACAAAAAAGAAATGATGCAAACAAAAAAGAAATGATGCAAACAAAAAAGAAATGATGCAAACAAAAACGAAATGATGCAAACAAAAAAGAAATGATGCAAACAAAAAAGAAATGATGGAAACAAAAAAGAATTGATGCAAACAAAAAAGAAATGATGCAAACAAAAAAGAAATAATGCAAACAAAAAAGAAATGATGCAAACAAAGAAGAAATGATGCAAACAAAAAAGAAATGATGCAAACAAAAAAGAAATGATGCACACAAAAAAGAAATGATGCAAACAAAAAAGAAAATGATGCAAACAAAAGAGGAAATGATGCAAACAAAAGAGAAATGATGCAAACAAAAGAGGAAATGATGCAAACAAAAGAGAAATGATGGACACAAAAAAGAAAATGATGCAAACAAAAGAGAAATGATGGAACCAAAAAAAGAAATGATACAAACAAAACAGAAATGATGCAAACAAAAAAGAAATGATGCACACAAAAAAGAAATGATGCACACAAAAAAGAAATGAAGCAAACAAAAAAGAAATGATGCAAACAAAAGAGAAATGATGCAAACAAAAGAGAAATGATGCAAACAAAAAAGAAATGATGCAAACAAAAAAGAAATGAAGCAAACAAAAATGAAATGAAGCAAACAAAAAAGAAATGATGCAAGCAAAAAAAGAAATGATGCAAACAAAAAAGAAATGAAGCAAACAAAAAAGAAATGAAGCAAACAAAAAAGAAATGATGCAAACAAAAAAGAAATGATGCAAACAAAAAAGAAATGATGGACACAAAAAAGAAATGAAGGAAACAAAAAAGAAATGATGCAAGCAAAAAAAGAAATGATGCAAACAAAAAAGAAATGATGCAAACAAAAAAGAAATGATGCAAACAAAAAAGAAATGATGCAAACAAAAGAGAAATGATGCAAACAAAAAAGAAATGATGCAAACAAAAAAGAAATGATGCAAACAAAAAAGAAATGATGGACACAAAAAAGAAATGAAGGAAACAAAAAAGAAATGATGCAAACAAAAAAGAAATGATGCAAACAAAAAAGAAATGATGCAAACAAAAAAAGAAAAGATGCAAACAAAAAAAGAAATGATGCAAACAAAAAAGAAATGATGCAAACAAAAAAGAAATGATGCAAACAAAAAAGAAATGATGCAAACAAAAAAAGAAATGATGCAAACAAAAAAGAAATGATGCAAACAAAAAAGAAATGATGCAAACAAAAAAGAAATGATGGAAACAAAAAAAGAAATGATGCAAACAAAAGAGAAATGATGCAAACAAAAAAGAAATAATGCAAACAAAAAAGAAATGATGCAAACAAAAAAGAAATGATGCACACAAAAAAGAAATGAAGCAAACAAAAAAGAAATGATGCAAACAAAAAAGAAATGATGCAAACAAAAAAGAAATGATGCAAAGAAAAAAGAAATGATGGAAACAAAAAAGAAATGATGGAAACAAAAAAGAAATGAAGCAAACAAAAAAGAAATGATGGAAACAAAAAAAGAAATGATGCAAACAAAAGAGGAAATGATGCAAACAAAAAAGAAATGATGGAAACTCTCGACAAGGCCGTTACTACGGCAAATAATGACAGAAAAACTTGGATGGTTGATCGTTGATTTTACTACATTTTACATTTTTATCATCATTTTCTTCATTACTAATGAACCAGAAAATCGATATCTGAAGCTTTAGATTTTGGTTTTTGATCCCATTTCAAGAAAAAAAAGCTTAATTTTGCAAAAAAAAACTTTTATTTAAAAATGATAAACTCATTTGACGGCCAACGAGCCTCTCTTGGTAGATATGATGTCAAAACAAGATTCCATTTAAACCCCTATATGTATAGACACCTTGCACGTGACGTCAGAGCAGTTCAATTTGGAGGACAAAACAAAAGAATTTTAATCTCCTTAGAATTGGAACCTATTGTCTTGCCCTCCGAATTGAACTGCATTCTGACGTGCTGCAAGGGGTCTATAGTTTTGATATTTCTATAGATAATTTAATTAAGATGTTACACCAAATATTCCCCCTTTTTTTGCACGTAAATGAATAATGAGCTATAAGCTTGTTTGTATTAATGGGTATGTGACGTTGTTGTAAGATTGTATAATAACTCTTTCGCTTGACAAGTTAAAAAATGAATTCCGAAGAACATTTTCAAAGGTCAATTAAGCTTACTACCAAAGAAAATTATCATTTTGCATTAAAAAATGTCAAATGAAGCTGTTCACTTCACTCAAAAAAATCTTGTAACATAACATTTGCTTAAAGTGGGACGACGATGAAATCAACGAAATTAACATTTTTACATTTTTGACACTCATAGCATTCACAATAATATATTAAAGCCATTTTGTGGTTCGATAAAGGGAACGTTCTCAAAACAAGTTCTATTTCTCAGATTTCGCTTTCCGCCATTATTCAAACGTTCTCTTTGTCACTATTGATAACCCTCATGGCTTGTTGTCATATGCGGATATTCTGCAATTGAAGTTTCTTTTTTGAAAAGAAAGCCAGAAGACGCGTTGCGGAACAAGAATGTAGCAATAAGTCCTAAACCTGGACGCTAAAAGCAAAGCGTTGAATAACTGACGTCACGGGTTTCGTAACGCCGCGTCACACCTGTCACGCATTTAGCACTATATATATTTTATACTCTTGGGAGCTCCTCTTTTAGGCAGTGCCTAAATTTATATGATACAGAATCCGTGGTAAAAAATACCTTGCCATTCTACCTTGAAGTGTCAAAAAACATTGAGTTTTATCTGATTCTATATTCTACTCATGTTATTATTCATGCTTACCAGGTAAGTAAGTCGATCCACCTTATTGTTGTTGAGAAAAACGTCGAATTCACCATTCGATCCTACCTATGTTTTAGTAAACAGAAATCATAATAAACATAATTATTTACGAATATATAAGAAATAGTTCCAAGAAATGCCGAGAACCGAGGATTTTAGCAGCTATATACATCCCGAGGGATATATATGGCTAAAAGCCGAGGTTTGAGGTATTTAACAGACTTGTTACATGGTTGAGAATATTTTTATACAAAAGCGATCTCAAAGGACTCTCAACGGTGAGATTATTGTTAGTCAATTCCCAGAAGGAAGCCTAAAATAATTGCTTTTCAATTCCATTCAGAGTAATGCTAACGAACCTTATCGCAAGACACAAAACGCTTTTTTGTTTTGTTTTTTTTTGTTGAGAAGATTCCATCAGTAAATTCAATAGTATAGTGGTTAAAGGCGGGTATACGAGTACAGAAGGTACTTTAGTGGAAGGTCCATATGTACTGTTTAATAAACGAGCAGAAGTGTTTTATCAGGTTTAAAACCACAAGGCGTATCCGGGTGTTTTTCGACCTGATAAAACACGGTCTGCGAGTTTATTGAACTACTTTAAAAACTCATGAATAATTCACAATCTTTTGGTCAAATTAGAGCGACCATACACGTCACGATCATGGACTTTTATACATCAATAGAAGTTTGTACGTAACTTTCATGCCTAGTCAATGTTTATACGTCACTGTCATGTGCAGTTAGCCGGCCGCCAAAAGGCTCCCACATTTTGAAGATGGCATGCTAATCTCAAGACAGGATTTTTGGTCGTGTATATTTCTCATCGCCAATTATTCGGGACTTATGCGAACATTGTAGTCCGCGGTTTCTCCATTTAATTTAATCGGCTTCGAACATTGTGGTCAGCAGTTTCTCCATTGAATTCAATCGGTTTTCAAAATGGCTTCAAGAGTACGAGTCCAACATGACTACAAGCAACTGAATATTTTTTCTAGTGTTGTGCTGTATGATTACTCTAATCTGAAAAGAATCTGAAAAACATAGCCAGAAGTTTATAGAAGAGAGGATTATACATCGAGTTCAAGGAACCACACGAAGCTCGAATTCAAAATGGATTATCATATATTACGAATCTCAAGAAAGAAGACTTTTACGGAACAAAAGGAAACACAAATCATGCAGCTATTTCCTTCAAATTTATGGAACTCGTAGCGAAGTTAATGTAGTTTAGCAGTTCATCTTGGCAAATTGTGCAGGCAGCGTTTTTCCAAAATGAATTTTCAGCTTATGTATTTTTGCATTTTGAGTTTTTGTTGAAATTTTGTTCGGGTCACCATAGGCAATTACGTTTCCTCAGTTTTTGTATTTTTGAACTTCGTTTGGAAACATATTATACCGACAATTAATGTGATTTATTTGACGAAACCGTAGACATGGCATCTAGGTAATTTAATTATCATCTAAAGTAATTTAATTTAATAGTTTAATTTTCTAAGCTCATACATTTTCTTATAAATTTTATGCTTCGAGTTGAGCTACTTATGCGTAACTCCGCTCGAGACCGCGGGCTCAAAAGTCCCGAATAGTTGGCGATGTTGCGTCGTTGGTGATCGTACGTGAGAATGACCTTGATGAGGCTCTAAGTATTCATCCAAAACTGGAGGTACCTTTATATCTGATAAAGTTATCCTCATTAGTATTATTATAAGTAATAGCATGACTTGAGGGTGATTAGTGATTAAATGTCCCCGAAAACCGAGGGAAGTTTTGTTGAAGTCCCGACGCCGAAGGCGGAGGGACTTTAACTAAACCTCCCGAGGCTTTCGGGGACATTTAATCACTAATCACCCAAAATTTCATGCTATTAGTTTGTAATATTATGATTACCAAGGAATAAAACTGCTCTTAGGAAATATGTTAGCTTTCGTACGATGCATAAATTACAAAGTTTTACAAAGCTGTTGATATGCGGCATACTTAAGGGAATTCGCCTTTGTTAAATGCGACAACGGCGAATTGAACCAGCATTCATTCATTCGTGGTGCTTTATTCTAATTCACTTTGGTTGGCCTAGAGCGGTATTAATGAAGTGTTTTGAAACCGTCTTGATTACGTCACAAATAGTAAGACAAATTCTCGGCTAGTCAACGTATGCGCAAAGATTATTCAATGGATCCCACAAGTGCTGGGGTGTTCAATAGTGTGTAGTCCAGAGTCATTGCGCAAAAGTTTCGATTGGGTCGATGCTACCCAGCCATGGTCCCGGTGATTGTCAAATATAATCATATATTTAGTCTAAGTATCCCTCATGAATATAATCATGAGGGATATTTAGACTAAATATCTCTCATGAATATAATCATGAGGGATATTTAGTCTAAATATCCCTCACCACTATTCATGAGGCAAGGTCCCTCATATGACAATCACCGGGACCATGGCTGGGTCGCATTGACCCAAACGGAAATTTGGCGCAATGACTCTGCGCTACACACTATTCAACACCCCAGTACTTGTGGGACCCATTGAGTAATCTTTGCGCATGCGTTGACTAGCCGAGAGTTTTTCTTACTATGTGTGACGTAATCAAGACGGTTTGAAAACACTTCATTAATACCGCTCTAGGCCAACCAAAGTGAATTAGAATAAAGCACCACGAATGAATGAATGCTTGTTCAATTCGCCATTGTCGCATTTAACAAAGACGAATTCCCTTAAGTATGCCGCATATCAACAGCTTTGTAAAACTTAACTTTGTAATTTGTGCATCGTACGAAAGCTAACATATTTCCTAAGAGCAGTTTTATCCCTCGGTAAAATAATATTACAAACTAATAGCATGAAATTTCGGGCGATTAGTGATTAAATGTCCCCTCAAGCCTCGGGAGGTTTAGTTAAAGTCCCTCCGCCTTCGGCGTCGGGACTTCAACAAAACTTCCCTCGGCTTTCGGGGACATTTAATCACTAATCACCCTCAAGTCATGCTATTACTTATAAGAATACTGATAAGTATAAGAACTTTATATAAAGTACTCATCTTGATTAGTATTCTTTATAAAAACAATACTAATGAAGAACACTTTATCGGGTATAAAGGTCAATGCACGTGACGTGCATGGTCACTCAAATTGGACCAAAGGCTTATGAATTATTCATAACTGTTTTGAACCTTGAATTTGTAATGAGGAATTTCTTACTCGTCACAAACTCAACGTACCCGAAGAGCAGAGTTGCAGAAGCTCGTCTTGATGGCGTTGCTTATAGTCAACCCCGCCACATGGTTCGAAGAGGATGAGAATGAACGGTCGTGACATTATATTGCCACGTCCACTACTCCTTATGGGATGAGCGAAAACAATGAATGTGCCTTAATTCATCTACTACGCATGCACACTAAAACGAGATCCCCGAGTGCGTCAACATCATCACACTATTTTCTCTTGGTATTTGTCGTGTTGTGAAAACCTCATTAGGTATACAAGACAGGTACATACCTCAAATGTTCGGCTACAAGCCTACTTATATCACCATGGAGTCAGTTTCTTTTGTTCACTCCCGGTCTTTATCCTTCATATTCACTCAACGGCGGCTCATCCAAGTTGATATCTAGTTATCAATACCGTGCTTGAGAAACTCCCCCATGATGTTATAAGGCGGTTATATACCTTATAACTCGGTGGATATGAGATATGATATAACTTATATTCACCTCGGTAACGGTATATAACCTTTGCATATCCCTCAGGTCTGCGACCCTCGGGATATACATGGCTTATAGCCTCCATTCTCGGTATGTAACTCTCACGTATTTACAGCTATTGATCTGATTGGTCAAATTTTAGGTTTTCTGCAATTACATTGGCTCTTCAAAACAGTCGAATATAAAACTCAAAATGGTGCGATTCGAAAACAAAATCCGCGCACTGCTGAGAGCCCATCAGATTGTAGGATTTGCTAGTGATTTCTAAATTGAAATAATTAATGACATTATCAAAAAAACACTGACTTAGATTGTGTAAACTAGAAATAAACCCGCACGTGGTTCCACTGGTTCAACTCTATTTAATCGATAGCTCAACGAATAATCACGTGACATAAAGGCAACCCATACATCCCGTTTTTTTTACCACAGGGTGCCCAATTTAAGACTCTCCAAAGATGCCGACCAAAATTAAACATAGCATCATTTAATCACAAAGACAACACATTCAGGTGTGAAAGCTTTCGGGCGTAAAACTAATTTCTTCAGTTTCTTCTCCTTCATTTCCTTTTTTTTTTTTCTCCCTTCCTCTTTCCTTTCGTTTATCACAGTTCCTATGACTGTTCATTTCATATCTGTCTTTATTATATACGTCCAATCAGAAGACGGAAGCACCGGCCAGTTCTTTCGTGTGACACTTTCGACTAAGCTAGAAAGTTTGAGTTCAATGCATGAATGAAACTATATTTTAGACGAGTAAACCAAAGAGAAAATCGATTCATAGTAAAGCAGAGAAATAGCTGACTGAGATGTAAATATATTGGAAAAGTTCTTAAAAGTAATGAAAACTTAAACAACAACGAGGAAAGGCAGCTTCAGTTGTTCTTATAAGTCGACTTCTGTGAGACCTAAACTAGAAAGTTTGAGTTCAAAACATGGATGAAAATATAATTTAGACGATGAAATCGATGAAATACCAATAGTAGAGCGGAGGAAAAACTAACCGGGATGTAAAAGTTGTAGAAAAGTTCTTAAAAAGCTTAAAAAAAACAACGAGGAAAGGCATCTTAATTTGTCGTGTAAGAAGGCGACTAAGCTAAAGAAACTTCGGTAAGCTTTCACAATCATTTACGATATAAACTAATAGTCAGGTCTGTTAGCGAAAAGATCGTGCACTTTTGAGTACAAGCACCAAAGTTGGCACAAATGTTTTTAGTGCATACTAAACAAATTAAGGGGTTGGTGCCAAAAAATGGTGGTCGGGGGAGGCACGCCACCCTCTCTATTAGATGGATAATCTTTATTATAATTTATATGAAACAAAAACAATTCCTTCAAGTTTTTGCACTAACATGGAAGTGATGTTTTAAAAAGTCAGAATGGCGTTGACAGTTTTGTTGATATCTCTTTTTGTTGAAGAGATATCAAAAGTTTTCCCAATATGCAAATTGAGAGTGTGGAGTGCCGCCCCCGACCTCAATTTTTTGGCACCCACCCCTAAATTTGTTTAGTATGCCCCAAGGAATACACCTACTTGCAAAAAGGTTGTCATAGAAATTCGAAGATTCAAAGTTAGTAGTTCGTGATTTAGTAAATTCACCGATTCAGAATAAATTATCGCCGATGTCATCTGACTCGGAAAGCATCAAATATACGACGGTCGATCTTGATTTTCGCGGTTTAAAGGAAGTTTTGCCATTGTTATCTCTTAAATAATATAAAGATTTTCGTTGTCTTTATTCTATCAATCTTTTTGTTATCATTTTTGTTTTTTTACTGATAACCACAATGTGAAAAGTAAGGTTTGCAGTTATCTCCAGTAATTTGTCCAAAGGCATATAATATAAAAGGACAGGGTTGAACAGAACTCTTACAACAGATTAAACAACTGCATGAGCTAAAAAGCCTCGGATCGAGCCCTTACTGAGGAAGAATTTCTCAGTAAGAAGAAGCTCATTCTTGACGATATGAATATAAAAGTGTATTATTTAAAGGATAAATAAAAGTGTTGTTATCCGTATGAAACATGACATCTTTGTGACTATCAGTAAGAAGAATAACATAGAAATATCAAAAATTATAAAAAAAGGTTGATACAATTATAAGAACAACGAATTATATAATTACAGAAATTCAAATGGCAAAACCTACTTTAAACTAATCAAAACCGTGAATATCAAGAGGCGCCTGTCGACTCTAATGACGTCGGCGATAATTTTTTCTGAATCGGTGAATTTACTAAATCACGAACTACTAACTTTGAATCTTCAAATTTCTATTACAACCTTTTTTGCAAGTAGGTGTATCTCTGCCAACTTTGATGCTTGTACTCAAAAGTGCACGATCTTTGCTGGTTTTTTTTCGTTAACAGACCTGACTATAAAAGCCTATAAGTTGAAAACATTAAAATTAGATACCGAATTAGAAGTTAATCAGAATAAGTTTTAATTATGCTTGTAAAACAGCTTTGTAATATAGAGAATTGTTGCAATATAATTTTTTAGTTTGCAAACTGAACTTTGTAAACTAAAATAGTGTCTAATTCAAACCAAATTGAAGATTTTGGTATGAATATAATAAAGTGAAGACTCGCTTGTTCGTTTTATGATACTTAACAACTGGTGAATAAAAACGTACGCGCACACTTTCAATGAAGTAATCTCTTTACATAATGCTTCAGCATGAGGTAACTCATAGGCAAATAATTACCTGGGCAGGTTTCTTGTTCTGTCTTAGCTTTATCAATTCCGTGGATACAGAAGCTAATGCTACCAAGGACTTGAAAGCATTCTGCTCTTTCGGTGTCCCAATTAAAACGGTTTCTATCATTACATCAAGACGTTTCACTTCTTTTGCGATATTGATAACAAATTCAGCTTCTCCCTTTTCGTTTGTAACTGTGAACTTGTCGGTAGAACTGTCTTCAGTGTATGCAATATCTTTGCCATCTTTTCCTTCAGCTGTGGCCGTTAGCTTCATCCTTATTCCCATGGCCCATTTTTTATTTGGGTATGTGACTGCAACCTAAGAAATACATAAAAAGACATTAGTCTAACAGATACTCGATCTTTGAATAATTCTACCTATGAAATTCAAAAGATATAGGAAGGAGGTGTTAGGAACTGAATGGCATTGTATTTTGTCATTAACCTTAACAACAAATGGTAGGCCAGGTTTGAAGTATCTCGGAGTGTCAACATATTTGATGCGGTAAGGTGACGTCACAAAGTATATGGAGTTGTCCATCGCTCTCTCTGTTTTGCCTGTTGATTTTTCAGTCACCTCAACCTCAACTTGGAGACGTAAACCGTTTGGAAACCACATGTTTTTGTCTTTTAGTATACTCTTAATGAAATTGACTTGGACTGGAAAACTGAAGGATCCATTTATCAACTGTTTTAGAAAAATAAGTGATTAAATGTCGCTTGGGCTGCTTTTGAAAAGGTTTCCAGCTAATCATAAATAGTGACGTAAAAATGACGTCATTGCAAAACGGAGGTGTCATGAAACCTTCGAAAATTGACATATAGAAATTTATATCTGAGATAAGTCTAGATTTTAAGGAGAGGTTTTTGATAGTTTGCATACATTTACTATGATATCAATTGTTGAGCGGGAAAATAAATAACCGTACGCGTTTCCCGAATTGCCGGCCTTCTAAGGATGACACCCCAGTTTTGCAGATTTTCCCGAATATGATTGGCTAATATTTCTCAAATCAGCTGCTTAATTGGTGTATGTATGAAGGGATGGATTGATGTTTGGACGGACAATTTAGCTATGATTTACTTCTTACATGATTTATATAGTGCCATTTTTACATAGGTGGTTAGTAATGAGACGTAGACAATGAGGGTAGCCAATTTATAATCATGAGAGGTGGTTAGTAATGAGGTGTAGACACTGAGGGTTGTCAGTTTACGATCATGACAGGTGGTTAGCATGAGCTGTAGACAATGAGGGTGGTCAATTTATAATCATGAGAGGTGGTTAGTAATGAGGTGTAGACACCGAGGGTGGTCAGTTTACAATATTTAAAGTATGTTTATGATGATACCTTCAATCTTAAAGACAGAAGCTCGGCAAATGAAAGTGGAAGTTTTACTCCTGGTAAATTTAGCGTAAGGCGAACAGCTGCTGTTCCTTCTAAGAATTTTCCGTAAGTATATCTGATCATAGAAAGAAAAAAAGACTAAAAAAGTACTGAACATGCATCCAATCACAGCAAGGGATCAAGCAATCTACGATTTCGTTCTTTTGTTAGCACGGGCAAAACATAAAGCCAAGCTTAAAAATGCAGCTTCATAAATAGAACGGCAACAGCAGTAGGATTCAGTTTGCAAAGTTTGTTTGCTGTTGTTTGTGCGTTAATAATAATAATAATAATAATAATAATAATAATAATAATAATAATAAACACGATATGGTTATTGAATAGCATTTACTTACTTAGCACCACCAGATATAACAAAAGAATTGGAATTAGGTAGAATGTAGTTTGGACCTTTGATATTGGCGGAAAATCTCGATAAAACTAGAAAATTTTCGAATTTATAATAGATAAGAAATCCAGACAAGTATATTTTCAGATTGGAATGCATCGTGGGTCCTAAGGGAGCGTCCATAATTTGTGTGGGTGCAAAAGGAGGTTGAGGGTTTAGATGGTGTTAAGAAATGGGAACCCCAATAACGTTATTACAAAATTTAAAATCCCCATAATCCACCACCCCATGGACATATCATGGACGCTCCCTATTGTGAATAAAAAAGGACCGTTTATTACTTATTGGAAAGGGATGGGGAACAAAATAAGGAAGCTTGAAATGTATGCCATTTTTCACACGAGGAGCCAAAATAATATGCAAATGACAGTAAAACTTGGACAGGATACTTAATGAGCAGGTAAGTAATTTTGATTTAACACTTGCCATATTCTCGTACTTCAAATGTAATCGACTCATTGTGGGCAAACTGAAATAAAAACAGATACAGTTATTTCAAAAACGGTCGGGAAAGGTTTTGTTGTTTGTTGCTTGTTGCATGTTGCATACCAAGCCCGAAATGCAAGCCAGGTCATAACAGTAAAAAATTGAAAGTAAAAACCTTGATATCTCCAAGATGTATCACTCAAATAGTATAAAAATATTTTACCATTCAACTGTTTACTTATTGAAATGTCTGAAAATTTTGAAGTACGTTTTATTGGCACTTATATTTAAATCCATCGCTAGACTGGTCCAATAGCGCTTTCCATGGATGACGTCACGATGATGCATTATGGGATTAAAATGCGGACAAAAGAAGCCCAAAACACATGATATTATGCTGCAACAATGTTTTGTTGTCTTGTTGTTTCTAATTCGTTGAAAAACTGCTTGAAAAAATTTTTTTTCGACTGATCGTGATTTTCTTTTCCTTGCAACTGAAGCCTTTATTTATAAAGTTTGTCCGCATTGCGATATCTATTTTTAGTAACCGTGGAAAATGCTATTAGAAATGAAAACCTAAAGTCGTGAATATTCGTTTGTTATCAACCTTTTTTTTTTTAAGAAAAAAACCCAAGGAAATATTTTTGATGACAAACAAATATTCACAATTCAAAGCACTAAAAGCATCTAAATAAATGAAAAACTATTGTCGTGGGCCTCTCAAATGTGATGATTTTTTTTTTTTTTTTTTTTTTTTTTGACCCAGCCATTCTCAACTGAGAGCTCAGGAGCATTCATTTGCTAGGTCCTTCTGAAGAGCTTTCGTACTTACAAAGTGCCCATAATAAGCTTCTATTGTCCAGTTTCCTAACATTGCATAGGTACCAATATCAAGTGTCTGGGTGATAAATCCTGAAATAACGATTCAATAAAATCATTTGAATTAAAGATGTGAATATTTGTTTGTCATCAAGCTACTTTTGTCGGAACAAATTCCCACTACAGGTTGCTAGCTTTTGAATTATTATAATCTTTACATTTTTATTTAATCTTTAAGTCTCAATAAATATTAACCTCAAGTGAATCTATGCAAAACTTTATCTAGAGATTCATTGCAAATAGGCCATTTGCAACACACAGTCATGCAGTGATATATCACTTTGATAACCAACCAATTCAGCCCAAGGTCCCTTGGGGAAGGCTCTGCTGGTAAATTGATTCTTATCTTGAAATCGAAAGTATCTTATAAGAGAAAAAAATATTTTGGGAAAGGTCTTGTATATGACATAAGTTATCCCACAATTGCAAAAGTTTTTAAAATAAAGGAAGTATGAATTTTTTTGCCATCCAGTAACAGTCACGTGACCGTTTGTTGCAATTTTGTTTGAAGTAACCGGTATGAGAAAATACTAGCTTTTTGGGTTTTCGGCGAGTTGTGCGGAACTGTTTTGTATGATTTCGGTCATATATTATATATGTAACTCAAGCGAAGAAAGCTTTATAGTTTTAAACGAGCTCGGAAAACTTTAAGAGGCGATCTGTAAAAATCACACTAAAAAAGTCGGTTTTGTTCATATTTGGTCCAAACATGTGAAATACCACATAAATAAACGAACTGATCTTAATTTTGGATAATTCTAATTTTATTTTGAGAAAATCGAGAAAATCGATTTTGGTCGTCGGCGGCCTGAATATTGAGCCAAAAACGAAGATGAAAATAGTAGGTCTGAAAAAGATGCTCGCATATAAAAATGAATCAAACTAGGGAAAATCTGTTTCAAGATATTGATAAAGAAAAGATTAAGATACCTTTTAGCTAAAATATTTATGAAGAAAAGCGATATAATTAGTAAATATAAAAGGATATAAAAACAATTATTTTGGTAAATGAAAGCTGTTTGACATTGAATTATTCTATTGTTTGACAATTATTGTCGAATTGTTTGTTGGTTTTTAGTAGTTTATAAAAACAATTTCGAAAAGAAACCAAAAACTTCATTCACGAAACATGCATGGATGCTTACCATTGAAGACATTTACAGTATATTTTGTTGATTTTTTCGTGTTTCCTTGCGTAGTTTTCTCAACTAGTCTTTGTATTTTACTCTCACTTGTTTGTAAAAAGCGAGTTTCTTTGTTTTCCGTGTTTTTTCTTTTCTTTTTTAACGTTCTTACCTTCTGCTGGACGAATATCACTTCGGACGGGGGATATCGCCTGATACCCCTCCTGCACGTGACCCATTTAAACCAATGACAGCGCGCGAAAATTTATCGTTGGTTTAAAATGAGTGATAATCGACTATTGAGGAACTTCATTTTTTTGGTTCCCTGTCATTCAAATTTAACCTGTAGTTTGGAAAGTACAATTTTATGTGCACTCAGTATTTTATGTGCACGGGTACTCAGATTTAAATGAAATTCCAGCTATAATACCTTCGAACCTTAAGCTAAAACATGTTATCCAAAATTATCCAAAATGAAGATCAGTACGTTTATCTATGTGGTATTCCACAAGTTTGGACCAAATATGAACAATATCGACTTTAATTTTTCAGTGTGGCCGCCGATTTTCGATTTTGTTCGATTTTTATTGACATTGCCTCTTAATATTCTTAAAAAGTTTTCTGATTACTTTTTTGCTAAAGTAGTCATTGCCAGAAATATTGGACATTGTCAGCGGTGTTACGCATGAATGAAAATGAAGTGGTTTTCTAGAGGAAAAATATAACTACATGGTTTCCAAGCACATATTTATATTCAACTATGATGTTAGTAAAACAATTCTTGCCAAAAAATAGTTACTTGACAATCAAAAGAACAACTATTATTTTTCTGTTGATAAGCCTCACCACAGGAAGCCCATGAAGGACAAAAAACAAGTTTCAAACGTAAATTGTTAATTTAAGCTTCCTTATTGTATCTCAGCAGTCAATAGGAGCTTGTAAAAACAAAATGGCGATATTTAGGGGTTTTTGAAGCTCTTTGGAGCAGTTCTCTGTGGTTTCTTGTCATTTTTAACTGAAAACTATGAGCTAACAACGCGTCGAATCACTTAAATATAACCTAACTTCAAGCTTCTTGGGAACCTACATTCTGAAGGCATGCTGTCTATTTTGAGCGGTTTTGGATTTATTAAACACTCGTTTGGTGATATCGAGGTGGAGCTCTTTTACTTTTAAATTTTTTCGACTTCAAATAAGACGATTTTGGGGTCAAGTGTGGCCAGATTTATAGACGATGTATGGAATCTAGAGCTTTCAAAGCCTTTCAAAGGCAAGTAGTCCGGGAACCAATATGTCGCATGATTCAATGATCATTTTACGCTTATTTAGTAGCTTGTAGGGTAGGTTGTTTGTCGCGATGTGGAGCTCAGAGGAAATAAAACCCTATTCACCGTAAATAGAGGAAGCTCTTTATTCCCCATACATTTCCTATAAGACTCGGCGGCTATTTTGTAAGCTGAAACGCATCATTGCGCATGTATGAGCAGGCTCATGTCCCATATTTCTGGCAATGGTTCAGAATGATTTTTTCTCATTCTTTTTATTAAGTCCTTTCTAAATTTAAGCACTTCTAGTGAAGATAAGTGCGTTGAATAAGATATGAGAGCTAGGGAGCTAGGAAAACTGAAAAGGTTTGAGGACGAATATGTTAATCAAATCTAGCAATACACACCTGTGTTGGTATCCAAATTATCCCACTGCTGTACTCTAATACCTTGTGGATTCTTACCATCATTAAAACAAAAGAGTTCGAAAGAAATTAAAACAACAACAACAACAACAAGTAGTACTTAGTAGTAGCAGCAGCAGTCGCAGTAGCAATAGCATCTGCTAATAAGAGGGTAGTTTAAAGTCCACCTCTACTGATCGGTTTCAGGCAAACACGCGTATTGTGTCTTTCGTGAATAGCGCTAGGATCATGGATGGAATATGAATAGGACTGTAGTGGGTAATAGTTTTTGATTATTGATATATTCCATATTATTGTATTAATTTATTGATTTGACCCTTGCCTGTAATTATGTTGGTTTACTGCTAGAAGCTTGAATAAACATATCATATCATATAGTATAGTAGCAGCAGTACTCGTAGTCGTAGTCGTAGCGCGTACCTGTAGTTGTAGTTGTAGTCCTAAGGAGTGATGGTAGTAGTAGTAGTAGTAGTAGTAGTAGTAGTAGTAGTAGTAGTAGTAGTAGTAGTAGTAGTGGTAGTGGTGGTGGTGGTGGTGGTGGTGGTAGTGGTGGTGGTGGTGGTGGTGGTGGTGTTGGTGGTGGTGGTGGTGGTGGTGGTGGTGGTGGTGGTGGTGGTGGTGGTGGTGGTGGTGGTGGTGGTGGTGGTGGTGGTGGTGGTGGTGGTGGTGGTGGTGGTGGTAGTAGTAGTAGGTGACGCATATATACGAACAAACAATTCATCACTGGATAAAGCATAGTTCTTACTACTTCTTACCTTGATCAAAAGATTCGCCTGTGGAAAACAGTTAAATAGAAATTATCAAATTTCATGACGGCTTATATTATGCCTCGGTGGTTGGGGACCCATAGATCGTGCAAGTTTTCTTATCAAAAAGAACTTCACTAGTACGTGAAATTCGAAATTGAAATAAAATATGGGGTCACCGTTCTCGTATTCGAATTAAGTAAGGTTAGACTGGGAAATTATATTTTCTATCGCCAAAACTGAACAATATTTTGACCCAAGAAAAGCATTTGTCAGAAGATTTTTCAGTGTTCATTGAACACAAACAAATAACTGTTATGGAAACAACCTTTCTTATCTCATATATCACTAAGATAATTATACATAGGAAGCTATAGCTATCGAAGCAAAAAAATATGTATCCCTAATTCGTGATATTACTAAATGTAAAATGTGAAAATTAACCCAGTCGATCGTGATAATTCATGATATGGCCAAGACTATCCAATAAAATAAAACTATTCATGCTGTAAAACTGGACTTTAGTAAAGGCTTTGATTATAAGGTTCCACATCAGCGCCTTCTTAGAAAACTTGAATACTACGGTATTCGTGGTAACCTGCTCACCAGACGGTGATTTGTGATGGCAGTCGTTCGCAGCCCACCATTATTACATCTGGTATAGGGCCGTTATTATTCCTGTTGTATGCCAATGACCTGCCAGAAAACTTACAGTCTTCCATCATAATGTTTGCTGATTATACGCTGTTATATGGTATTATTACAAGTGAGGATGACTGCGAGCGGCTTCAAGATGATCTACGCAAATTGGACATTTGGCAAGACAAATGACAGATAAAAGCCAAACTTGCGCATTATCTAACTAGTCGTTAATTAATTGGATTTTTTATGGACTAATAAGATTATTTTTCTTGCATCAATTAGTTTACTTGTTAACTTATTTTATCTATATAGCATTTTTAAATTTTATATTGTTTATTTTTAATTTTGTAGCCTTATTGGTTTTCATAGTTGGCCTGATGTCACATGCATGACTTTACCAACTCAATAAAATGTAGATATAGTACATGTAAGTGGCTATTCAGTTTCTTGCAGCTTAACAGCTGATTTGCGAGGGACGCAGCTCAACGTGGCCGAGTCGAAGGCACACAAAGGAACCGAAGACAGCAGCCATACGACTCATGTCTGACCAAGGAACATAGCTCAAATGGAATAAGGGTTGATTTTTTTCGGAGGGAGAAAAATCGGAGAACCTGGAGAAAACCCATTGAAGCAAGGGAGAGAACCAACAAACTCAACTCACTTAAGTGCCGAGTCCGTGGATCGAGCCCTGGACCTTAGTGGTGAGAGGCGAGAACTTATGCACTACGGCACCCTTGCTTCCCGGCAGTCATTTTATTCTCTCATGTCTCTTGAATATAATCCTAATCCATTCGAATTCAGGGTCTTCAGAGTTTGAATTTCTTTTCGAATTCCTAGATTGAATTTTTATGAAGAACCAAACGGAGCTGATAACTGGCAATAAGCTTTTGAATGTATTTTACAACGGAAATAGACCTAATTCCAAGTATATTTTTAGGTTGATTGTGGAGGTGCATGTTTCGAATTTACATAATACTGATAATATTGGGATGAAAATTCAAAAACACTTAAATAAGTGATCAAAAACAAGATGCGCGAAACGGATGCACAGTAGTAAGGGTCCCGAATTACCTTAACTGTGGCTTACGTGGATGAGTCAACCAGAAACTGTGTACAAATTAAAAACCAGCAAAAATTTACTACTTTTCAGTACAAAGGTTACTATATCAATGGATAACATGTTAGTAAATAATGTACCTTTTTCGTATTTGGCATTAGATCAAATCCAAGAGGCACTACACGTATCATAACTGTTGACAAAGCAAAAAACAAGATTGTTAACGTCTTGCTCATGCAGTTAGCATGCATCATCATCATCGTTAGTATCAACAGTAGCAGTAGCAGCAGCATATTGGTGGTGGTGGTGGTAGTAGTAGTACGTAGTAATAGTAGTAGTAGAAGAAGTTGTAGTGGTAAGAAGGTGGTAATGTTGGTAGTAGTAGGCTTTATTAAAATAAGGGAAAACCATACCTTTTTGATTAGGTGTATAGATTGGTTTATCAGTTTGTATAAGAATAACCCCATCGCGATAGCTGAGATGAACCTTTGTATCTCTGGAGTATATATACAATTCAGGACCTCTTGCCCTTACTCCGAGGTAAACATACTTGTGTTCAGAAGCTTTCAGTAATATGTGCTTTGGATCAACCTACAGAAATATAATCATGCTAATTTTGTGAATTCTCACCCCCTGCGGATTATTGGGTTTCATCAAGGTATAAATTTGCTCTGAAATAATCTGCATTTTTATTTCAGGGTCATGACGAGCGATATTTTTCCATGATTGATTCTGAATTTGTACACTTTTATCCCTGATCTCAAACATGTCGGCACACAAAACCTGAAATGCAATAATACCTTTCCGTGAATTCAATCACATGATACCAATCCCTCTTCTGTGATCCCTGATCCGAAGTATGTGATCCCAATCCCAAGTATGTGCTCTTGGTCACGAATCCCTCGTCACGACCCTGATACTTAGATTCTTGATTCAAATTCTAATAGTACTGACTTACCTTTAGTACCACCGAACCTGGTTTATCTAAAAGAAGTAGATACAAGGAATAAGTTGTTATTGATGTAAAGTACGGGGGCATAGCCAGGGGGAGGGCCTACCAATGTCATGAAACCCCTCTATAAGCTTTTGCTTTCGCTATTTTAAATGATCTCTTCGACTCTTTCATGCATGGTGAATCAATTACGGCGCGTTGTATACTAACAAAAACGTTACAAATTTGGCATCATACCTGTAGGAACCATTGTATAATATGAGGCAATAGTTGCCTTACGACCATATCCAACACCAGTTGCGACGCGTATATCCACAGTTATGTTATGTGGGGCTTTGACGTCAAACAACTCTATGAGAACCCTTTGTGGTACTCCAACATACAATACATTCGGAGCCGTTATGACATACCTAAGAAATAATTAGCAAATGAACGCTAGAATAAAGGATTTCAAATTGTAGTAGCTATTGTTTAGAAGCTCAGAAAAAAATAACTGCAACGAATTAAGATACACATTACAAAATAGGAGGTTAGAACAGTGCACAATTGAGGAATTTGAATCCCCAGTTAATTCGGATAATTTTTTCACAGTCTATAGATGCTTATGTTAAGTTTTATTAATAAAAAAGGATATATTAAATAAATTTGTTACAACGTAATTGGAACAAACATGCAAAATGCAAAAACTATATCAACTTGTAATATCAACTAGGCCTCTTAACCATAGTCCCCGGCTTGGACTTCGGTTTTAACATATATATTCTTCAAAATTACTTAATACACTTGATTAGGAGTGACAAGGAATCTTACCTTGGTGACAATTGCAAAGCACACCCGGATACGAACAAATTTGCGGAAATCAACAGCAGTGCTTTTATTTTCGTGGTCATCTTAACGGAAAAGGTCTCACCACTGCTAGCTGCAGTTCTTGGTAGTCTAGTCATGTAAGTTAATTATATGACAAATCCTAGACCCTGTTTCATTAATCTACGATCCAATTGGTTGATAAAAGCCCATTGTAATCGATATTTTGTAATCAATATTTATTTCGTTTTCCAAGGTTTGCTTCTACTTTGTTTATCGTTCTAAGTGCTAACCTGCAAGAAGAAAACAACAATGGCAAGTAGTAGCATTTAAAATTACGAATAAATGCTCTAACACTCATTTTTTAAGTGGAAATCAAGCAATCGTAATGCATAAATCGCATGAGCTCATCGTGATGCCGATATTTAATGCTTTTGTTTGTTGGACATCTTCTGGCAATGAATCCATGATTTCAATCAAGCCACACATGCGTTCCATTTATCTTTCAACACCTCCTCAAAACTATGACTTCCTCTTTTTCTGAAAGATTTTTGAATTTAAACCGTTACTTTGTGGAACCCTCTTTTTTCTTGACTTGATCGGATTTTACAGCTTTTGAATACCATAGATGGATATTTCTCTACAAATTTTCGAAATTGATTTCTTAGCAGTTTCTCTTCATTCCTTATATAAATTGGCAGGATTTTTAGACTTGACCTTGTTTCCAACTGATTTTTTATTAATTGAAACATCATCCTAGTATTTTGCCTGACTATGACCTTGGTCTGAAGGGAAGACATGTTCACAAGATACGCGAAAAAGAGCTATTGTTCGTACAAAGGTACAAAGGCAAGTACCTGAATATCAGAGTTTTGAATCAATAGTGCAAATAATTCACTCTCAAATGAATAATGGAGTAGTTCAGGGTTTCAGGATGTAACGATTCAGCATGGTTATTACTCGGGGTTCCTGTGGAACCACCGAGTCTTAAAATGCAGGCCGTTCTTCGTCGTATTTGGTCGCCAAAAGGGCGGTCATGGTCCCAGGCGTTCCTAGCTGAGTCGCTGGGAACTGGGGGCAAGAATCATAACCGCATGCTAATGATCTCCTTCTGCTTCGGTTCGTCGTACTATAAACTTTACTACAAACCTCGAAAAGACTGACAAAACTATGACTAGTAAGCTTAACTCAACAGAAAACTATGACGCTGAAATGAACTTCTCGGAAGTTGTATTTATAGTTTTTAGTGTTGTGTCACCATTAATTCGTTCGTTCAGGGTTCGTATACTAGTTTGTCTGTAGGCATGTTACTATTGTCTTTAGGTTTTTTAACGCTACGCTTAAACTACTCACAAACACACACACCGTACGTGGTAACACACACTAAAAGATGTTATTGAGCGATTTTGGAACGGGTTGGTCCACATACTCAAAGAGAGAAGTCTGAGAATCTATGAGCTATCTTTGGAAATCTATGAGCAAACTACGGTATGAGAATCGTACAACTAGACAAAATAGACTAAGAGAATCTATAAACTACCTAGCTATGATCAAACTAGATCTTACCAGATCTCAGTTACAAAAAAATATACTGAGACAAACTACAGAACGAGAGACAAACTACAAAACGAGTGACAAACAAAGCTTTGATGAAAGCTGACTCCAAGAACTTGTAGAAATCAGACGAGCTGATAGTGATCTATAAGAAAGCGAACTGCCAAGACTCCTTGTTGAATATTTCCATTTATGAAAATACAAAAAACAAAAAATGAGGGAAAAACAAATTACCAGTTAAACACATTTTGGCTAAGAGTATTTACATTGATAAAACGTTTGTTTTGCAGTGAACAGTTTCGATACTGAAATAGATATGTTTATTTCATCAGCTAGTCTTGAAAGGTACTCTAGTAGGTCAAGTAGACGTGATCTAATACGCGTTGACAATTCAGTAACGCAACACTGACTAATGTCTTACTAGAATTTAAAATGTTTTAATAAAGGGGGACTTTGAACCCAAAAGGAACACTTTGGTATGAAATAATAGAGCATATAGGATTGGTTACTTGTCTTAAATAGAGACTGACTATTTTTACAAATCTTTAACGGAGTCTGTGACGTCATTTACTCAACACCATACATCGCTCCATACATTTCCCTTTATTTTGTGATCAAAATATTCGCTCGTTTCATACTCAATACTGAAAAAAGAGAGTTAAAAATCAATTGTAATCACAATAAATGTTAGTAAAATCCGTCAGCCGACCTTTGGGCTTCATAGAAATAAAATAAATCAAGAAGTTATTTACAAAGAAATGTATGGAGCGGTGTTTGGTGTTGAGTAAATGACGTCACTGACTCCGTTAAAGATTCGTAAAAATATAATACTTCCCTTCGGAATATCAAGAAAAAACTTTAACCAGTGTTTATTAGAGCCTTAAAGATTATTCCAGGAAAGTTTCAGCCGAATTAAATTTTGAGTGATTTTCGTACTAGTCACCCTTTAACGAAACCCGAGTTAACGCTTCATTAGCGTCTAGTTATCATTATAATAATAATTATTATTATTATTATCATTTTTATTATTACTATTATTATTATTTTTTTAGTAGTAGTAGTAGTAGTAGTAGTAGTAGTAGTAGTAGTAGTAGTAGTAGTAGTAGTAGTAGTAGTAGTAGTAGTAGTAGTAGTAGTAGTAGTAGTAGTAGTAGTAGTAGTAGTTAATCATAATCATAGTAATAGGTAATCATATGGTTTCTCATTCAATTTGGGATAATTCGCACTCGTGTGTTTTTCAAAGAGTTCAAATTGCACGGACCGTAGGTCGCGTGCAATCTGAGCTCTTTGAAAAACACACGAGTGCGAATTATCCCAAATTGAACTCGAAACCATATGATTATTTGTTAATAATATACATGAAAAACCTTGCAAACTTTACCGTCTGACATTAAAAGTCTCAAGAAAAACTCTGAGTGCGTGCTCAATGACGTGAGAACTGAAACCGACAAAAAATTTATTCAAAAACAAACAAAATCACCAACTTTTTAGCCGTTTTCACCGCTTAAATTTGTTCCTTCGCAATCGGAAAGTAATAGATCAAAAACGAGTGCGGATGTTTCATCAGGGGATCCAAACACCGAGAAACTGAGGCCGCAGGCCGAGTGCTTTTGTCTGTTTCGAGGTGTTTGGATTCCCCTGATGAAACACGAAGCACAAGTTTTTGATGTGGTTTCTCAAACAAATTAATAATTCATGACTTCAGCAGGCTAATTACTTATAGGCCGTAATTAGTCTGATTCATGAATCGACATATTCTCATTACTGACCATAAAATGTATCGTGGAAAACTATAAAGTAATCGCTTCTTTAGCAATATATATCTATCGATTTTGTACATGTAATAAATTATTATCACCGCATAGAGAAATATAAATAAAACGTCAAACCCAATACTTTCAAAGAAATCATCTCTAGCTTAGTTGGTTACGCACTGGACTCAAAACCCAATTTTCACCGGTTCGAGACACGCCAATGGTAAGAAGTAAGGTAATAAAATAATATGAAATAAAATAAAATTTTTGCACTGTGTTACAGATTTTTGCACTGTGTGGCACTCGAACTGCACTGCTCTTTTCATGTATATTATCATTATTATGATTGTTATTATTATTATTATTATTATTATTATTATTATTATTATTATTAATGTTCCTTTGCGAACCATTAGTTATACGGGAAGGGTGAAGGGTGTAACCGCTTTTGTCTATTTGTTTAAGCATTGATATCCGAAATAACTGCGAAATATTTCTGAAATTCAGGGCCCGCCTAAAGTGGATCTCAAATATTTCACGTCCCTTAATTTTCTCATCCCTTCCTCAACGGATAAGTAACGAATGTATTCCTTACGCACCACAAAGTGACAGAGCTCGAGAAACCGACTCAGGAGTTGACAAATGTACATAATCAACAGTAAACAATAAGACAATAACAAGGAATTTGTTAACTTCCTTCTTAAACAATAAAACCAACTATAAGTCACAGTAACAAAAATCAGAATATTTATTTTCTTATTTTTCGAGTTTATTGACCAACTTAATTAGTTTAGGGTGCATTTTCAAATTACCTAGCAAACCATACAACAAGTTTGGATAAACTATGATATAGTATTTTTTTTAGATCAACACTTAATTTAATTTTAATCATTGCTTCTACTCTATGCCGTTCAAAATATTTAATTAACATATCATTAAAATCACATGCAAGGTTCTTACTGTGTTTAAGTATTTTCATTCTACCCTGGTTCTATAGTGGCAGACGAAAAATCCCAAGCCTACTTAATGAATATTTTCTTGTTACTGTGTTGTAAGTGTTATTGCAAGCTAGCTAGAAAAGATGTTTTTTTAACCAATGGTTTACTCTATTCATCGATTTCTATATAGACAACTACATGCAATTTTTTATCGCAATTCACTGGTTTCTTATTTTCCACTTTGAGGGATACTTTGCATAAATACAACAGCTTGTTTTCCTTCACTGCACTTGAAAACTATTTTGTTTATGCAAAGTTACTGGATGGCAAAACAAGTTGGACGTCCTTCATTTAAAGAACGTTTGCTTGATTACTAGTGTCATATTCAAAAAAATTTCAAAAATACTTCTTTTCACTTACGAGATACTTTTGATTTAAGGATAGGAAGCAAGAGCCTTCCCCAAAGGAACTTTGGATTGATCTATTCGTTATCAAAGTGATATGTCAGCATGTGACTGATGCAAATGGCCTATTGCAATTTCATCATTTACAATTTCCTTTGCCAATCCGCTTTGCTAGTTCATTTACGTCCCTTATGTCCCGAGGATGAGTTAACTTCTTGACAAACGCGTCGACATCAAATATATACTGCCCCCGTTTCATTTTTCCTATGAACAGAACTACTTGTCGGCGAGCGAGGTGAGGATAAATGCACATGGATTTTTTTCGAACTTCAATTATGTCATTTACTTTCAGGCCTTTTTTTCCTTTGATGACTTGCGTAACCTTTATGAAATATGTCAGCCATGCGTTGTCCTCATCTGCATATACGACTTGGCCCTTAATAGCTAAAAGAATAAATGTGCATAATCAAATGAGTACCAATAATGACATAAGTGCTAATATGTCGACCTAGGTGGGTATTGAGTGTTTTTTACTTAAAAATGCCCGAAGACAAACGAAGACAAGTGCACCATCTTTTGGTGACTTTTGGCCGGCCAACCAACCGACCAACAAACAAATAAACAAATATAAAAGATGAAAATCCCAATGGAGCCTCCTACTGAGAAAATTTCCTAACGCTTAAGGTTACCAGGGGACCTTTGCAGTTGTGTTAACAAAATACCTTGTAGCGCACAAACTGTTCCTCTAATGTTATAAAAGTATATATTTTCTTGAAGGTGAATAAACACAAATTTCAACCATGTTGATCACTTTTTGATTAAACTCATCAGTTTCTAAAAGTGCGAGTTTTCTAATTTTCGACCGCTCTTTTTCAATAAAGTTTGATGAGTTTGATTAAACAAATGATTAACATGGTTGAAATACTTTTATAGACATTAGATGAGTAGTTTGAGAACTACGAGGTATTTAATGAACGCGGTCTTGAAGGTCCCCTGGTACCTTAAATAAAAAAAATTTAAAAAAATCAGTGTTATCAAAATGCACCCGCCTTGCTTAGTTTCCAAAGAATTAGAAGCCGAGAACGTAAACTGGTATATATATCGTATTTAGTCCTTGGCAGAATTACACAAGATGTGAGCGATAAAACAATTTTTGCCATTTTCTTAAGTGAAATTTTAGAGCTTTCGGAACATCTTGAAATAATGACTTTACCGTCTGCTTTTTAGTTTCATACTGAGAAGTAAAAAGAGAATACGTTTCTTTTATGCCTTACAATGAATTAGAAATATGATTGTCTCTATTTTTCTTGCGTACCACTTAATAGCCAGTGACATTTACCTCGTTCCATATGATTGAAATGGAATTTAGAAGTAGTTTTTTTGCGTGCCTGCACGCTAAACAGGGCCTCTGACAGGTTGCGAGGGAAAAAAATACAAATTGTGCGGGATTTGGGACGTAAAAAATCACCGATTGGGCGGGAAAAATCGACGATTGTGAGGGATTTTTAAAATATTTTTTTTGCTTCGTTAGGCCTTCTGACTTCTGACAGAATGCGGACGACGTCCAAATCCCTCAAAATATATCCAAAGCAAAAAAAAAACATCTATCGCGCAACAACGTTGTTGTTACGTTATGTACAATTCCACCAGGCCCTTTCGCGATCTCCTTCTAAGAACGTCTCGTAGTTTTCAAAAAAAACAAGATGGCGGATATCGAGTTTCTAAACGCTATTTCGCTACTAAACTAGAGCAAATTCCTAATTTCACCATAATCGAGGAATTTATAATGCATTTTCTTCTGGATTTTTAGGTTTTCTTTACATTTTGGGCAAATTATGCGGGATTTTGAGCATTTTGAGGAATTGTGCGGGATTGACCCGATTGTGCGGATCGCAACCGTGCAACCTGTCAGATGCCCTGACTAAAATAATGGCATTGAAGTATTAATAAAACTAGTACTATCCTTACCAAAATCATATTTCCTGCAGACGAGCCTAGACCTTCTCCTAATGTTTATGTATGGAGAAGGTAATTCAGGGCAAATTCCTGAAATAGAATTAAAACCAGTTAAGTCTTTTCGCAGCTGGGAGAAACCCAGACCTTAATAACTTAAACATGAGCGTTTCTATTTTCTGTACACTTTGTTGGTTGTGTCAACCAAACCAGTAAATACTGATGAGTCTTACTTTGTGTACATCTGCATCTGTTTCCTCTGCACTTTCCAACTGACTTCTTTTTGCCCCCAAGGTTGTAGAAAATGGTGCACTTCTTATTTGGCTCGTGAAAATCATAGACTTTGATAGGGACGGGCTGCACTGTACCCACATCAAAGACTCGAGTCATGGTAAATGTAATACAAAATGGCTTGACACTGTCAATCTATCAAATAGATTAATTAAAATTTGGCCTGTGAGTAAAAGTACGATAACGCTGATAACATGGTGGACCTTGCCTACCCGTCATTGTCGGCTAAGCAGGTCGCAAGTATACACCTATTTCAATTAACGTTGATAACGTTAGATCTGAAATGGTCGATTTGAGACCTATAGGAATTGGTGGGTGTCAACATGAATTTATGTGAATTAATGCGATATAGGTGACACAAATGAGCAATTCAATACTATTCAAACGTAATTGCAAATGCAACTATGTATTTGCAATATTCATGAGATGAGCATTCAGCCTTACACAATTCCTATAGGTATCAGCTCGACCATTTCAGATCTCCCGTTATCAACATTAATTGAAATAGGTGTATGTTGCCCACATTACTTATCAAACATATTTTGTTTGTTGCAAGAAGTAAAACTGTACAGGGTTCCCACGGTCAGGGAAAAGTCAGGGAATTCTTTTTTTTTTTTTTCAAGGTCAGGGATTGTCAGGGAATTTTGATTTTTGAGAGTGAAGTTTTGTAATTTACCAAAGAATCCGTGAAATAGTCAGTGAGTTCTGTCAGCCTTCACAAAATCGTTTTAAGTTCAGAATTCTTATAAGTTGGGCTTCCTTGTTTATTTACTTATTTAGCTTATTAATATTAATATATATATATAGTTTTAGCTTAATTTTATTATATTTATTAGTTGTTTTTTTTGTCATATTTTATCTTTAGTTAGGGCTTCTGTTGATAAGAGTAAATGTACTTTTACTGATAGGATTACCCTGCTTAAATAAAAGTATCTATCTATCTATCTTGGTTGACCTACCATCTAAATATAATATTTCGTAAAATAAGTGCACAGTTACGTCAGTGAAAAATGCTTTTTGGTCAAGGAAAAGTCTGGGAATTTTTTTCCAGATGAGTTCGAAACCAAAAATACTTTCTACATTTCATCAGATACAATTTGTAAGGATATTTTGAGTTTCTTGCCTGCTTTAACGCATAGTTACGAAAAGGGTCTAGTCTTGGTTATTTTACCTCTGCAATTGCCAATCACTGATTGCTAATCCCTTTTCGCCCCTTCAATCTTTAAAAAAATAGCTGTGTAAAGCACACCATCAACCTTACCTCATTTACGAAAAACTCAACCGCTCTGTCAGACGACCTGTAACTTGAAATGCTGCCGTTTACTTTATTTACCATCTGTAAATTAAAAGAAAACCTTAAATTTTCAAATACAAATTCATTTAGAGGGATGTATTGCTGGTCAGTGGTAAACGTAAGAAAGGGAGAAGGTATTTTATAAATTTCTAGGAGTACTCTTTCATTCATTCATGTATCTGTTTATATATTTATTGATTGATTGATTGATTGATTGATTAATTCATTTATTCATTCATGCATTTATCCATTCATTCATTCATTCATTCATTCATTCATTCATTCATTCTTTTTTTTTTATTTATTTATTTATTTATCTGTCTGTCTATCTGTCTGTCTGTCTGTCTGTCTGTTTGTTTGTTTGTTTGTTTGTTTGTTTGTTTGTTTGTTTGTTTGTTTGTTTATTTATTTATTTATTTATTTATTTTCAATGCACCTTTATAGCAAATGTTAAAATCTCTATACTTAATTTCTGAACAAAATACCTTGATCAAAGTTTGCTCACTTGATGTATATCCAGTTAAACAACCAACTTCGATGACCGTCATTCCTGAGCGTCCCGGATTTTTGTATCTTTATCACCAACGACAAAAAAAAAAAAAAATGAGAAATTAGTAAAAAAGCTCTTGGGATCGGATGTTGCTTGCATTCAATCTAATCTATAATTTATCGCTCTTACTGTGTGCAAACGGTCAGCACAAGTTCACTTGGAGTTGACGGCTCCTTGACTAAGAAAGGTCTCTTTTTGCGAGTTTTTCTCCTCTTTTTCGATTTTCTATTTTTATTTTTCCTCTTTTTAATAGCTCTTCTTGGACGAACTATTCTCCTGAAATGGCTGCTTAATGACGAAGTGGAATAGTAAAATTGCTTTGACCCTTGTCCAACTGTCAGATTTAAGTGATAGTTGCAACTTTCTTTCGTATGAGAAACGTTGTATTTTACGTCAGGCTAAAGCAAAAAAATATAACAAATGAAGAATTAGGAAAAGTAGTTGAAAGGAAGTTGTTGATCGAGGGTTACCTCACTTGAATGATTGATGTACACCTAATGCATTAGTGCCAAGTAGGTATTTAGACTCTAACAGTCGAAGTTCATTGAAATTGGCGGTAATGGCCGTATCTATCAGGTCATGTACCACTCAAAACATTTTTCCCTTGACACTCGTGAACGCACTGGCATAGAGACACCAGCGTAGCCTAAACTTGAAGAAGATTAGTTTTTCATGAATGGCCTGGAATTGGAAAACATTACGCCAAATGGACACGTATCAATACTTACAACTACAAGTAGCTCCTTTAAAATTCGATCTTCAACAAAGCGACCTAGCGCTGTCACCTCAATTGGTATTTTCCCCAATTTGATTGGCAATAAATTAATAGCATAGGAAATGGAACTCTGCGCTTTGACTTTAATTCTACTGGATGTCAATCCATGAGTTTTTCCTGGAGAAGCCAGTGAGCAGAAGCTTTCGTCTCCTTTGAGATATAAGTGGACCTTCGAAAGGGAGAAAAGATGGAAAAATAAATAAAGAGAAAGCGCAAGATACATAAATGAAAAGAGCAAATTAGAATTTGAGTTTTGAAGCTGAAGAAAAGACTTGACAACCTAGAGAAAATTCCCGATCATGAGTGGTTCCGAGGAGCACTATTAATAGCAAACAGAATAGCAAACAACAATTTTGACAACTTTCTCCTGGTGTTGAAATTTACCAAATCATCATAATTCCTGTAGTTAAAAATAGTCGCCAAGATAGTGATTTCCTCTCCTCTCTGTACAGAAAATGGCATGGAAAGATAGATGAAGAAAGGTTTGAAGGTTGTGATGTGAAGTGGCTTACTGATACCAAATCCAGCTGTATTGGACACTCCTATCGTCTGTACAACCCATGTTGTCACGGTATCCGGTAACGAAACAGAAAAGACCGCTGAACCACATTGGTCTTGAAAATCTGGACGTATTTTACGGCTGCAGTCTTCGCAAGTACTTGCATTTTTGCTGATTATCAAAAGAGCTTAAATATTAAACCATATTCCTTATATGAATAAATAACACTTAAAGGAATGGCGTGCAAATGGTAAGGTAAACTGCAACAAGATAAAATGAGACAAATATTATCATGGGAAGAAATCGGCCTTTCCAGCCAGATGCTGCTTTTAAAATATGCGAGACAGTCAATAGTGATACTTCCGTTTAATCCTGAGTTCACCGTCTTTGAATAAATTCATATCATATTCTGATAGCGTAGAACTTACAGCGTTTCGGCTAAAATCAATAAGCTCCCTCTCTATTAAGCAACCCCCTCTTCAATAAGCCCCCCCCCCCCCCCCTCATTAATCTAACCTTATTGTTATCTCTGAAAAGAACCAAGTTTTAGGAAAATGTTGGCGAGCTATCACTGAGGTGAGATGATATGCGGGATCTTATGAAAGAAAGAAACAAACAAATTGCATTTCAATAAGTGAGTTAGTGTGTGAGCTAACGAGTAAGTCGGAAGTGATTGCGGGTAGGCGAGTGAATGAATACTACAAGGATTTAAATCATTTTGTAATTTATTACATTTGCAAATAAGTTTTTTCCACTTCGTATTTTATACATTGGATTTTTTTTTTTGTTATCTGTTACGTGTTGACCCTCTTAGAATAGAGTTTGTTATAATTATCATCATCATCATCATCATCTTATTATTAATTTATTATTATTATCATCATGATTATCATTATTATTATCCTTATTTTCCTTATAATTATAATTATATTATTATTATTATTATTATTATCATCATTATTATTATCATCATTATTATTATCATCATTATTATTATCATCATTATTATTATCATCATTATTATTATCATCATTATTATTATCATCATTATTATTATCATCATTATTATTATTATTATTATTATCATTATTATTATTAATGATATTCTGGATCACACTGATATCTTATACCCTATTTGACATACCTAATTCAAGTAGATCAAATCCAAGCGATCTTGTAGACCTTCCATGATTCCCTACATATCCATATATAACAAAATAGTAAAGTATAAAGGATCACTTGGATGAAAACACCTCAATTTTTGAAAGTCCGAATAATAATTTCAATATTTGAGGATAATATGACTCAATTATAATTATGACCAGATTTGAGAACATTTAAGCCTAGGAGCCACTTGCAGTTGAGGAATTTTGGTTTAAAAAGTAAAAGAAGAATAGGGTTGAGTAGAGGACGTCATTTTTTCACAATTTAGATGCTGGTTGAGTTGATGTCTCAAACAAAAGATCTTTTTTGGGGAAATGGCACCTCAAAACTTTACGATCAGAGTAAAATAAAAAGCATGTTGGTTGATTTGACAAACAATGAAATTTTTCAATCGCAAAATTTCTATGGTAATATAACTGGGAGCAGGGGAAAACCAGAGATGTCTTTATTTATCGACATATTTTTTAAATTCGCTCACGTGAGTGATCATGAAAGGAGTTAACTATGCAGCATGTTCGTTAAACCTTACCATTTGTTCTCGTCGCTGCGTTCACGGTCATTTCGCGAGAGATTACAACCATGCGGGCGTTCTGATTAAGATAAATATCACATCGGTTATGATAATATAAGTCGCTCTCAGACTGTAAGCACATACTAGGAACAATGATTTGAAAGCTTTAAGGTCAATTCTTAACTAATAATTACCTCTCATTCTTCTAATAAATCAGATGAACACAGGCTTGCTGCAGCTTTTACTTAGTTCTTTAAAGAAATCACTTTTTTAACATTTTTTTTTTTCGAGGAAAACAAGAGATGAATCGTTGAGGTTAGTGTTGCAGAGTGCCCCCTCCCTCATAATGATAAATCTGGGTTTCCCTCTCCCCCTATATAAATATCATACCTTGAAAACGTCTCTCACATTTCTTCCACCAGAAGCTACATCAACGTAAGAATCTTTTAGCTGTTTAAAAACCTAGTCGCAGAAAAACTATATTAAAAGAGCTAATAATTTTAAGGTGATGGTCATTAATCAAAGAACGACATGCACTGAATTAAATAAACAACGTAACCTACCGTTTCAGGAGAAAGAATATTGTCTTTGCTTTGAAAGTAAACACTCTGATCAACACCAACTAAAATAACTTTAGTTCCAATGGTACCCAGAATTTTAAGATCGTATGACTCCAATGGCAAGTTTATTTCTTGCGGGTTTGAAGGCGGCACGATAAAAATCTGAAAATTATAGGTACATACAATTGAGGATATATATTCGTAATACAGGGGTGGATCCAGAATTGTTTAGGAGGGGGTGATTTATTTATTATGTATCAGGACACACATACTCAAGCACCGATAACGCAGTAAATAACTAATCTATAGCTGAAGTAAATAGCAGTTCATTTGGGCGCTGCGGGGGGAATGGTGCACACCCCCTGCATCACTTTCCTCCCCTAGATTCTACCCTGCATCCTTTACCATTCACTATAGCCAAGGTTGGTTTTGACGAGCGATTTGCGTTTTTGTAATTCGGATTCAGTTAAAGAATGTTTCGTCACTTGGTAACAGCCGATTGCATCCTTGATTAAAATGGCATTAGCAGTGGATTCCACCTATTGGCTCTTTTACCACTGGATTCCGATTATAATTTAGAAGTTGATTTTTCATATGCAAGAGGAAAACCGGAGAACGCTCTTGTTGCATAAGAGAGAACCAACAAGCAACTCTACACACATACGACACCGAGCCCGACTGGACTCGAAGCCAGGTCACATTGGTAAGGGGTGAGCGCTCTCAGCTGTATATAATTGTTTTTAAATCCAATAGATTTTTTAAATTGTATAATGAATTCCAAACTAGAAACAACCCGTATGAATGAGTATAGAATGGTATTTTTCTTGCAAGAGATATAATAAAGGAAAAAGGTATTCTAAAATAGTTAAATAATTTCTTTTATCATATGACCGTATTTCACTGTACGCGTGATTCTAAAAATAACCTTTGGGGAAAATGTCGTCAGTAAAAAAAAAGTACGCTTTTCCGAAAAGTGTAATAATTTCCCGTTCGGACTCGCCGTTCGGACTCGCTGCCGAGTGTAACATTAAAAACTACGCATTTTGATTCGCATTTATTAAAAACGCTTTGAAATCGATTTTTTTATATGTGGTCATATGATAAAATTGCTGCGCTCGTTCCGTACTTCAGGACCTCGAGCCAAATATTTTCCCGTTCGGACCTCCCACTCAGTCAATAAGTACATAATATTACCGGGTTTGGAAGCTCAGCCTCGATTTTCAGCAAAATACTGTCAGAAACAATTTTCCCGGTCTTCTTGCTTACATAGTAGGCGACAAGACGAGCAGATGGAGACATCGATGATGTTACGTTGAAGGAAAAAGTGGTGATGATCCCAAAGGATTTCTTCAATATTGCACTGTGGACTATTTGTCCACGTGATACAACCTTGTTGTTACAATAACAAAAATATCCATATTAGAAATAAAATGATGAATATCCATACCAATATCCATCCATCCCTTTATCATTCATTCATTCGTCCATCGCCCCATCCATCCATCCATTCATTCATTCATTCATTCATTCATTCATTCATTCATTCATTCATTCATCCATTCATTCATTCATTCATTCATTCATTCATTCATTCATTCATCCATTCATTCATTCATTCATTCATTCATTCATTCATTTTATTCATTCATTCATTCATTCATTCATTCTTCCATTCATTCATTCATTCATTCATTCATTCATCCATCCATCCATTCATTCATTCATTAATTTTATTCATTCATTCATCCATCCATCCATCCATTCATTCATTCATTCATTCATTCATTCATTCATTCATTCATTCATCCATCCATTCATTCATTCATTCATTCATTCATTCATTCTCTTCCTTTTTACCATATATTTTAGCCAAAGAGGTACGTATACGTTATTTGAATCGGTCTTACCAAGTAAACCATTTGATTCACATTAAAGTTCATCATGAACACTTCACAAGAGGTTTTAGAGCCAACCTATAAAACAATGTTTTCTTTTAACTTGAATAAACGTTTTTACAGATACGGCGGCCATCTTGAATTCTATTGTTTTAATTAAAGACATGGGATGCCGAGGGGGCAACTTTTGGGTAATTTATAGTATGCACAGTAGTCAAGGTGTCTTTTTATAGTAAAACATTATTAAACCATGGAATAATGAATTTTATGCTTGGACGTATTGGGTCTTATCTTTATTTTTATCTTTAGGCACAGCTTTACTTATAGATCAGATAGACTTAAATCTCGATTGACAAGATAAGGAGCAGGTCCGAGTGGTCCTGCTACGCATTTTAAGCGATTAAAGCGAAGTCATTATACATATAAAAAGTCTAAGTTCACGATTGATGCCCCCTTTTGTATCAATCGAATTGTAAAACGCATTCAATAGGCCTTTTGCAACAAACAGTCACGTGACTGTTACTGGATGGCAAAAAAAAAATCAGACTTCTTTTATTTTAAAAACTTTTGCGGGATTACTAATGCCATATCCAAGACCTTTCCCAAATTATTTTCTCTCTCTCTCATAAGATACTTCCGATTTCAAGATACGAAGCAATTTCAAGTTTGTTTGCCATCCAGCAGAGCCTTCCCCAAGGGAACTTGGGCTGAATTGATTCGTTATCAAAGTGATATATCTGCACGTGACTGTTTGTTGCAAACGCACAAGAAGACGTTTTTTTAAAAACAATTTGCGCTTTTCAGTGAGGAGCACATCTAAAGGTAGTTGGAATACAATGCAAAACGCCAAATTATTTCAAAAAGTAATCCCGTCGCTATATAACTGTTTCTACGTTTACTCGGCACTCCAGATTTCAAGATGGCCGCCATATCAGTAAAAAGGTCTATCTGTTATATTAAAAATGATAAATTAATTTTATTGACTGAAATGATAATAGTTAGTTAGTGTGACGTAATATTGTTACAAAATTACCTTTGCAGGTTTATAGTGCCGTAAATTCATCACCTCAGTAGATTCAGAAGCAAGTGCTGTGAAGTTTTTAGAAGCATCCTGTCCCTCCTTAACATTTTGCGAAACAGTTTCTACCTGAAAAATGAATGAGAAAAGGATAGAAAGGAAGGAAGCCACGAAGAGACAAGACGAGATATGAAATGTAAGCTAAGTAGGCAAGTCTTGAAAAAAAAATCACAACATAGTAGAAAAAGAAAGAAATTAAATATAACAATTCTAAATGCATTTTCGACCTTTATATTCAGCCTTCTAGCTTGACGTTGAACATTAAGGATGAATGTAATCACGCCTTCATTGTCTGTTATGTCTCTCATGTCTCCTATTGATATAACTGAACTTCCGTGCGCTTTGACTGTTAGTTTCACGGGGATTCCAACAGCATTTTCTTTATTAGGATACGAAACTCTGGCCTAGGAATAAAAAACCGTCATGAGAAAATAAAAAACTTCTCTTCAATCATTACTCATTAAGTAATAACCTTAATTTGGAATGGCAACCCTGGCTTAAAGTATCGCGCTGTGTTGACGTATTCAATACGGTACGGTTTCGTCAAGAAGTAGATCGAGTTCTCCACCGCTATCTCTGTTTTGCCTGTGGATTTCTCTGTCACATCAGCCTGGATTTGAAGACGGTGTCCTTCTGGAAACCACTTGTCATGTAATAGATTCTTTATGTGTTTTGTTTGGACTGAAAATGAGAATGAACTCTCGTAGAACTAGGAAATAAGAGATGAAAATCAAGTTCTAATGATTGTTCTATTAGCTTTGACAAAAAACATTTATGATTGTGTGTGCGTCTGTGCGTAAAATTTGTTTTTGATTGTACATGTGATTAAATGAAGTTATAACCATAAGTTTACCAGTGATCTATATGTCATAACTGACAATGGTTCTGGATGGAGTCCTAAAATGGACAGTCGGACCGCAACCTTTCCCACCACTTTTTTCCCATAGCTATAACTGAAATAAACAAAATGAAATTTAAAACTGCAACTACGACCATAAGCAGTATAGTTTCATTGAATCTCATGGCTGGTAGATAATTAGGGGTGACTTCTGTGCCATTGCAAAAAAGGAAAAGTGATTCAAGAGAATCAAAGCTCTCACTCTCACTCTCACTCTCACTCGTATCAATAGTGTATACCTACGTATACTTACTTGGCTTTCCCAGACACATTAAAATAGGTATCGGTAGGTAAAATGTAGCGTGGACCTTTAATCTTGACGGAGAACGTTGGCAGAACTGCAAATATATATATATATAGATTCTGTGTAATAAGTAGAAACTCCTATTTTCCATCATATACATCAATGTGTGGTCAAGTCGTTGCTGCTGTTGCTTTTGCTGATCTTGATTTTGTTGCCATCGTAATTTCAATTGATTATTTTGTTTGTTTGTTTTGTTTATTTACTCGTCTGTTTATTTGTGCGTTGACAAGGTAAAACAATCTTACTTACTATATTCCTGTACTTCAAACTTGACAGATACTTTGTGGGCAAACTTAGACAAATATGCGAAACAGAGCAAAAAAAAATTTAAGTAATTGATATCAGTTTTGATCCAGTTCCAAACAATTATTTTGTTTAACAAGAAAAATTGATCGACTTACAAGATGTCCGTAGTAAGCATCCACTGCCCAGTCTCCTGCCATTAAAGGGCGACCAAGAAAGAGGAATGTATGAATGAATCCTAAATAATTTATTGAATAAGAATCCGATGAAAAATATATATTGTGTTACTTATCACACACACACACACACCAAGAGCTAGGAAATATACTAATTATGTATAGAAAAAGAGTTAGGACTTTTTATATTCTTCTGTAAACAAACCAGATTGGGTAACCAGATCCTGCCACTGTTTCACTGTGGTGCCTTGTGGATTCTTTTCAATAAAACAAAAAGAGCATGGGTCTAATAAATACATATCTAATTTTAATTAATGACATATATCATCAACGAAAGTAATGGAAAGGGCTATATTTGACATAGTTTCCCAAGAAATTTGAATTGACTGTGACGTTGTGTATTTACTGACAACACTTCAAATATGTCGTTTTCTTGAAAAAGACAGAAGACGATACCTTACCTTTACAATGATTTTGACCTGCAGATAAAAACATCCGATGTCAAAACTAAGTCAATTAAGTAATGTAATTCTGTTCGTTGGGTTTTGTTAAAGTCACCTTTGAATTAATGCAAGAACCATTAAATATTCAAGAGAAGTTGGCTGATCAGGGAGGAAATAAGGGGAACTATTACAAAAAGTAAATTAGTTTGTAAGTTTTGGCGGAAGCCTTTGAATTTTCTAGAATTTGTTTTTCGAATTAGGAGGGGGTGGGATTTCAAATGCAAATGAGAAGAAAATCAAGAAAATGTTTACCAATTTCTCACCCATTCCCGCTATCGATACTCATATCGGCTTCGTTTTACATTAGAGTTTACGTACCTTCTTGGTATTTGGCTTCAAATCGTGTCCCAGAGGAATAACATGTAGCAGTACTAAAAGAACATATAATCGAACGTGTCAAAGTTTGTAACATTAAATGCTGTTGCATCATTTTCCAAAATATACTAGTCCAATATCCATGCCTATATCTCAATACTTATGCAATTCACTTACCTTTTCCTTCTGGAGTATAGACTGGTTTGTCTGTATGGATTAGAAGGACGCCATCTTGGTAACTCAGACAAACTTTTACGTTACTGTTGAAGCGCAACTGAGGACCTCTGCATTTTGCAAACAGGTGGACATACTCGTATTTTTGATCTCCTCTATCTAATATGTACTCTGGGTTGATCTATAATTCATAGTAATAAAAAACTACTTGCTGAGGTTGAACGCGGTGAGAGGCCGTATTTAACAATTTTTAAATAAACGAGGTAATTCTCGATGAATATTTACCGAGCCACGAGTCCGGGGGTTATTCGAATTTTCTAAATGATGTAAATATTTCTAGGTGATTATTCGATATATTTCTAAAATGTAGATATTTTTCGTATTTTGAACGAGGCCCGTATCAACAAAAGAAGCGCGCACTATCCTATATTCACTTATAGGTTATTATAAAGAAATATTCCAAAGCTCTCGACCAATCAGCGTGCGCAATTTTCTATAATCACCTGGATAATGATACTAATATTACAGCCAAAACCGTTGTATCGCGCGGACTGATTTCAAATTCTTCACTCGGATTGGGTTTTTCCTAGCCGTCAATCATTATGCAAATTAGAGGTTGAACAATCTTGCTCGATTGCTTGCACAGATTCCGCCATTAAAGAGTGTTTTAAATTCAAACTTTTCTAGATAATCTAAGACGAATCGACGATATTTCTAGAAAAAATATCTTCGTAAGATCGAGCCCATGAATATTCTTAGGAAATAAGCATTATATTCCTGCATGAGGCTGAAAAACCTTGATGAAAACTCCAACATCAAAACATCAAGAACATGTGTCTCTTGACCATACATAGAACTTGTGCTAACTGACGGTGGAAATCAGATTGTAAATATAACAATTGAAATAACTCCACAATAATGATATTTAACCTTCTGCTATATTACTAATCTTCTCAGAGCCCTATAATCTCCATAAATAGACGTCCATTGTGAACTTGTTACTCGGTTTGAAATGCAAAACAACAGCCCTACGATCGTAATCTTTAAATAAATTTATTGCTCTTACAGCTGTTATATGGAAACCAGCTGAGGCTCGGTATTACTAGCTATACGAACCAGTTTCTGAATTGCAAAAATCTATCTTTCAAAAGAAATTTTTGAAGATTTTAAGCAAGATATTCTACCTTGTCTACTAGTGTATAGCTCGAGATTCTCACGGGAGACCATTACTAGTACAGCATTCCATTATCATGGCAATAGATTGAATACTTGACAGGAAAAAGGGCTGAAAAACAATTCTCCCCCTCGATTTAAAGCTTAGAACACTATCGATTATTTTTAAATGATCGAAGAAGTTTGAATTTGAAGCACTTTGTAATGGCGGAATCTGTGCAAGCAATCGAGCAAGTTTGTTCAACCTCTAATTTGCATAATGATTGACGGCTAGGAAAAACCCAATCCGAGTGAAGAATTTTAAATCAATCCGCGCGATACAACGGTTTTGGCTGTAAATAAAACTATTAATGCGGTCCGGAGAACACTATGTGATTTACTCTATAAATGGGGCGTAATCTATACAAATACATATTTTCAAATTGGCGTCGGTAGGATTCGACATGGTAATAGGTTTTTTGCAACAACAGGTCACGTGACCCTACCCCCTTAAATCGAGCAGCTGTGTCAAAATGAACATCAAAAATGAAAATAACACCTCGATATTAGTAAGAAGGCGAAATATCAGCTCATAAGATGTGACAGGAGGGAAATGGCATATGATAAAATTCAATATTCGATAAGGATTTGTATGGAAAATATCCTCAAATCCTCATAAAATATACTCAACATTATGACCAAACAATTTACCTTCTTACTAATTATCAAGGTGCTCTTTTCATTTCTGATGTTCATTTTGACATAACTGCTCGATTTAAAGGGGGTAGGGTCACGTGACCTGTTGTTGTAAAAGGCCTATTTCATTGTTAACCCTTACCTTGACTGTTAGAAGTTTTGGGCTATCTGTTTTGGACAACAACAACAACAACAAAAATGAATTTTATTTAATAGTATTCATTTATAATTGTAATTCTGATTGTTCTTCTGATTAATTGAGGTTTTCGATGACTGTTTAAATATTCCCTTTTCCTTCAGCCCACCCCTCCCCCTCTCCTAATTCCACCCCCTCCCACAACCTCTTGGCCACCTTATGCAAAGGACCCTGGCTACATTTCAATCAGTCAACGAGTCAGCGGACACCGCGTCCTTATCGGATCAGCCCAGTTGTTGGTTCAGGGTTCAACAAATAATTAAACTATGAAAATTATCCCAAAAAAAAAAAACCAAAAAAAACCACCAAATTAAAAAAATATTAAGATAAGCTCCTAGAGTCATACCTGCAGAGATCAAAGCGTGATCTGAAGAAATCACTTTAGATGAGGAGGGTAAGCGTACTGCGACTTCAACATCATGTGGAGATGTCACATCAAATAATGCAACATGAATCTTTTGGGGTACACCAACGTAGAATACATCGGGAGCCATGATGACATGTCTGAATTTATACACGAAAATCCTCTTTTTAGTTTATCATTTGCACTTCTACGTATAGAAAAATACCACGATATTTGATACTTTTTTGTCCAGGTTGTGTAATTATTTATTCAAGCAGTGGTGGCCATAGTTAGCTATATTGATACGCACCCATGTTGACTAAGTTTATGAAACCATATCCAGAGCTATCATAACAAAGTGTAACTGCTTACTAATAACTAAATTGGAAAAGGTGCAAAAAAAGATTGTCGTTTATCCTTGCCTTTTTTCATTAGAAAAAGTATATCAAGGGGAAAACATTGGTATGCTGAAATACCAGCAATTTGCTGCAAAAGGATTAATTCATAAGATGTTTTATGGAGCTCATAAACTTATTTATCTTTAGTACGTTATACCACATTCATCATAAGCTTTATCTTATCTATGTTTCTAACAAAAGAACACACATTTTGTCTCTGTAATAATATTAAGTCTACCTTGGAGCTGAAGAACATCCTGCAACAAACAGGGAAACTAAAAATAGTATCCACATTTTGTGCTTTCCAGTGTTTGTGTTAATGACACTTTCGATGATAATTACTTGCGTGCTTGCATCCTCGTTGCCTTTACCGAAAACAAGATAGTTTCTTTTCACAGTCTTGTCTTATGGCGACGTAAAGAAGTCGAGTCATTCAATATCAAGTATTTTTTCTTAGGTCAATTATTGGAACTTTCAAGTCGCTAATCGTCTTTTCCTGTTTGAGCGTGTTCAGAACCGTCTGTCATCAGGTCTACAACTTCCTGTTTGTCTGTTGGACCGTTTCCAACAAAGTAGGACTCACAACAGAGAGGGAACTGCAACCTAAGTTAAGTGTCTAAAATTGATGTCATTAGAGTTAATAAAGAAGCCAAGATGACTGCTGAGGAGAGCCGAAAAGAGCACAGGATATAAGCCAAAACAACTCTAGTCACATACGATAGAGGCTCCAGTCAGATTAATTCCAGAACCATAGCTGTGATTAGCAGTAGTGGCCACCCTGAGCTAAATTTTAAACTATTTTATTTTTATAGTGTATGACGAATGGTTGGTTGAATCTAAATTGCTGTGAGATACACATGTCCTTCCAACAGAGTAAAAAAAAAAAAAAATAATAATAATAATAATAACACGCTGATACATATCCATGCATGCCTTTCTATTACTTTTAGCATTGGCCACATATATATGTGAAATGAGAACCCGTACAAAACGGGTGCAGTGGGGACCTCGATCGTCCATAAAACTGACCCTACCCCATCGTATTAGGTTTAGTTGGCTAAGCTCCAGGTCCAAAAATTGGTATTTTCCGAAATTGGAAATTAGCAATTATAATTATTTCCTCCTGTTTTTGTTTCCTTTACTCTTTCTATTACGAATGGCTCTACTTGTACGCGGGTGACTGGGACTTTCTGTTTTAGATACCAATGTCCCCCTTTCCTCTTCCGTGATTTTTATACTCAAGTGGAAGTCACATCTATTCTTTTTTTGGAAGGGACATTGTACTTGATATTAACCTAAAAATCGCCAGAAATTAAGGAGGAAACGGTTGAATCATGAACGGAATTTTTAAGAATTTTTGACAAATAACATATACCTACCTGTAGTTGTCCTGCTCCCGTTCCTTTGGGCTCAACTATGAGTTCCTTGACTATGTATGGTTCAATCTTGGTTCAGTAAAAATTTAAAAAAAATGATATCAACGCATAAGGGGAGAAAAAAACATAGCAAACAAGATGGAGTAGTCCGGCTATCATTCAAATAATCGAGGAAGAAATAGAATTTTTCCTTCTTTTAACAAATACTAGAAAATTTGTGCCTTTTTTTAGCTCATTTCTTATGCCACACGACTAAACCAAGTTCCATGATCCTTTTTTTTTTACTTGCACTTACATCCACTTCTCGTTGTAGCAGAGCAGTGTTTTTGGTAAGTTTCGTCGATTTGTTCATCGATATGTTTCAAGTCTTGTACCTTCAATATCTTTTTGATAAATGTCCACTGGTCAAAATAAACAAGCCAATATTTTACTTCGAAATGACAATGATTTATTAAGTACTATGTTTGTACAAAGTGATCAACATAAATGAAATAAAGAACTTGATTTAGTACATGCTAACTGAAATAACCATAAGGCTAAACAAGTCAGTCACTTCGAAATTAAACGCGGGGAGTGGTTGCCTAATTCTCCCATGATAACCACACCCTCAAGTAATGCAAGTTTTGGATATGTACAAAAGCTTCGTAGTTTGAAGATCATGACATCATTTCTTTTTATGCCTGTTTTAACTTGTTTGATGACGTGTGTTGTCCTTATTTCGCACAACAACCATGTCGTACGTGTGACACTTGAATGATGCAAAATAACATTACTAGAATCTGAGCCCAAAATGCGCGAATTTCAAACTGTCCTGACTTTTCATAGTAAAACTTTTTTAAAATGTCCTTTATGTTTTCCCCGTTAATCCCGTGTAACTCAAAAATGGATGCTGCTTTGCCTGAAGCTCGTTTACTGGGCAAGGTAATAAACACAACGCTATTGGTTTGGACTGAATTGGCTATGGGCAACTTCCCATAGCCGATTTATTTAATTTCAAAAACTCATAAAACTTTTAATTAAAAGTTTTAATTGAAAACAGTTCATACTTAAACTTGCCCTAGTAAAGGTGAGGGCCACAAAAATGCATCATACAGCAATAAAAAAGAGGAGGAGAAATAGGGAGGAGGCGGGTCAAAACACGTTCTCTTCAACGCCGAGGTTGTTAAGTTGAGAAAGACCGCACCGTCACACAACGCTGCCTTATAAATCCCCCAGAGGGGGGTTAGAGGAATGACTCCGGGAAATACCACCTTTCAAATGCCCGTATGATGCACTTACATAACAATCTTATTAGTCATCATAGATAAATACAAGACAAACAGATTAGCCGGGAAAACATAAAATCTCTATTTGCGAGCAAATATTTTATTTATACTTATTTTGTTCCAATAAATTTAGGCACCAAAAAATTAAAAAACTGAAGCTGAGACTACTGAGGGTCATGGGATATGTTTCATTACCCTCAAGTAAAGGATTTTGATACAAATTGTAGTGTGAGCATGCGCACAGTAGATATAAAGTAATTGAGAAAGAATTTTGAATCCCGTAGTTTTTAGAAATGTCATCCAGTCAATCAGATCACACATTTTTTTTTCTGGTATGATCATAGTGCTGTATTTGATGCAGTTTCCATGAGAGGGGTGGGAGCAGATGTGCACAGGCTAAACCTTAATGGGGAAACCAATATAAACATGCATTCAATACGGCACCGCAAAACAAAGAGAAATCACCGTTAGAAAACGACGTGACATTGAAAGCTGGGCATGCGCTTTACAAGGAACACGAGCCCGTAACGTCATCACTTCTTAGAGGGCTCAATTTTCACACAAGAAAAGAAAACGAATAACCAGTCTTTTCAAAAAGTTTTTTTTCCATGCAATAAACAGCATTGCCGTTGTTGTTCGTATTATTGTTGTCTTTGCTGTTGTATTTTTTTCTTAAATAATCCACAATAAAGAGCTCCTGTTTTCTTTTTTCCCCTGAACATATCTTGTTCAAAACAGCAATATGGATGACCAAAAATGCAGTCAAGAATAGGTGGACAGAAGACCAAAACGGTGAAAAAATTTGGCGTTCTCAAAAAGCTTTTTCTGAATTTGATATGAAAAAAAAACATATCGTCAAGAGCGTTTTTGGAGGCGAAGACGGAGGAAAAATACAAACAAACAAACAAACAAACAACAACAACAACAAACAGCACCGTTGTTTTGGTTCATTCAGAGCAGATACTATCCTCAATGTTATCAACATTGATATGACCCCAGGATGCAGTGCCCTCGTCAACAATTCTAATCTGAGCCATGTTGCCATAGTAATTGGTCACATCAAAAGATCTTGGTTTCAGGGCTTCATTACTTATTGCCGGGGTGGCTTTTGCAACGACATTTCCACCAATCAGAAGCTCAATACGTAAAAGATTATTGATAGATCCTCCTGAAATTAGGAACTTTACACTTGTACCTCGGATGAGGAAGGGAGGTGACGTCATAGTGCCTGTATGTTCATCACCTTGGCTGCGAGCTGTATGGGAGGGACTGGGTCGGTCTTCGTTGCTAGCTATGTACCAGTCCCCTCTTGGATTTGCTGCATACGCCGCTCCGTTTCGAGCAAAGCTGTTGTCACCGTAAGTTGGTTGGTTGTTGAAGGCTGTTCCTGTACGAGTCCAGTCAGCTATTCCATTTTCGAAGTCGAAAAGAAGACATCCTACAAAAGGAAATATAGAGAAAATAAGACGGCCATTTCCTACTAAAATGCAAAGGCATCCGTTCGTCCGTCAGTCCGTCTGTCTGTCTGTCCGTCTATCTATCTATCTATTTGCTAATAATGTTAATAACTATTTCGATAATCCTGCTTACCGCCCGGTTTTTCACAGTTCTTTCCTGTGTAGTATTTACTACAGTTACACGAGTATGGCGGTCCGGCCACACCTGCTACGCACTCTCCGCCATTCTTACAGGGGTTGGGCCAGCACGCTCCCTGTGGAAATTAGAAAATGTGAATTTCATGTTACAAGGAGAGAAATAGAACGGAATTAATCCAATAGCGGGAGGGGGGTTTTTATTTTTGAGTTTGAGTTTGATTCAGTAAGTGTTTGTAGTTACAATTACCAGTCATTTCCTTTGCTAATAACAACTGATCATAAAGAGGTACAGAAAAGATGAAAACTTTCAGTGTTATTAGCCGAATGGCTTAAGGCTTGGGTGTTAATTAGCTTTTTCTTGTTATCATACGACCTAAGAAGTTTCTGCAATCTGATTGGCTAAGACGAGTGTGATTTCAACGTAACAGTGTGATTTCAAGCTCTCGGGAGTGTGATTTAAAGATTGCCATGGCAACCACCAAAACATGTTTGAAGTGGCAGAAGTATTTCCCCAAATATTAAGCAAATTATTTGAATCTAAAAGCAAAAACATTAACAAACACTAAAAGAACAATAGTATATTATTATCTCGAACTTCCTTAAAATGACTAGAATATGCTCTTTTTAGCACAGCTTTAGCTTTTTTTATGTTTTAGAAAAAGGCTTTAAGTCACACTTTTGGTTGTTTCTTTTTATTATTTAAGCATAAGCTTATTAAATGTTATGCCCCGTACGTGATGAAGCAGCCGCTCAAGCGATAAACATACAAACTTATACAGATTTTTCAGTAAATTTCTTTCTTTCTTCTTCATAAATACCACTCATGATATTTCAAAATTGTACTAATTTCACTCGCCGAGGATGGCTCGTGAAATTACAACATATACTAACAGGCCACAAGTGGGCATAGTGCGGCGCTCGTGTATTGTGAAGAAACTTGCAGCAAGTGTAAAAACTGTCTAACGTCTCAAGTCTCACTAAATTTCTAGCAATATAATCTTGCCGCTCAGTTTTGCCAAAACAATTGACACAAAAGTAAAAACAAAAGTAGCTATGGCAAAATTCAAATCTTGAAAGAAATCGCAAAAATAAGTCTGAATTCTAAATTGATTTGCTGTCCCTTGTTTAGGATTTTTTTTACATTTTTTTTGTTTTGCTTGTTTATTTGTCTACAGACAAACTATCGGTAGAGAATGTCAGTGTTCCCCAACTCGCGGATATCTCCGAAAATGATTTTAGCTACTAAATAATGCATCCCACCCAATAGTCGGCATGAACTTACCGGCACCAATTTCTGCATGCTGTAAGAATTGGGACGCGGTTTTAGGTATCTGTGAAAAGCTGTTCCTCCCCAGTTTAGAAGCTGACACTGAACCTGATTTGGTTTGTCAAAGAATAGGTTGATGGCGAGACATTTTTCTTGTTTTGTGCATTCAATCAAACACTTGTCTTCGTGTTCGGTCGTGAAGTTACTCAACGAAGTTCCATTCTTTTCGAAGATCTTCCCAGCTTCCATTTTCTTGTAATTACCAAAGATAAAATCAACTTTTGGGGAAACTTGTGCGTTAGTTTGATCAACTTTGTAAGTTAAGGCGAAGAAAACTACAAACACAACAACAGCGACCGCCATTTGGATTCAAAGTGAAGTCCTTTGGGATCAATACTCTTAATAAGTGGAGTATGCTGAGTGTTTCAATATACGGCAAAATAACTCATTCAAAATTAATGACATACTTATCCACCTCATTAATTCTTTATTTTGTTTTCTTTCTATAATTAGGACTAACTTTCAAATTTATAAAAAGTTCAATTCAAGTCTAACTTTATCCTCTATATAGCACCATCCTAAATTTAATTTATTTATTTTATTTTATTTATTTTATTATTTTTGTACGTTTTTTAAGGTGGAAGACTTGGCCTGAATGCGGCTTTTTAAAACTTGTTTTATTCGCACTTTTAATTTATTGCAAAGGAATAGAACCTCCCATCCTCAAAAGGAAATAAACAAAAGAATAATACTGAAATAAAATGAAAAATAAAAATCATGGACAAAGATTAGTATGGATTGAAATGAAACTGATGGGAAAATCAATATCGTACTAGTTCTAGAAAGAGCGACTTAACCTTAAATAACACATACGTCATACAGTACCTCTTTCATAAAGTTTCTTAAGCAACACTCACGCAGAGTGGTTAGTGGTTAATTATTCATCGAATGAATCGGTGAACTGTTGTTAAGACTATAATGAAGTCGCTTATCGGTTATATTGCTAGTTTTCAATCATTTCTGAGAGAATGAGATTACAGAAACACGGCAGCTATATTGACAACAAGAAATCTTTTTTTTTTTTTTTTGACTCGCATGGACATCGTACTTCTTGCATGACGTTGGGATGCATTTCAACAATTCAACAATCTAGGGATAAAACAATGCCGGAATTCTAGGTCCCAAGAGAGCAAAAGTCTTTTGTTTTGTCCCCATAATTGAGCTTCTCTGAAGTCACATGGAATGATAACAAAAAAAAGGAAAACAAATAGGAGCACATTCAAGCTGAGTTGACCTTCATAACAAACTCAACATTTTGTCAAGTTTATGTCACGAAAACCTAAAAAAAATATGAGTCCTCTTTTCAAAATGATCACAAACGCCCCGGGGGGGGGGGGGGGGGGTACTACCACCCCAACTTGGGTGGGGGTGTACCGCCAGGTCCTCAAAACCCTGACCCTATCCCAGACCTAGAATCTTGATTTCATATACTCTACCCCAGACTAAACCTACATTTTGTTGACCTGCAAAAAACGGTTATTCAATAGATTTCAATAGCTATTTGGCAATTGTTTAATTGAATTTAAATCGTATTTTTTTTTTTTTTTTTTTTGGTGCCGGCAGAAAACGTAGCCTAATATAATAATAATATATAATAATAATAATAATAATAATAATAATAATAATAAATTATATTTTATTGAGCGCTAATTCCCCATGGTTCAACTGCGCTTTACAGTTAAGGTTATATTAAAAAAAAAATGGTAACATTAACTTAATTATTATTTTGTAATTATGTATAATTGACTTGATGAAAATATTATGTTTAATTTATTTATATATATATATATAGAGAGAGAGAGAGAGAGAGAGAGAGACAACATGATAAAAGAAGTGTATTGATATAAAATTTTAAAATTAAAATGTAAAATAGTATGGTTTCATAATAAAACGACTAATAAAATGCTTGCTTAAAAAGCCAGGTTTTAACCTCACGTTTGAAGTGTAAGAGTGATGTAGATGATCTTATGTTCTGTGGGAGACTATTCCATAGATCAGGGGCTGCAGTGGAGAAGGCTCTTTTGCCATAGTGATTTAAGTTATAATTAGGTTTGGTCAAAAGGTTCTGAGACTTTGATCTTAAGAAACGTGATGGGACATAAGGTTGTACCAAGTCAAATAGATAAGAAGGGGTCGGGGTCTGATTATGTAAAACTTTGAAAGTAAGTAAAATAATCTTGAAAACAATACGCTGTTCAACAGGTAGCCAGTGCAAATCACATAAGATGGGAGTGATATGTTCTTGTTTCCTTGAGAAGGTAATAAGCCTAAGCTGCAACTTTTTCAGGGAAACGTTAGGGAGACCATATAACAAAGAATTGCAGAAGTCAAGCTTCGAGGAAATTAGGGCATGGACAAGAGTTTCACATGCATTACGACTCAAATACTTTCTGATTTTCCAAATATTATGAATATGAAAAAAACAGGTCTTACATACAGAAAGTATCTGATTTTCCAACGACAAAGACTCATCAAAGATGACACCGATGTTACGAGCAGATGTTGATGGAGCAATAGATGAGTTCGAAATTTGAAGAGATTCAATAGATGGTCTAGGACGACGAGGGTTAGTTAAAGCAAGAATTTCAGTTTTGTCGTTATTAAGTTTCAACTTGTTGGAAGTCATCCATCTATCAATATCCATCTATCAAAGTATCTTTCAGATACACAGGTCTCAATTTGCTGTTTTGCTCTATCTAACTCAATTGAGGAAGATGTAGAAAATGTGAAATAAAGTTGGGTGTCATCAGCATATAAATGAAAGTTGATGTTGCACTTCCGCATAATATCACCAATTGGTGCGGTGTATAAAAGAAATAAAATGGGTCCCAGAATAGAGCCTGGGGGACACCGCATTCTAGAAGTTGAGAAGAAGATGAAGCACCGTTTACTTTCACTCGAAAGCATCTATCACTGAGGTAGGATTTAAACCATCGAAGAGCTTTTCCATTGATGCCGTATCTAGTTGAAAGCCTCTCAAGAAGAATGTTATGATCTACCGTATCGAAGGCAGCTGATAGGTCAAGTAATACTAAAATAACTGCAGATCGTCTGTCAATAGCTTGAAGAATATCATTGTGAACTCTCAAAAGTGCTGTTTCAACACTATGGATTTTCTTATATGCCGATTGGAATTTTTCATGAAGATCATTTTTCTCCAAGTGATCTGTTAGTTGAGAGGCAACCACCTTTTCTACAATTTTAGAGAGAAATGTCAAGTTTGATATTGGTCTGAAACTGGAAAATTCCTCATGAGGCAGATTCTGTTTTTTGATGACTGGTCTCACTATCGCTTCCTTTAAATTGCTTGGCACTGTTGCCGTATTTAAAGATAAGTTGACTATTTTTGTAATCGAAGGAAGGAGCATTTCAATGGTTCTTTTGAGAATAACACCAGGCAGAGGGTCCAGATCACAGGATTTGCTGACAAGTGGAAGAATGAGTTTAGACAGATCCTCACATGCAATTTCAGAAAATGAAATAAGATGTTGAGACGCTGGTAAAGCTGGATGAGTGTCCAGGAAGGATGAATAAGAAACAAAACTACTTTGATAAGCCTTAATTTTGCCAACAAAGAAGTCACCAAAAGAGTTAGCAAGATGTTTAGCGGTAGGTGCAGCAGGAAAGGATTGCTCCGGATTCCTGTGTAGCCATTTATCAAAAGTGGAAAACAAATCCTTCTGATTGGACTTATTATCATTAATAATGTTAGAAAAATGCTCATCTTTAGATTTCTGAATAAGTTTCTTTACAACCCAACATTGCTCTACATATAAATCACGATGAATTGTAAGACGTGACCCTCGCCAGGTTTTTTCAAGTCTTCGACGCTTAGTCTTTTCAGATTTTATCTTTTCCGTGTACCAAGGAGCTGATGGTCTCATTGTTATAATACGCTCTTTGACAGGAGCATGTGAGTCTAGGATAGACAACAGCTCAGAGTGATATTGTGAAGTAAGGCTGTTGATATCCTCTGCTGGTGAGGTTATTAAACTGGAACGAGCAATATCTCTTTTTAATGATTCAACGTCAATTGATCTGATCTTTCGGCATTTTGAAACAACTCTTTCAAAAGATGGTTTTTTAGTAAGTAGTTCACAAAACACAGCAGAGTGATCGGATATTGCAGGATCAGAGACACAAACTTTATCAATTAAATTGCTATTGGTGTTGGTAATAACAAGGTCGAGTATGTGTTTCTCTTTGTATGTAGGCTGTTCAACATGTTGAGACAAGTTGAAAAGATTTAAGATATTAAGAAATTCAAGAGCATGAGAATTAGTTGGATCTTCAACATGAAAGTTGAAATCACCCACAAGAAGAAATGAGGCTGAATTAATAGAAAACTGTTCTAGAAAATGAGAAAACTCATCAAAAAACATTTGATTTGAAAGTTTGTTCCGACTTGATGGAGGTGGTCTATATAAGATAAAAAATAGAAATAGTAGACGGAGATGAGTTTAGAGACATACCCATGATCTCAAACGACTTAAATTTAGATATCGAAATTTTATTTAATTTTAGAGATTTTTTAAAAAGTAGACCAACACCTCCTCCTCTAGATTTTCTAGGGATGTGGTGAAAAACATAGCCCTTCGGAGTTATTTCATTAACCACTACATGTAAATTTACATTATTTGTATTCAACCAAGTTTCAGTTAAACAAAGCAACTCAATATCATTTTCAACAATAAAATCATTTATAATCAAAGGTTTATTGCATACTGACCGGCAGTTTAATAGGCAAAGTTTAGAGCTTCTTCGAACATTTGATGATAAAGGTATGCGGCGAGGGTAGCACAAGTTATTGGTATTGATTCCACGATGAAGATGCTTGTGTTTATTCGCGGTGTTCAGCCAAGGTGAACGAAGGAACGAATCTTGAATATTTAATTTCCTGGTAGAACGAGAAGAGATTGATTTTATCGATCGAATACCATCGTCTTTTGCTTGAGATCGACCACTACGTTTTCCTCTGAACTGACGTAAGATACCAAGAGATTTCATAGTATTCCAAGTCGAAGAATCCAGTGGAAATTGACCATAGCGATGACCAGTTGTCAAACAATGGCGGGAAGTTTGAAAGCCCACAGAACATTTCCACCACAAACAGCGAGATAGTAAAGAATTTCTCGAATAAGAAAGCATAATTTAACAGTAGAAATACTTAGAAATAAAATTAGCGTGGTAAAAAGCATCAAAAGTATCAAAATTAGAGATAAAACGTTTAAAACCTCAAGAGCCTATTTCTTAAGCAACTACTTGGAGTGCTAATATGCTACCAGGCTAAAACAACTAAAACATAACCCTATCCCATAAAAAAATGTCAAAAAGATACCCTATCCCAGACAAAAACCTTACCCTTCCCCAGACAAATAGTAAAAAAATGATACCTACCCCAGACCTAAAAGCCAAAAAAACCATACCCTATCGGGCGGCACATACCCGTATAGCAAATATAGGGGAGTATTAGTTAACCTAAGTATCAGGCTCTCCAAGCAGGGGGAGGGAGGGAATGAGGGAGAGAGGGAGGTAGGAAAAGAGGGGGAGTGGATATTAGTTAATTTCTTGACCGCATATATCAGCATTTATCATTTAAAAAGTCCTCAGTGTGATTCTCTACTACACAGTGTAGCGTACTCACGCATGTATAAGGTGCATTGCCCATGCTCTCGCTTTTAAAATCTTCCAAAAAAAGTGAGAAACTAATTGCAACCGTGCTTATTCGTGCGTTTTATAAATTCATCGAAATGTTTCAAGTCTTGTACGTTCGATATCTCTTTGATAAATGACCACTGGTCAAAAAAGAATAGCCAATATTTGGATATGTACAAAAGCTTCGTTGTTTGAGTGAATGACATCATTTCTTTTTATGCCTGTTCTAACTTGTTTGATGACTTGTGTTATCCTTATTTCGCACAACAACCATGTCTCGTCCTCGTCTATGATTAAGAACATCTCCTTTCATTGAAAAAAAAAAATATCACAGCATTTCCTCCATTAAGTGACTACATCGTACGTGTGACACTTGAATGATACAAAATAAAATTACTAGAATCTGAGCCCAAAATGCACGAATTTGAAACTGTCTTGACTTTTCATAGTAAAACTCTTTTAAAATTTCGTTTATACTTATTTTATTCTAATAAAGTTAGGCACCAAAAAATTAAAAAGCTGAAGCTGAGACTGCTGAGGGTCATGGGATATGCTTCATAACCCTCAAGTAAAGGATTTTTGATACAAATTGTAGTTTGAGCATGCGCACAGTAGATAAAAAGTAATTGAGAAAGAATTTTAAATCCAGGAGTAGTTTTTTATAAATGTCATCCAGTCAATCAGATCACAGATTTTTTTTCCTGGTATGATAGTGCTGTATTTGATGCAGTTTCTACGACATTCCTCAAGCCGAGTTCGATGCTACATCCTTCCATGAGAGGGGTGGGAGCGCATGTGCACAGGCTACACCTTGATGGGGAAACCAACAATATATAAATTTAGGCACTGCCTAAAAGCGGAGCTCCCATAAATAGTATACATAGTGCTAAAAACGTGACAATTGTGTGACGCGAAATAATTAACGCCGGTTATAGCGTGACCACTTCTTTACCAGAACCCAGAAGCCGGAAAAACTAAAAGAAAAACCCTTATTTTAAGCCTTCAAAAGCATAAGAAAACTTTTCCATTCTAGGAAAAATAGTTTTAGATTATAGAAAATATGAACATATAAATGTATAGAACAAAGGATTTTATTTAGCAAATCTTAAGTTATAAGTTTTTTTAGGCGGAAATTGAACTACAATGAAAATTGTCGAAAAAAATTCACTTGAACTTCACATGCAACAAGAAACATATTCATTAATGCAAGATAATAATTTTATTTGTTAGTAAGTTGGTCTACGAAAAGTTCTTTTTCAGATTTATTCTTAACTTTATTATCGAGCGAAATATTTTACAAAAACATAAGCTTATCCATAAAAAACAAACAAGCTCATCATTTTTGCGCACGATTGTGTAATAGTAATAGCTGGAAAAGCCCGATAAATAGGGAATATTTAGTGTAAGATGTATTCCTTTTTCATATTTCATTCAACATTAAAACAAATTATCTATGAAAATTGTCAAAATATCCATATAATAATGAAATATGGAATCTTGTTTTGACATCAGAATTCCTCGCGTGAGGCTCGCTGGCCGAAAAAAATTTTTGTTTCAAAGAACTAAGTCTTTTTACTAAGTCTTAGCCTTTTTTCTTGAAATGGGATCAAAAACAAAAATTCAAAGCTTCAAATATCGCTTTTCTGGTTCACAAGTAATGAAGAAAAAGATGATAAAAATGTAAAATGTAGTAAAAACGACAAACAACTAACCAAGTTTTCCTGACAATGTTTGCCAAAGCAAAGTCCTTGGCTTGTCGAGAGTTTCTCCAGCTAGTTTACACATTTTTTGTCATTTTTGTACGAAATATTAGTTAACATTAATAAATTTATCTTCTATGAAGTGTTTCTACGGAACTGAAATGTCATTCTTGCAGTGTAATCAGGTTTTTCTGGTCTACAGACCCCTATTTCTCTCACTGAGGTTTCAGTCACGAAACTTCATCGTAAGAATAAGAATCTTCTCTTGCTAAATCTTAAGTCGTTAAAGTCAAAAAAATTGTTTTCAATCACTTTAGGACAGACATGACTTCGATTAAACGTATTTTTCGCTTTCCAAAAATAAGAACCCTGTGGTGGTACTCGCCCGTACGGACAATAGAATGATGTAATCAAGCCATGAAAAATCAACTCGATGGGTTACCATTTTTTCTTAAGTATGGTGTTCCGCTCAAGCAGGCCAAAGGCCTGCGCTGGAGCTCCGCTACAAACATGCATTCAATACGGTGCCGCCAAACAAATAGAAGTCACCGTCAGAAAACGACGTGACATTGAAAGCTGGGCATGCGCTTTACAAGGAACACGAGCCCGTGACGTCATCACTTCTAAAAGGGCTCAATTTTCACACAAGAAAAGAAAACGAATAACCAGTCTTTTCAAAAAGTTTTTTTTCCATGCAATAAACAGCATTGCTGTTGTTGTTCGTATTATTGTTGTTTTTGCTGTTGTATTTTTTTCTTAAATAATTCACAATAAAGAGCTCCTGTTTTCTATTTTTTCCTGAACATATCTTGTTCAAAACAGTAATATGGATGACCAAAACTGCAGTCAAGAATAGGTGGACAGAAGGCCAAAACGGTGAAAAAATCATTGGCGTTCTCAAAAAGCTTTTTGTGAATTTGATATGAAAAAAAAATAACGTCCACCCAGAGCGTTTTTGGAGGCGAAGACGGAGGAGAAATACAAACAAACAAACAAACAACAGCAACAAAAACAACAACAACAAACAGCACCGTTGTTTTGGTTTATTCAGAGCAGATACTATCCTCAATGTTATCAACATTGATATGACCCCAGGATCCAGTGCTCTCGTCAACAATTCTAATCTGAGCCATGTTGCCATGGTAATTGGTCACATCAAAAGATCTTGGTTTCAGGGCTTCATTACTTATTGCCGGGGTGGATTTTGCAACGACATTTCCACCAATCAGAAGCTCGATACGTAAAAGATTGATGTCGGATCCTCCTGAAATTAGGAACTTTACACTTGTACCTCGGATGAGGAAGGGAGGTGACGTCATAGTGCCTGTATGTTCATCACCTTGGTTGCGAGCTATATGGGAGGGACTTGGTCGGTCTTCGTTGCTAGCTATGTACCAGTCCCCTCTTGGATTTGCTGCATATGCCGCTCCAATTCGAGCAAGGGTGTTGTCACCGTATGTTGGTTGGTTGTTGAAGGCTGTTCCTGTACGAGTCCAGTCAGCTATTCCATTTTCGAAGTCGAAAAGAAGACATCCTACAAAAGAAAATATAGAGAAAATAAGACGCCCATTTCCTACTAAAATGCAAAGGCGTCCGCTCGTCCGTCCGTCCGTCTGTCTGTCTGTCTGTCCGTCTATCTATCTATGTATTTGCTAATAATGTTAATAACTATTTCGATAATTCTGCTTACCGCCCGGTTTTTCACAGTTTTTTCCTGTGTAGTATTTGCTGCAGTTACACGAGTATAGCGGTCCGGCCACACCTGCTACGCACTCTCCGCCATTCTTACAGGGGTTGGGCCAGCACGCTCCCTGTGGAAATTAGAAAATGTGAACTTCATGTTACAAGGAGAGAAATAGAACGGAATTAATCCAATAGCGGGAGGAGTGTTTTTATTTTTGAGTTTGAGTTTGATTCAGTAAGTGTTTGTAGTTACAATTACCAGTCATTTCCTTTGCTAATAACAACTGATCATAAAGAGGTACAGAAAAGATGAAAACTTTCAGTGTTATTAGCCGAATGGCTTAAGGCTTGGGTGTTAATTAGCTTTTTCTTGTTATCATACGACCTAAGAAGTTTCTGCAATCTGATTGGCTAAGACGAGTGTGATTTCAACGTAACAGTGTGATTTCAAGCTCTCGGAGTGTGATTTAAAGATTGCCATGGCAACCACCAAAACATGTTTGAAGTGGCAGAAGTATTTCCCCAAATATTAAGCAAATTATTTGAATCTAAAAGCAAAAACATTAACAAACACTAAAAGAACAATAGTATATTATTATCTCGAACTTCCTTAAAATGACTAGAATATGCTCTTTTTAGCACAGCTTTAGCTTTTTTTATGTTTTAGAAAAAGGCTTTAAGTCACACTTTTGGTTGTTTCTTTTTATTATTTAAGCATAAGCTTATTAAATGTTGTGCCCCGTACGTGATGAAGCAGCCGCTCAAGCGATAAACATACAAACTTATACAGATTTTTCAGTAAATTTCTTTCTTTCTTCTTCATAAATACCACTCATGATATTTCAAAATTGTACTAATTTCACTCGCCGAGGATGGCTCGTGAAATTACAACATATAGTAACAGGCCACAAGTGGGCATAGTGCAGCGCTCGTGTATTGTGAAGAAACTTGCAGCAAGTGTAAAAACTGTCTAACGTCTCAAGTCTCACTAAATTTCTAGCAATATAATCTTGCCGCTCAGTTTTGCCAAAACAATTGACACAAAAGTAAAAACAAAAGTAGCTATGGCAAAATTCAAATCTTGAAAGAAATCGCAAAAAAATAAGTCTGAATTCTAAAGTGATTTGCTGTCCCTTGTTTAGGATTTTTTTTACAATTTTTTTGTTTTGCTTGTTTATTTGTCTACAGACAAACTATCGGTAGAGAATGTCAGTGTTCCCCAACTCGCAGATATCTCCGAAAATTATTTTAGCTACTAAATAATGCATCCCACCCAATAGTCGGCATGAACTTACCGGCACCAATTTCTGCATGCTGTAAGAATTGGGACGCGGTTTTAGGTATCTGTGAAAAGCTGTTCCTCCCCAGTTTAGAAGCTGACACTGAACCTGATTTGGTTTGTCAAAGAATAGGTTGATGGCGAGACATTTTTCTTGTTTTGTGCATTCAATCAAACACTTGTCTTCGTCTTTGGTCGTGAAGTTACTCAACGAAGTTCCATTCTTTTCGAAGATCTTCCCAGCTTCCATTTTCTTGTAATTACCAAAGATAAAATAAACTTTTGGGGAAACTTGTGCGTTAGTTTGATCAACTTTGTAAGTTAAGGCGAAGAGAACTACAAACACAACAAAAGCGACCGCCATTTGGATTCAAAGTGAAGTCCTTTGGGATCACTACTCTTAATAAGTGGAGTATGCTGAGTGTTTCAATATACGGCAAAATAACTCATTCAAAATTAATGACATACTTATCCACCTCATTAATTCTTTATTTTGTTTTCTTTCTATAATTAGGACTAACTTTCAAATTTATAAAAAGTTCAATTCAAGTCTAACTTTATCCTCTATATAGCACCATCCTAAATTTAATTTATTTATTTTATTTTATTTATTTTATTATTTTTGTACGTTTTTTAAGGTGGAAGACTTGGCCTGAATGCGGCTTTTTAAAACTTGTTTTATTCGCACTTTTAATTTGTTGCAAAAGAATAGAACCTCCCATCCTCAAAAGGAAGTAAACAAACGAATAATACTGAAATAAAATGAAAAATAAAAATGATGGCCTAAGATTAGTATCGATCGAAATGAAACTGAAGGGAAAATCAATACCTTACCAGTTCTAGAAAGAGCGACTTAACCTTAATAACACATACGTCACACAGTACCTCTTTCATAAAGTTTCTCAAGCAACACTCACGCAGAGTGGTTAGTGGTTAATTATTCATCGAATGAATCGCTGAACTGTTGTTAAGACTATAATGAAGTCGCTTATCGGTTATATTGCTGTTTTTCAATCATTTCTGAGGGAATCAGATAACAGAAACACGGCAGCTATATTGACAACAAGAATTTTTTATTTATTTTTTGACTCGCATGGACGTCGTACTCTTTCATCACGTTGGGATGCAGTTCAACAATTCAACAATCTGGGGATTAAACAATGCCGGGATTCTAGGTCCCAAGAGAGCAAAAGTCTTTTGTTTTGTCCCCATAATTGAGCTTCTCTGAATCACATGGAATGATAACAAAAAAAGAAAATAACTAGGAGCACTTTCAAGCTGAGTTGAGTTTCATAACAAACTCAACATTTTGTCAAGTTTATGTCACGAAAACCTAAAAAAATATGAGTCCTCTCTTCAAATTGATCATAAACGCTAGTTGAACTGACAGAAGAATTATTTCAGTTGACACGATCTAGAGAAATCTTCTTTGTACCATCAGTCTTCAGTCCGGTTCATAACCATTTTTGATGATATTTTGTAAATACAACCCTTGACCAATCAGAGACAAGCACCAGGTTTTTGCCATGTCCATCGTCAATCATCACAGTCAGTTTTATGTCTTTTTATTCGGAGTAGGCTTTCAAGTTAACACAACATTATATTCAATGTTTCAATTGCACTCAAGTTATTTTTTATTACAAAACCATATGAGGCTCTAAAAATACACAGTCTGTAGACTCATGATTATAAGGCTCAGTGTTTCCAATTCTCTCCGTTATATTTATATTAACAAAACCATACTGAAGAAGCTTAATCTGTCGGGACGTTCTGCGTTTAAGTAGCTACTTTAACAGATATTGAATTTCCTCCCTCAATAGTATTTAATACATCCCGAATTTTATTGAAAATGCGAGAAGTATACGCCTTCTTGCATCTGACTCCCATTTGCATGGGATTATAGCGCCTTCTCCTTTCTTTGTCTTATATGTCCAACGCTGATGAGTTGGAACTCTAGAACTATAAGTTGTTGCTAGGCCAGTGACAATTCTAAAATCGAACAACAATCTATTATCAAGATACAAAAGAAAGAGCCCTATGTTTGTGATTGAAAATATGTTTTACTATATTTTGGTGGCAAGGCATGTTGAATCAGTTTCCTTTGACATCAAAAGTAACCACACTGACCCTCTTTAACCTCTCTGCACCAAATTTGAGTAAAAATGGAAGAGAGAAGGAGAACGATGCTCTTTTTCGAAGCTAGTTCTTCGTAAGTCTCGTCGGCACTATCAGTCTCACTTCCTTTGTAATCTTCTCTAACAGACTATGTAGACCAGTAGTTGCTATTTCCAAATCCAAGACACTGGCATCGTGATCGCGTGGAATGGGGTTTCCATTCATCAAGCGATGGTTTGTTGACTATGGCCTGATTATGTCGTACTCTATACATTAGACATCCTTCCATGAGAGGGGTGGGAGCGGATGTGCACAGGCTACACCTTAATGGGGAAACCGATAATATATAAATTTAGGCACTGCCTAAAAGCGGAGCTCCCATAAATAGTATACATAGTGCTAAAAACGTGACAATTGTGTGACGCGAAATTATTAACGCCGGTTATAGCGTGACCACTTTTTTACCAGAACCCAGTAGCCGGAAAAACTAAAAGAAAAACCCTTATTTTAAGCCTTCAAAAGCATTAGAAAACTTTTCCATTCTAGGAAAAATAATTATAGATTATAGAAAATATGAATACATGTATAGAACAAAGGATTTTATTCAGCAAATCTTAAGTTATAAGTTATTAGGTGGAAAGTGAACTACACTGAAAACTGTCAAAAAAATATTATAAGCTTAAGCTTACATTCACTTGAACTTCACATGTAACAAGAGACATATTCATTAATGCAAGATGATAATTTTCTTTGTTAGTAAGTTAGTCTATGAAAAGTTCTTTTTCAGATTCTATAATTTATCGTCGAGCGAAATATCTTACAAAAACATAAGCTTATCCATAAGAAACAAACACTAGCTCATTATTTTTGCGATTGTGTAATAATAATAGCTTGAAAAACCCGATAAATAGCGAATATTTGGTGTGATATGTATTCCTTTTTCATATTTCATTCAACATTAAAACAAATTATCTATGAAAATTGTCAAAATATCCATATGATAATGAAATATGGAATCTTGTTTTGACATCAGAATTCCTCGCGGGAGGCTCGCTGGCCGAAAAAAATTTTTGTTTCAAAGAACTAAGTCTTTTTACTAAGTCTTAGCCTTTTTTCTTGAAATGGGATCAAAAACAAAAATTCAAAGCTTCAAATATCGCTTTTCTGGTTCACAAGTAATGAAGAAAAAGATGATAAAAATGTAAAATATAGTAAAAACGACAAACAACTAACCAAGTTTTCCTGACAATGTTTGCCAAAGCAAAGTCCTTGGCTTGTCGAGAGTTTCTGCAGCTAGTTTACACATTTTTTGTCATTTTTTTACGAAATATTAGTTAACATTAATGAATTTATCTTCTATGAAGTGTTTCTACGGAACTGAAATATTATTCTTGCAGTGTAATCAGGTTGTTCTAGTCTACAGACCCCTATTTCTCTCACTGAGGTTTCAGTCACGGAACTTCATCGTGAGATTAAGAATCTTCTCTTGCTAAATCTTATTTAGCAAATCGTTAAAGTCAAAAAAATGTTTTCGATCACTTTAGGACAGAGACGACTTCGATTAAACGTATTTTTCGCTTTGCAAAAATAAGAACCCTGTGGTGGTACACGCCCGTACGGACAATACAATGATGTAATCAAGCCATGAAAAATCAACTCGATGGGTTACCATTTTTTCTTAAGTATGGTGTTCCGCTCAAGCAGGCCTTCGGCCTGCGCTGGAGCTCCACTACAAATATGCATTCAATACGGTGCCGCCAAACAAATATAAATCACCGTCAGAAAACGACATGACATTGAAAGCTGGGCATGCGCTTTACGAGGAACACGAGCACGTGACGTCATCACTTCTAAAAGGGCTCAATTTTCACACAAGAAAAGAAAATGAATAACCAGTCTTTTCAAAAAGTTTTTTTTCCATGCAATAAACAGAATTGTTGTTGTTGTTCGTATTATTGTTGTCTTTGCTGTTGTATTTTTTTCTTAAATAATCCACAATAAAGAGCTCCTGTTTTCTTTTTTTTCCTGAACATATCTTGTTCAAAACAGTAATATGGATGACCAAAACTGCAGTCAAGAATAGGTGGACAGAAGGCCAAAACGGTGAAAAAATCATTGGCGTTCTCATCGTTCTATCATTGACGTTCTCAAAAAGCTTTTTCTGAATTTGATATGAAAAAAAAATAACGTCCACCCAGAGCGTTTTTGGAGGCGAAGACGGAGGAGAAATACAAACAAACAAACAAACAACAGCAACAACAACAACAACAAACAGCACCGTTGTTTTGGTTCATTCAGAGCAGATACTATCCTCAATGTTATCAACATTGATATGACCCCAGGATGCAGTGCCCTCGTCAACAATTCTAATCTGAGCCATGTTGCCATGGTAATTGGTCACATCAAAAGATCTTGGTTTCAGGGCTTCATTAGTTATTGCCGGGGTGGCTTTTGCAACGACATTTCCACCAATCAGAAGCTCAATACGTAAAAGATTATTGATAGATCCTCCTGAAATTAGGAACTTTACACTTGTACCTCGGATGAGGAAGGGAGGTGACGTCATAGTGCCTGTATGTTCATCACCTTGGCTGCGAGCTGTATGGGAGGGACTGGGTCGGTCTTCGTTGCTAGCTATGTACCAGTCCCCTCTTGGATTTGCTGCATATGCCGCTCCGTTTCGAGCAAAGCTGTTGTCACCGTAAGTTGGTTGGTTGTTGAAGGCTGTTCCTGTACGAGTCCAGTCAGCTATTCCATTTTCGAAGTCGAAAAGAAGACATCCTACAAAAGGAAATATAGAGAAAATAAGACGCCCATTTCCTACTAAAATGCAAAGGCATCCGTTCGTCCGTCAGTCCGTCTGTCTGTCTGTCCGTCTATCTATCTATCTATTTGCTAATAATGTTAATAATGATTCGATAATCCTGCTTACCGCCCGGTTTTTCACAGTTCTTTCCTGTGTAGTATTTGCTGCAGTTACACGAGTATGGCTGTCCGGCCACACCTGCTACGCACTCTCCGCCATTCTTACAGGGGTTGGGCCAGCACGCTCCCTGTGGAAATTAGAAAATGTGAATTTCATGTTACAAGGAGAGAAATAGAACGGAATTAATCCAATAGCGGGAGGGGGGGTTTTATTTTTGAGTTTGAGTTTGATTCAGTAAGTGTTTGTAGTTACAATTACCAGTCATTTCCTTTGCTAATAACAACTGATCATAAAGAGGTACAGAAAAGATGAAAACTTTCAGTGTTATTAGCCGAATGGCTTAAGGCTTGGGTGTTAATTAGCTTTTTCTTGTTATCATACGACCTAAGAAGTTTCTGCAATCTGATTGGCTAAGACGAGTGTGATTTCAACGTAACAGTGTGATTTCAAGCTCTCGGGAGTGTGATTTAAAGATTGCCATGGCAACCACCAAAACATGTTTGAAGTGGCAGAAGTATTTCCCCAAATATTAAGCAAATTATTTGAATCTAAAAGCAAAAACATTAACAAACACTAAAAGAACAATAGTATATTATTATCTCGAACTTCCTTAAAATGACTAGAATATGCTCTTTTTAGCACAGCTTTAGCTTTTTTTATGTTTTAGAAAAAGGCTTTAAGTCACACTTTTGGTTGTTTCTTTTTATTATTTAAGCATAAGCTTATTAAATGTTATGCCCCGTACGTGATGAAGCAGCCGCTCAAGCGATAAACATACAAACTTATACAGATTTTTCAGTAAATTTCTTTCTTTCTTCTTCATAAATACCACTCATGATATTTCAAAATTGTACTAATTTCACTCGCCGAGGATGGCTCGTGAAATTACAACATATACTAACAGGCCACAAGTGGGCATAGTGCGGCGCTCGTGTATTGTGAAGAAACTTGCAGCAAGTGTAAAAACTGTCTAACGTCTCAAGTCTCACTAAATTTCTAGCAATATAATCTTGCCGCTCAGTTTTGCCAAAACAATTGACACAAAAGTAAAAACAAAAGTAGCTATGGCAAAATTCAAATCTTGAAAGAAATCGCAAAAATAAGTCTGAATTCTAAATTGATTTGCTGTCCCTTGTTTAGGATTTTTTTTACAATTCAGTTTTTTTGCTTGTTTATCTGTCTACAGACAAACTATCGGTAGAGAATGTCAGTGTTCCCCAACTAGCGGATATCTCCGAAAATGATTTTAGCTACTAAATAATGCATCCCACCCAATAGTCGGCATGAACTTACCGGCACCAATTTCTGCATGCTGTAAGAATTGGGACGCGGTTTTAGGTATCTGTGAAAAGCTGTTCCTCCCCAGTTTAGAAGCTGACACTGAACCTGATTTGGTTTGTAAAAGAACAGGTTGATGGCGAGACATTTTTCTTGTATGTTGCATTCAATCAAACACTTGTCTTCGTGTTCGGTCGTGAAGTTACTCAACGAAGTTCCATTCTTTTCGAAGATCTTCCCAGCTTCCATTTTCTTGTAATTACCAAAGATAAAATCACCTTTTGGGGAAACTTGTGCGTTAGTTTGATCAACCTTGTAAGTTAAGGCGAAGAGAACTACAAACACAACAACAGCGACCGCCATTTGGATTCAAAGTGAAGTCCTTTGGGATCAATACTCTTAATAAGTGGAGTATGCTGAGTGTTTCAATATACGGCAAAATAACTCATTCAAAATTAATGACATACTTATCCACCTTATTAATTCTTTATTTTGTTTTCTTTCTATAATTAGGACTAACTTTCAAATTTATAAAAAGTTCAATTCAAGTCTAACTTTATCCTCTATATAGCACCATCCTAAATTTAATTTATTTATTTTATTTTATTTATTTTATTATTTTTGTACGTTTTTTAAGGTGGAAGACTTGGCCTGAATGCGGCTTTTTAAAACTTGTTTTATTCGCACTTTTAATTTATTGCAAAGGAATAGAACCTCCCATCCTCAAAAGGAAATAAACAAAAGAATAATACTGAAATAAAATGAAAAATAAAAATCATGGACAAAGATTAGTATGGATTGAAATGAAACTGATGGGAAAATCAATATCGTACTAGTTCTAGAAAGAGCGACTTAACCTTAAATAACACATACGTCATACAGTACCTCTTTCATAAAGTTTCTTAAGCAACACTCACGCAGAGTGGTTAGTGGTTAATTATTCATCGAATGAATCGGTGAACTGTTGTTAAGACTATAATGAAGTCGCTTATCGGTTATATTGCTAGTTTTCAATCATTTCTGAGAGAATGAGATTACAGAAACACGGCAGCTATATTGACAACAAGAAATCTTTTTTTTTTTTTTTGACTCGCATGGACATCGTACTTCTTGCATGACGTTGGGATGCATTTCAACAATTCAACAATCTAGGAATAAAACAATGCCGGGATTCTAGGTCCCAAGAGAGCAAAAGTCTTTTGTTTTGTCCCCATAATTGAGCTTCTCTGAAGTCACATGGAATGATAACAAAAAAAAGGAAAACAAATAGGAGCACATTCAAGCTGAGTTGACCTTCATAACAAACTCAACATTTTGTCAAGTTTATGTCACGAAAACCTAAAAAAATATGAGTCCTCTTTCCAAAATGATCACAAACGCCCCGGGGGGGGGGGTACTACCACCCCAACTTGGGTGGGGGTGTACCGCCAGGTCCTCAAAACCCTGACCCTATCCCAGACCTAGAATTTTGATTTCATATACTCTACCCCAGACTAAACCTACATTTTGTTGACCAGCAAAAAACGGTTATTCAATAGATTTCAATAGCTATTTGGCAATTGTTTAATTGAATTTAAATCGTTTTTTTTTTTTTTTTTTTTTTTGTGCCGGCAGAAAACGTAGCCTAATATAATAATAATATATAATAATAATAATAATAATAATAATAATAATAAATTATATTTTATTGAGCGCTAATTCCCCATGGTTCAACTGCGCTTTACAGTTAAGGTTATATTAAAAAAAAAATTGGTAACATTAACTTAATTATTATTTTGTAATTATGTATAATTGACTTGATGAAAATATTATGTTTAATTTATTTATATATATATATATAGAGAGAGAGAGAGAGAGAGAGAGAGAGAGAGAGACAACATGATAAAAGAAGTGTATTGATATAAAATTTTAAAATTAAAATGTAAAATAGTATGGTTTCATAATAATACGACTAATAAAATGCTTGCTTAAAAAGCCAGGTTTTAACCTCACGTTTGAAGTGTAGAGTGATGTAGATGATCTTATGTTCTGTGGGAGACTATTCCATAGATCAGGGGCTGCAGTGGAGAAGGCTCTTTTGCCATAGTGATTTAAGTCATAATTAGGTTTGGTCAAAAGGTTCTGAGACTTTGATCTTAAGGAACGTGATGGGACATAAGGTTGTACCAAGTCAAATAGATAAGAAGGGGTCGGGGTCTGATTATGTAAAACTTTGAAAGTAAGTAAAATAATCTTGAAAACAATACGCTGTTCAACAGGTAGCCAGTGCAAATCACATAAGATGGGAGTGATATGTTCTTGTTTCCTTGAGAAGGTAATAAGCCTAAGCTGCAACTTTTTCAGGGAAACGTTAGGGAGACCATATAACAAAGAATTGCAGAAGTCAAGCTTCGAGGAAATTAGGGCATGGACAAGAGTTTCACATGCATTACGACTCAAATACTTTCTGATTTTCCAAATATTATGAATATGAGAAAAACAGGTCTTACATACAGAAAGTATCTGATTTTCCAACGACAAAGACTCATCAAAGATGACACCGATGTTACGAGCAGATGTTGATGGAGCAATAGATGAGTTCGAAATTTGAAGAGATTCAATAGATGGTCCAGGACGACGAGGGTTAGTTAAAACAAGAATTTCAGTTTTGTCGTTATTAAGTTTCAACTTGTTGGAAGTCATCCATCTATCAATTTCAGATACACAGGTCTCAATTTGCTGTTTTGCTCTATCTAACTCAATTGAGGAAGATGTAGAAAATGTGAAATAAAGTTGGGTGTCATCAGCATATAAATGAAAGTTGATGTTGCACTTCCGCATAATATCACCAATTGGTGCGGTGTATAAAAGAAATAAAATGGGTCCCAGAATAGAGCCTTGGGGGACACCGCATTCTAGAAGTTGAGAAGAAGATGAAGCACCGTTTACTTTCACTCGAAAGCATCTATCACTGAGGTAGGATTTAAACCATCGAAGAGCTTTTCCATTGATGCCGTATCTAGTTGAAAGCCTCTCAAGAAGAATGTTATGATCTACCGTATCGAAGGCAGCTGATAGGTCAAGTAATACTAAAATAACTGCAGATCGTCTGTCAATAGCTTGAAGAATATCATTGTGAACTCTCAAAAGTGCTGTTTCAACACTATGGAATTTCTTATATGCCGATTGGAATTTTTCATGAAGATCATTTTTCTCCAAGTGATCTGTTAGTTGAGAGGCAACCACCTTTTCTACAATCTTAGAGAGAAATGTCAAGTTTGATATTGGTCTGAAACTGGAAAATTCCTCACGAGGCAGATTCTGCTTTTTGATGACTGGTCTCACTATCGCTTCCTTTAAATTGCTTGGCACTGTTGCCGTATTTAAAGATAAGTTGACTATTTTTGTAATCGAAGGAAGGAGCATTTCAATGGTTCTTTTGAGAATAACACCAGGCAGAGGGTCCAGATCACAGGATTTGCTGACAAGTGGAAGAATGAGTTTAGACAGATCCTCACATGCAATTTCAGAAAATGAAATAAGATGTTGAGACGCTGGTAAAGCTGGATGAGTGTCCAGGAAGGATGAATAAGAAACAAAACTACTTTGATAAGCCTTAATTTTGCCAACAAAGAAGTCACCAAAAGAGTTAGCAAGATGTTTAGCGGTAAGTGCAGCAGGAAAGGATTGCTCCGGATTCCTGTGTAGCCATTTGTCAAAAGTGGAAAACAAATCCTTCTGATTGGACTTATTATCATTAATAATGTTAGAAAAATGCTCATCTTTAGATTTCTGAATAAGTTTCTTTACAACCCAACATTGCTCTACATATAAATCACGATGAATTGTAAGACGTGACCCTCGCCAGGTTCTTTCAAGTCTTCGACGCTTAGTCTTTTCAGATTTTATCTTTTCCGTGTACCAAGGAGCTGATGGTCTCATTGTTATAATACGCTCTTTGACAGGAGCATGTGAGTCTAGGATAGACAACAGCTCAGAGTGATATTGTGAAGTAAGGCTGTTGATATCCTCTGCTGGTGAGGTTATTAAACTGGAACGAGCAATATCTCTTTTTAATGATTCAACGTCAATTGATCTGATCTTTCGGCATTTTGAAACAACTCTTTCAAAAGATGGTTTTTTAGTAAGTAGTTCACAAAACACAGCAGAGTGATCGGATATTGCAGGATCAGAGACACAAACTTTATCAATTAAATTGCTATTGGTGTTGGTAATAACAAGGTCGAGTATGTGTTTCTCTTTGTATGTAGGCTGTTCAACATGTTGAGACAAGTTGAAAAGATTTAAGATATTAAGAAATTCAAGAGCATGAGAATTAGTTGGATCTTCAACATGAAAGTTGAAATCACCCACAAGAAGAAATGAGGCTGAATTAATAGAAAACTGTTCTAGAAAATGAGAAAACTCATCAAAAAACATTTGATTTGAAAGTTTGTTCCGACTTGATGGAGGTGGTCTATATAAAATAAAAAATAGAAATAGTAGACGGAGATGAGTTTAGAGACATACCCATGATCTCAAACGACTTAAATTTAGATATCAAAATTTTATTTAATTTTAGAGATTTTTTAAAAAGTAGACCAACACCTCCTCCTCTAGATTTTCTAGGGATGTGGTGAAAAACATAGCCCTTCGGAGTTATTTCATTAACCACTACATGTAAATTTACATTATTTGTATTCAACCAAGTTTCAGTTAAACAAAGCAACTCAATATCATCTTCAACAATAAAATCATTTATAATCAAAGTTTTATTGCATACTGACCGGCAGTTTAATAGGCAAAGTTTAGAGCTTCTTCGAACATTTGATGATAAAGGTATGCGGCGAGGGTAGCACAAGTTATTGGTATTGATTCCACGATGAAGATGCTTGTGTTTATTCGCGGTGTTCAGCCAAGGTGAACGAAGGAACGAATCTTGAATATTTAATTTCCTGGTAGAACGAGAAGAGATTGATTTTATCGATCGAATACCATCGTCTTTTGCTTGAGATCGACCACTACGTTTTCCTCTGAACTGACGTAAGATACCAAGAGATTTCATAGTATTCCAAGTCGAAGAATCCAGTGGAAATTGACCATAGCGATGACCAGTTGTCAAACAATGGCGGGAAGTTTGAAAGCCCACAGAACATTTCCACCACAAACAGCGAGATAGTAAAGAATTTCTCGAATAAGAAAGCATAATTTAACAGTAGAAATACTTAGAAATAAAATTAGCGTGGTAAAAAGCATCAAAAGTATCAAAATTAGAGATAAAACGTTTAAAACCTCAAGAGCCTATTTCTTAAGCAACTACTTGGAGTGCTAATATGCTACCAGGCTAAAACAACTAAAACATAACCTTATCCCAGAAAAAATGTCAAAAAGATACCCTATCCCAGACAAAAACCTTCCCCTTCCCCAGACAAATAGTAAAAAAGTGATACCCTACCCCAGACCTAAAAGCCAAAAAACCATACCCTATCGGGCGGCACATACCCGTATAGCAAATATAGGGGAGTACCCCCCCCCCCCCCCCCTGGACAAACGCTAATTGAACTCACAGAGGAATTAATTTAGTTGACAAGATCTAGAGAAATCTTCTTTGTACCATCAGTCTTTGCTTGAAAGTAGATGACGTTAAGGTCAACAAACGCAATTGCATTGAGATTCTTCGTGCATAAAAAAGATTCGAAAAAAGATTGTCCAACAGTCATACAGTCAAGAAACGACTCCTACAATTGTTTAACTTTAACAGCATAATTACATTACCTTGGTTTTGAAAAGCATGGTGCAATGAGTAGAGCAATCGTAAACAGTAACAATATTTTGCTGTAGACGAAGACTGTGTTTTCTTTGAACCGCGTTATCATGGCGGCAGAGTGTTTGATTGTTTTTCATTTACCATCTAATTGGCTACTTTGTTCAATATCAAATTAAAACAGTTGGACTTCTTATTTCTTTCTGTACGTTCGATCGTATTTCCTGGCAAAATAGTAAATAGGGATGTGTTTGAACATATCGTTATACCCTGTCGTGCTTCCAGAACGACTTCCTCGTTCCCAGGGCAGGTATCGAGGAATTCAGTTGGGCAAGACGTACTTGATTAAAGATTAGTAGTAACTAGAATCAGTATATTGATAACAATATTGATTAATATTCAACTAATTTATTTCCAAATTTAAAGTGAATTGTTTCGCAATTCAGCCATCCAGCTGCAGCTGTATTTACTTATAATATATTTTTTTAACTACATAGAATGTCTGATTTTTCCCCCTGCAAATATGCCAATTTTATCAACCAATAACCATTACTCTGCCTTCCAACGATCCTCTAATTCAATAACATGTATGATGAGTTCCGGAATTAGTTAACCTGTCAGGCTCTCCAAGCGGGGGGAGGGAGGGAATGAGGGAGAGAGGGAGGTAGGAAAAGAGGGGGAGTGGATATTAGTTAATTTCTTGACCGCATATATCAGCATTTATCATTTAAAAAGTCCTCAGTGTGATTCTCTACTACACAGTGTAGCGTACTCACGCATGTATACGGTGCATTGCCCATGCTCTCGCTTAATCTTCCAAAAAAGTGAGAAACTAATTGCAACCGTGCTTATTCGTGCGTTTTATAAATTCATCGAAATATTTCAAGTCTTGCACGTTCGATATCTCTTTGATAAATGACCACTGGTCAAAAAAGAATAGCCAATATTTTACTTCGAAACGCGGGGAGTGGTTGCCTAATTCTCCCATGATAACCACACCCTTAAGTAATGCAAGTTTTGGATATGTACAAAAGCTTCGTTGTTTGAGTGAATGACCTCATTTCTTTTTATGCCTGTTCTAACTTGTTTGATGACTTGTGTTATCCTTATTTCGTACAACAACCATGTTTCGTCCTCGTCTATATTAAGAACATCTCCTTTCATTGCATAAAAAAAAAATTATCACAGCATTTCCTCCATTAAGTAACTACATCGTACGTGTGACACTTGAATGATGCAAAATAAAATTACTAGAATCTGAGCCCAAAATGCACGAATTTGAAACTGTCTTGACTTTTCATAGTAAAACTCTTTTAAAATTTCGTTTATACTTATTTTATTCTAATAAAGTTAGGCACCAAAAAATTAAAAAGCTGAAGCTGAGACTGCTGAGGGTCATGGGATATGCTTCATAACCCTCAAGTAAAGGATTTTTGATACAAATTGTAGTTTGAGCATGCGCACAGTAGATAAAAAGTAATTGAGAAAGAATTTTAAATCCAGGAGTAGTTTTTTATAAATGTCATCCAGTCAATCAGATCACAGATTTTTTTCCCTGGTATGATAGTACTGTATTTGATGCAGTTTCTACGACATTCCTCAAGCCGAGTTCGATGCTACATCCTTCCATGAGAGGGGTGGGAGCGCATGTGCACAGGCTACACCTTGATGGGGAAACCAACAATATATAAATTTAGGCACTGCCTAAAAGTGGAGCTCCCATAAATAGTATACATAGTGCTAAAAACGTGACAATTGTGTGACGCGAAATAATTAACGCCGGTTATAGCGTGACCACTTCTTTACCAGAACCCAGAAGCCGGAAAAACTAAAAGAAAAACCCTTATTTTAAGCCTTCAAAAGCATAAGAAAACTTTTCCATTCTAGGAAAAATAGTTTTAGATTATAGAAAATATGAACATATAAATGTATAGAACAAAGGATTTTATTTAGCAAATCTTAAGTTATAAGTTTTTTTAGGCGGAAATTGAACTACAATGAAAATTGTCGAAAAAAATTCACTTGAACTTCACATGCAACAAGAAACATATTCATTAATGCAAGATAATAATTTTCTTTGTTAGTAAGTTGGTCTACGAAAAGTTCTTTTTCAGATTTATTCTTAACTTTATTATCGAGCGAAATATTTTACAAAAACATAAGCTTATCCATAAAAAACAAACAAGCTCATCATTTTTGCGCACGATTGTGTAATAGTAATAGCTGGAAAAGCCCGATAAATAGGGAATATTTAGTGTAAGATGTATTCCTTTTTCATATTTCATTCAACATTAAAACAAATTATCTATAAAAATGTCAAAATATCCATATAATAATGAAATATGGAATCTTGTTTTGACATCAGAATTCCTCGCGTGAGGCTCGCTGGCCGTCAAATATATTTTTTCAAAGAACTAAGTCTTTTTACTAAGTCTTAGCCTTTTTTCTTGAAATGGGATCAAAATCAAAAATTCAAAGCTTCAAATATCGCTTTTCTGGTTCACAAGTAATGAAGAAAAAGATGATAAAAATGTAAAATTTAGTAAAAACGACAAACAACTAACCAAGTTTTCCTGACAATGTTTGCCAAAGCAAAATCCTTGGCTTGTCGAGAGTTTCTGCAGCTAGCTTACACATTTTTTGTCATTTTTTTTTTACGAAATATTAGTTAACATTAATGAATTTATCTTCAATGAAGTGTTTCTACGGAACTGAAATATTATTCTTGCAGTGTAATCAGGTTGTTCTGGTCTACAGACCCCTTTTTCTCTCACTGAGGTTTCAGTCACGAAACTTCATCGTAAGATTAAGAATCTTCTCTTGCTAAATCTTATTTAGCAGGTCGTTAAAGTCAAAAAAATGTTTTCGATCACTTTAGGACAGATATGACTTCGATTAAACGTATTTTTCGCTTTGCAAAAAGAACCCTGTGGTGGTACACGCCCGTACGGACAATACAATGACGTAATCAAGCCATGAAAAATCAACTCGATGGGTTACCATTTTTTCTTAAGTATGGTGTTCCGCTCCCGCAGGCCTTCGGCCTGCGCTGGAGCTCCGCTACAAACATGCATTCAATACGGTGCCGCCAAACAAATAGAAGTCACCGTTAGAAAACGACGTGACATTGAAAGCTGGGCATGCGCTTTACAAGGAACACGAGCCCGTGACGTCATCACTTCTAAAAGGGCTCAATTTTCACACAAGAAAAGAAAACGAATAACCAGTCTTTTCAAAAAGTTTTTTTTCCATGCAATAAACAGCATTGTAAGTTGTTGTTGTTCGTATTATTGTTGTCTTTGCTGTTGTATTTTTTTCTTATAATTAAATAATCCACAATAAAGAGCTCCTGTTTTCTTTTTTTCCTGAACATATCTTGTTCAAAACAGTAATATGGATGACCAAAACTGCAGTCAAGAATAGGTGGACAGAAGGCCAAAACGGTGAAAAAATCATTGGCGTTCTCAAAAAGCTTTTTGTGAATTTGATATGAAAAAAAAAAATAACGTCCACCCAGAGCGTTTTTGGAGGCGAAGACGAAGGAAAAATACAAACAAACAAACCAACAACAACAGCAACAAAAACAACAACAACAAACAGCACCGTTGTTTTGGTTCATTCAGAGCAGATACTATCCTCAATGTTATCAACATTGATATGACCCCAGGATCCAGTGCTCTCGTCAACAATTCTAATCTGAGCCATGTTGCCATGGTAATTGGTCACATCAAAAGATCTTGGTTTCAGGGCTTCATTACTTATTGCCGGGGTGGATTTTGCAACGACATTTCCACCAATCAGAAGCTCGATACGTAAAAGATTGATGTCGGATCCTCCTGAAATTAGGAACTTTACACTCGTACCTCGGATGAGGAAGGGAGGTGACGTCATAGTGCCTGTATGTTCATCACCTTGGTTGCGAGCTGTATGGGAGGGACTGGGTCGGTCTTCGTTGCTAGCTATGTACCAGTCCCCTCTTGGATTTGCAGCATACGACGCTCCAATTCGAGCAAGGGTGTTGTCACCGTAAGTTGGTTGGTTGTTGAAGGCTGTTCCTGTACGAGTCCAGTCAGCTATTCCATTTTCGAAGTCGAAAAGAAGACATCCTACAAAAGAAGATATAGAGAAAATAAGACGGCCATTTTCTACTAAAATGCAAAGTCGTCCGCTCCGCCAGTCCGTCTGTCTGTCTGTCCGTCTATCTATCTATGTATTTGCTAATAAGTATAGGAAATCGCACGACCTCGAGTACAATTTGGAAATTAATAGGTACGAGTAATGTTTTGAAAGTTCTTGTAATTGCACGAGCCTTTAGGCGAGTGCAATTAAAGAACTTTCAAAACATTACGAGTGCCTATTAATTCCAAATTGTACGAGAAGGTCGTGCGATTTTTTATTTATAGTTCACTCGACAAAATTTTATAAAACATGCGAAGCGAAGGCATTCATTCATCTTCATTGCCTTGCTATAACCGACCCTTCTCCAAGAACGCTAAGTCAAGAACAGCATAGAAAGTGTTAACGTTGCTGTAAAACCTTTTTAGATTAGTATTTTATGTATGATTTGAACTACAAAATACTAGAAAATAATTTTACATCTCAAGTAAAAAGCCATTTTGATGCATGTTTACAACTATTGAATGACAGTACTGACAGCTAAACAGCGAATCAAGAAGCGACTTTTCTTTGAAAACGTATTGTGTGAAAACTAAGCGAAAGTTGAGAGTTTACAGTTCGTTACAGCCAAAACCGTTGTATCGCGCGGATTGATTTAAAATTCTTCACTCGGATTGGGTTTTTCCTAGCCATCAATCATTATGCAAATTAGAGGTTGAACAAACTTGCTCGATTGCTTGCACAGATTCCGCCATTACAAAGTGCTTCGAATTCAAACTTCTTCCATCATTTAAAAATAATCGATAGTGTTCTAAGCTTTAAATCGAGGGGGAGAATTGTTTTTCAGCCTTTTTTCCTGTCAAGTATTCAAGCTATTGCCATGATAATGGAATGCTGTACTAGTAATGGTCTCCCGTGAGAATCTCGAGCTGTGCACTAGTAGACAAGGTAGAATATTTTGCTTAAAATGTTCAAAACTTTCTTTTGAAAGATAGATTTTTGCAATTCAGAAACTGGTTCGTATAGCTAGTAATACCGAGCCTCAGCTGGTTTCCATATAACAGCTGTAAGAGGAATAAATTTATTTACAGATTACGATCGCAGGGCTGTTGTTTTGCATTTCAAACCGAGTAACGAGTTCACAATGGACGTCTATTTATGGAGATTCTAGGGCTTTGAGAAGATTAGTAATATATATAGCAGAAGGTTAAATATCATTATTGTGGAGTTATTTCCATTATTATATTTACAATCTGATTTCCACCGTTTAGCACAAGTTCTATGTATGGTCAAGAGACATATGTTCTTGATGTTTCGATGTTGGAGTTTTCATCAAGGTTTTTTTGCCTCATGCAGGAATATAATGCTTATTTCCTAAGAATATTCATGGGCTCGATCTTACGAAGATATTTTTTCTAGAAATATCGTCGACTCGTCTTAGATTATCTAGAAAAGTTTGAATTTGAAACACTCTTTAATGGCGGAATCTGTGCAAGCAATCGAGCAAGCTTGTTCAACCTCTAATTTGCATAATGATTGACGGCTAGGAAAAACCCAATCCGAGTGAAGAATTTGAAATCAGTCCGCGCGATACAACGGTTTTGGCTGTAATTTAAGTTTTTTTCCTCTTAGCATTTGCTAATAACTGCAAAAACACAATTTCAAAAACACTTTCTTTGAAAACAAGTTAGCTGGACAACATCAAAAGGGATAAAAGCGACAAATATGTCGTTCAAGTTAAAAGTTTTCAAGTACAGCTTGCCGTGAACGAGTCGCCAGTGATCAGACCATGTGCTTTGGATATTATTCCCTCCTGTAGCTTGAAGAATTTCGCTGCTATTTTCTTTGAATGGTGAATTATCTGAAGATTTTATTATTTCAAGACTGGATTGACAACTTAGGATCAAATAACTTGTGATAAATAGCTGAATTCGTCTCTCTACAACTACTCGACATTTTGCCGGTAAGATTTGATCTTAACTATTTTCAAAACAAAAAACGAGCCTCTACTCGCTGTATTTTTTCGCTAGACGGAAAGAAATTTGCTTTAAAACTATTGTTAGTTGTTTTCTACATATTATACAATTATTGTAGATGTGGTGTTGAATATATTTTTCGAGAAGACCACAGAAGACAACAGGTGGTAAAACGAGAACATTCAAAACTCCAACTCAAATTGTTTGGCAAAAACTAGAAAGAAAAAACGACTATCTACTACAAAACATGATTTATTACGTCTTGAATTTGTCTAGTTATCATAATTTGAGGCCTTCCTATGTGTGTATTAAACAGTTTTCTGAAATGTTTGCATTTTAATCTATAAAACACTTATTTTTTTGGGAATTTCACTCATTTCACTGGGGAAATTTGCCGCTTTCGGCCGTGTTTCCATAGCGACCTAATTGGTACTCCCGCAGAGTACCAATTAACGCTCTAATTGTACTCCTCTAGACCAATCAGAATCGAGTAATTTTGTCGTGCGTACTATAATGTTAATAACTATTTCGATAATTCTGCTTACCGCCCGGTTTTTCACAGTTCTTTCCTGTGTAGTATTTACTGCAGTTACACGAGTATGGCTGTCCGGCCACACCTGCTACGCACTCTCCGCCATTCTTACAGGGGTTGGGCCAGCACGCTCCCTGTGGAAATTAGAAAATGTGAACTTCATGTTACAAGGAGAGAAAAAGAACGGGATTAATCCAATAGCGGGAGGAGTGTTTTTATTTTTGAGTTTGAGTTTGAGTTTGATTCAGAGTTAAGGAAATGGAGGCAAAAATATAGAAAAAGAATCACATATCGAAAAGTGTTCTAGAAAGTTAGATTAAAATAAACTGCTCCTAAAGAGGTAGAGAAAAGATGAAAACTTTCAGTGTTATCATTCAAATTATTTTTTCCGTTATTTTGATTGGCCGAGAGAATTGCAAATAACTGTCTACAAATAATGGTCTGCTCATGCGCATTACGGTGCAAAGCCATTTTGCTGTAAATAACGGTCTGCTGATGCGCAGTAACGTTGTATTTGACAATGGCTCGCATCCCTGAACTGTCTGAAAAAGATTTGAAAAGTCAAAATACCAAAAAAGCCACTAAAGTTGCTGTATGTAAATGTTTAAACTTTGTAATTCGGCTATTTAAGCCAATTATTCTTATAAAATATCTAGTTATTTTGTATTTTGAATTCTGGAGTGAACATAAAATCATGAACTGACTTCTTTGTTGTTGTTTGACTCGTTTTTTATTCACAGATATCGACCATAAATGTCAAATAATAAAACAAATAATAGCATGGTTTGTTCGTGATATTTGGCATAAACACCACTCATGATATTTCAAAATTGTATTAATTTCACTAATCGAGGACGGCTCGTGAAATTACAACAATTTTGAAATATCACTCGTGGTATTTATGCCAAATATCACGAACAAACCATGCTATTACCTCTACTAACAGGCCACAAGTGCGCATAGTGCGGCGCTCGTGTATTCTGAAGAAACATGCAGCAAGTGTAAAAACTGTCTAACGTCTCAAGTCTCACTAAATTTCTGGCAATATAATCTTGCCGCTCAGTTTTGCCAAAACAATTGACACAAAAGTAAAAACAAAAGTAGCTATGGCAAAATTCAAATCTTGAAAGAAATCGCAAAAATAAGTCTGAATTCTAAAGTGATTTGCTGTCCCTTGTTTAGGATTTTTTTTACAATTCAGTTTTTTGCTTGTTTATCTGTCTACAGACAAACTATCGGTAGAGAATGTCAGTGTTCCCCAACTAGCGGATATCTCCGAAAATGATTTTAGCTACTAAATAATGCATCCCACCCAATAGTCGGCATGAACTTACCGGCACCAATTTCTGCATGCTGTAAGAATTGGGACGCGGTTTTAGGTATCTGTGAAAAGCTGTTCCTCCCCAGTTTAGAAGCTGACACTGAACCTGATTTGGTTTGTCAAAGAACAGGTTGATGGCGAGACATTTTTCTTGTATGTTGCATTCAATCAAACACTTGTCTTCGTGTTCGGTCGTGAAGTTACTCAACGAAGTTCCATTCTTTTCGAAGATCTTCCCAGCTTCCATTTTCTTGTAATTACCAAAGATAAAATCATTTTTTGGGGAAACTTGTGCGTTAGTTTGATCAACCTTGTAAGTTAAGGCGAAGAGAACTACAAACACAACAACAGCGACCGCCATTTGGATTCAAAGTGAAGTCCTTTGGGATCACTACTCTTAATAAGTGGAGTATGCGGAGTGTTTCAATATACGGCAAAATAACTCATTCAAAATTAATGACATACTTATCAATCTCAAAATAAGGAATTAAAATTCCTTATTTTGTTTTCTTTCTATAATTAGGACTAACTTTTAAATATATAAGCAGTTCAATTCACGTCCAACTTTATCCTCTATATAGCACCATCCTAAATTTAATTTATTTCTTTGCTTGGGAACATGTTTTGTACGTTATTTAAGGTGGAAGACTTGGCCTGAATGCGGCTTTTTAAAACTTGTTTTATTCGCACTTTTAATTTGTTGCAAAAGAATAGAACCTCCCATCCTCAAAAGGAAGTAAACAAACGAATAATACTGAAATAAAATGAAAAATAAAAATGATGGCCTAAGATTAGTATCGATCGAAATGAAACTGAAGGGAAAATCAATACCTTACCAGTTCTAGAAAGAGCGACTTAACCTTAATAACACATACGTCACACAGTACCTCTTTCATAAAGTTTCTCAAGCAACACTCACGCAGAGTGGTTAGTGGTTAATTATTCATCGAATGAATCGCTGAACTGTTGTTAAGACTATAATGAAGTCGCTTATCGGTTATATTGCTGTTTTTCAATCATTTCTGAGGGAATCAGATAACAGAAACACGGAAGCTATATTGACAACAAGAATTTTTTATTTATTTTTTGACTCGCATGGACGTCGTACTCTTTCATCACGTTGGGATGCAGTTCAACAATTCAACAATCTGGGGATTAAACAATGCCGGGATTCTAGGTCCCAAGAGAGCAAAAGTCTTTTGTTTTGTCCCCATGATTGAGCTTCTCTGAAGTCACATGGAATGATAACAAAAAAAGAAAAGAAGTAGGAGCACTTTCAAGCTGAGTTGACCTTCATAACAAACTCAACATTTTGTCAAGTTTATGTCACGAAAACCTAAAAAATAGGAGTCCTCTCTTCAAATTGATCACAAACGCTAGTTGAACTCACAGAGGAATTAATTTAGTTGACAAGATCTAGAGAAATCTTCTCTGTACCATCAGTCTTTGCTTGAAAGTAGATGACGTTAAGCTCAACAAACGCAATGCATTGAGATTCTTCGTGCATAAAAAAGATTAAATAGTAAATAGGGATCTGTTTGAACAGAGGGAGAGAGGGAGGGAGGGAGAGAGTTAGGGAGGGAGGGGGGAGAGGAGATTAGTTAATTTCTTGACCGCAAACCCGTAAACATGATAATTTCTTTGTTTATATATCAGCATTTATCATTTAAAAAGTCCTCAGTGTGATTCTCTACTACACAGTGTAGCGTACTCACGCATGTATACGGCGCTTTGCCCATGCTCTCGCTTAATCTTCCAAAAAAGTGAGAAACTAATTGTAACCGTGCTTATTCGTACGTTTTATAAATTCATCGAAATGTTTTGTACGTTCAATATCTCTTTGATAAACGTCCACTGGTTAAAGACATACTGGCGACCAGCCTTCGCTTGTCCAATGATAACCACAGCCTCAAGTAATGCAAGTTTTGGATACGTACAAAAGCTTCGTTGTTTGAAGATCGTGACATCTTTTCTCTTTATGCCTGTTCCAACTTGTTTGATGACGTGTGTTAACCTTATTTCGCATAACAACCATGTCTCGTCCTCGTCTATGATTAAGAACATCTCCTTTCATTGCTTAGAACAATAATCACAGCATTTCCTCCATTAAGTGACTACATCGTACGTGTGACACTTGAATGATGCAAAATAACATTCCTTGTTTTTACGTACGAGAGTAGAACTAAATAGCCAATGGCTAACAAACCTGTAGCCCTCGTTCTATGATCGAATTGGAATTTAGAAGTTGATTTTTGTGGAGGGAGGTAAACCGGAGAACCCGGAGAAAAACCCTCGAAGCACAGGAGAGAACCAACTAGAAATTATACTTACATACAACACCGAGCCCGGCGGGTCGCCTTGGAGAGAGGCGAGCACTCTAACCGCTACGCTACCCGTGCTTCCCAATCAATCAGATCACAGATTTATTTTTCTAGTATGATCATAGTACTGTATTTGATGCAGTTTCTACGACATTCCTCAAGCCGAGTTCGATGCTACATCGTTCCATTAGAGGGGTGGGAGCGGATGTGCACAGGCTACACCTTAAAGGGGAAACCAATAATATATAGATTTAGGCACTGCCTAAAAGCGGAGCTCCCATAAATAGTATATATAGTGCTAAAAACGTGACAATTGTGTGACGCGGAATAATTAACGCCATTAAATCCATTCAAGGAAAACAATACAAAGCCACTAGAATACTTACTACAGATATCTTGCTCATCTGATCCATTTTTACAGTCCCATACCCAATCACACGTGACAGAAAACGGAACACACGATCCATCCAAACACGAAAACTGGTTTTCTTTGCACAGGTTTCCTGTGTTAAAGGAAAATATTGTATACGATTTCCAGTTTATACTCGATAAAAATTAAAATCATCAGTCTTATCTGCCTTGCTAGATCTCTAGATTTACGACTGCAAAGACCTTTTCTGAAATAGGGAACACAGTGCGTTGTGGTTTACAATCTAGGGTGACAAAGTGAGAGATCATTAGTACTAACCACAGTTTGATTCATCTGCCCCATCTGCACATTCCCTTAAGCCATTACATAAAGACTAACTGGGACACACTTTCCATCCGGGCATTCGAATTCTGATGTTAAACAAGTGCAGTTTTGATTTGTCTACGCATGCGTAGTCGCCATCGCATCGCAAAGTGGTTTTGACACAATCACCGTTATGGCATTGGAACTCGTTAGAACGGCAGGCGTGCCCTGTTAATAAATGAAATATTGGGTGTTTACCATTGGACAAAACTTTCCGGGGATTTATGGTGGGAGGTACTCCGGAAAAATTCCCGAAATCATAGACTAAAAATGTATACCCTCTTGTCCCAGTCTGAATTTGCAAATGGAATTGTTTTGTTTTTGTTTGTGTGTTTTCTCCTTATATCAATACTTTCTTCAAAAATGTATACCTTACTTAAAGGACGATCTTACCTGGGCTAGCATGGTTTGTTTTCAGTGTACATGTTCTAGTAGAGAGACGAATGTTTGTTAAGGCAACACTGCCATTGACCATTCCTCAAATATGAATCTAATGAGATACAATTTATTAGAACGAGCGTTTGCTAAGTATATTAAGCATATGTAGAAGGCTTCAAGTGATTGCTTTTCTTTGCATGACAAAAACTCATTTTCAAAAACATTAGAGAAATATTTCAGAAATTATCTATTGTTCTTGAGCCAATCAGAAATGACTTTTTAACTGCAAGATAACAGCAATGCTTCTGATTGGTTAAGAAGCATTCTTCAGATATTTCTATGTGCCATAGTGCCCACAGATAAAATACTGTCAGATCTTCATATTCACTTACTCAGTATGGACTTACTAACGCCATGTTTACACTTGGACGTTTACTACGGTTTTAAAAATTCGAGGTTAATTTTCATAACCATAGTTCAAAGAATAATTGTTTACACGTGCTAAAATGACCGTAGTTGTCTAATCAGAAAAAAATTTTGGGGAATTCAAAAATACCGGCATGAAGTAGAGACGGCGCTGAGTTTAATTTTCATGTTCAGAGAGCGCTACCATGCATCATTGTAATGCAAATAAAGCCACCCGCATAACACGAAAAGAAGTGCAAAATACGCATAAATAATCATCGCACCGTCGGTTACTGTTCTTAACCATGCCTGATAGAAGAGTAAATCGAGGTAAACTTTCTATTATCTTGAATGGTATTTTACTAATGGTTTTGCCGACGTTCACACACAATAAATGTTCACCAAGGTATGGTTACCCTTCTACCTCAGTAATTTGTCCGAGTGTAAACACGGCCTAAGAAATGTATGTCATGGCATTAACTCATGAAGCTGTTCAAATTTCTTTCCTTCTGGTTTTTGCAAATTCAGATTGACTCATCAGCAGAAGTGTCAGTTCAGATGTTGTTTTTTTTCTTCATTTTTTCCCCCATCTTCATGGTATTAACGGTTTTTTCTCGTCGCTGCCACCCATGCAAAGACGCACATTATTATGGGAATATGAAAATGGTGAATATGTCATGTCGATATATTATTTTGCTTTACAGTGCATATATTATGGCCAACATTATTGAACATTACGATGGTCAGTCAGTATAACTATATTTTGATTGCCAACAACTATCGTTTTTACAAATCCAGTCTGATGTTTGAAGGAATTTGGGAGAAACTTGCTCTTGGGCCAGTAACATGTTATGAACCTAGAATAAGATATGAAGAATTTGCTAACACCTCCCTTGTCTCCCATTTTATTCAAATTGGCTACAAAGAATCGCATTCAGTATTAAAATTATGTTTAGAGAATGATCGGCCTTTTTCAACATTTAAAGTCATGCAGTATTAGATACTCTTGTGTATAATGTTATATGACTCTATAATATGAACTTTTCTTTAGAAAAACATCGAGAAAGCAACGTACGTAACAACACTCTTGTTTATATTTTCATAAGACTTTACATGTCTTATAAAATTCCTGCCGAGTCGTCGATAGTTGCCTGAACCATATTACGTTGCTTTCTCAGTGCTTTCTTTAAAAAAGTTCAGCTAAAGAATATCTTTAGTTAGTTAATTGTTTTTATTTATAAGACGAAATACTTTAGTATTACTGAACTACTTTCATATTTTCTTCATATCTTAGATGGATTTTTGACGGAAAATCCGAACGTACTTTTAAAAAATCAGTGTAAATTCTGAATCAGAATAGTCTGCTAAATAGAAAATGACTGTGCTATTGATTGGATTGGTAATTCCATGAATACAAAGCCGAGATTGAAGCATATCAATTAGTCATTTATGCACGTGCTGGCAACGGTATTACCAGAATGACGAAAAAGCCGCTAAATCGGAAAACCCTATTGGAGCGCTGTTTTCCTTGAGACTAGTAGAAGTATGAATAAACTAAGCACACGCCGTTTCCTGGCGCTAAGCAAAATAACTGATGTCATAGTATTTTACGGCATTTTCTTAGCCGTTCTAGCTCAAATACAATTACATTGGACACCGCAAAAGTTTGACGTCTGAACTGGGCCTAAAATTCCAAAACAGTCCTCTACTTTTAGTCATAGTTTACACTTCTTACTGGGGAGGGCTATGATTTGAAAATATAAGAGAATACATCACTACATCTACATTTATTTTGACTTGCAAATATCAAACGATATGGTGCATGCTTCACATAAAATGAAATAAATGAAATGAAAAAAAGATTAAACATAAATAATAAAACTAATAAATATGGTCAGAAACAGCAGCATTAAATTAAATCTAGGTATAACTAATTAGATGGAAGATAAAATATAGAAGGCAAAGAGACCCCCCCCCCTACCCCTCAGCCTCCTGTCCTTGCAGTCCTGGATATTCTTGGTCAGACTCAGCTAAACTTGTGCACTTCTTTGTCATGCAAACATAACCACATCACTCCTGTTCTCATCGATTTACACTGCAGACTTCCTGTTTCTGAACCAATAAAGTTTAAAATAATCTTACTTTATACCTTTAAAGCCATGCATGATCTCTCGCCTGTCTACATCCCAAATCTCATCTCTATCTACGTATAAGTATAAGTATAAACTTTATTAGTATTCCCAACTGGGTTTTTCGATACCAATTTACAATCAAATGTCTAAAATCTAATATAATCTAATTTAATGCTAATTAAGATATAGAAAATGAAAATTATATATTATTAATTATAAATTGGATGTAAATATATATATGTATGTATATATGTTGCTATAGACGCCTTGCACGTGACGTCAGAGCAGTTCAATTCCGAGGGCAAAACAAAAGGATTCCTATGAATTGGAACCTATTGCTTCGCCCTCCCAATTGAGCCGCATTCCGACGCGCTGCAAGGAGTCTATATGGAATTCTACAAACCTTCACACAATCTTCGATCAATATTAAGAAAGACAATTATCAGGATACAAATTATATATAATGTATTATATAGACAGACATACTGTTAATCTCAAAATCCTTGTCCAGACGAAAAGACATTTAGTCGATAATAAAGTCATTTGCATATGTTACATCTTAAAGTGTATATATGCCCTCGGACTTTCTTTTTCGATTTGAATTCTCCTAATGTCGTAGATATGGACTGCAAAGAAAATTTCTCGATTTGGAGTCCGCAAAGCTCTCAAATTTAGCTTTAAAGTTGTCGAATTTGCCACGCCCTTCTTGGTTGGCCGTGACTTTGTGCCTCAAGGAAGTCTGGCACTAGTACTTTGATGACGTAAAATCGGTCAGTCACGCTACAGTTCTTCCTAGAATTTTTTCACGCTGCTTTTTATTTCGTAAGAAATATCAAAAAAATGCCAAGTAGAAATCTTTTCTCACATCTCAAAATGAAATTACTTGAGAAAAATTGAAAACATTATCTATGCAAACGACTTTATTATTGACTTTGCCTTTGCGTTTGGACAACAATTTTGAGCTTGACTGTAATTGCAAAAAACATAGGAATAAGAACACTAGTAATTTAGTCGGAAGGGAATGAATTAAAAATAAAAATAAAATCACTAAAGCCGAACTTTTTCTTTTGTCTTTTTGACACAAAAGGAAACAATAGAATTAGGGTCAGCCTAAGGTGTATTATTCTAATGTCTATTTCGTCAAGAGTTTATATGATAGTGACTTCACTCTAAGGAAAAAACTATTTTGAAAGAAAAAATGGACCGTGTTGTTTTAACAGGAAACGCTATCGAAATTATCAACGATGTTAAAGAACGCGGAACAGACTAGGAAAGGTACACGCAATCAGTTGCACTGTAATGCACTAGTGATTAGACTCATGGTGTGCCGAGTGTCATAGGTAATTTCTTTTTCTTTCTTCATTGGCTCGCCTCCGGAAATAGAGCTGCGTGGCAGTGACGTCAAACTCAGACAAACAAACCTAATTTCTCATCTTCTTGAGTCCGATTTCTGCCGTTTGGTTTTTAATGACAACTTTGTTTGAAAAGCAATGCATTGTAATAACAAATAAATAAATAAAATGTGTTTCTCCGTTTTCTTTTCAGTATAATATTGCGCTTGTCTGAGTAATGCATCTATTAAGCGAGCTATTTTTAGAATAGCCACGCAGCCCTAGTTCAAGGGATTATCGAACACAATACAGTTTTCTTCTCAAGTGTGAAATAGCGACGCGGAATTAGGAAAGGTACACGCAATCATTCACATATATAGTTAGGAAACTCAGCTCTGAGGTTGACTTTATCTTGCTTCATTCTTCGAGAATCTTTCTTGCTTACAGTCGTTTCAAAATGACTGCAAATATTACTTGTGACAATTTGCTCATCCAAGTTGTAAAGTTAGAGAAGCAGGTCAAAAACTACGGCAATGCTTCAGCTGATCCTAAAGTTTTGAAGGGCCTCGATGACTTGAAGAGCCAGTTTAAAAGTCAGTCAGAAAAAGACGATATCAAAAATGCTGGGAAAGTTATCGAGACGGTTATTTATGCTATGGATGATCTAAAGAGCGGTCAACCTACGGATATCATGAGAGGAGGTCTCAGTATTGTAAGTTCTATTGCTGTGCTGGCTGGTGGACCGGCGGGCATTGCTGTAAGTGCAATTTGTGGTGTGCTTGGAGCAGTCTTGTCAGCCCAAGCCCCCAAGAAGCCAGACTTGGCCTCAGTGTTTGCCCAAAAGGTCCACGAAGAGCTTCAGAAGTTCAAACAAGATAAACAATTAGGAGAGCTGACTGGGCTGCAACAGCGAATGAAGATCATGATCAAGAATTTGATGCTTTTGGACCCCGTGATAAAGGACGCATCAAAGAATGACGAACTACCAGACAAACTCCTCTACGAGAGCCATTTTAACCAGTTCATTGGAGAGGTCTCAAAAGGCATTACTAAGGATCTAACATCTGATGCTAAGGAAGCCGATATCGATGCATGCATTACCGCTATGGTTGTATATTGTAATGCACAGATGTCACTGATGCTGTTACTGGCAAACGTCATTACCACTTTTAAAGCTACAGGCCGCGAGACCAAGTTCGTGAAAAATTATCTGGAACTCCAAATAGCAGATGCGCACAAGATACTAGGATTCCTATCTGACAAGAAGCTCCTATCGCCAGCAGGCCTGCTTTCTTTCGAAGGAGGAAAAATTTTAAAAGTTTTCCATCTGCAAAGTAGTCTCCTTTCATCTGTAATCGTCGGGGAATTTAGAAAAGGATTGAAAATGACCACAATGCCAACGTTTCAGTCTATCAAGCAAAAAATGGAAGAAGCTAAAAAGTTCTCCATTCAGTGGGTGTCAGACAAAAAGAGCAAATACCCTCATCCTGAAACCAAGCAAGACAACCACTACTTCCAGCTGATAAATCATACACGTTTTCCCATCAAAGTGGTTTGTGGGACAGTAGGCGACCACATCAATGGGTTGGACTTCCGCCAGGACATAGAGCCATACAGCTCATATGAACACGTTGCCTCCAAAACTACACGGTTTTTTTCTGCTGGTGGATACTTCATCATCTATTTAGATGAGCGAATGAGACCTTTTGAAAATCCTTTTGATGGTGCGAATCAAGGCGCAAAAGTGTTCGAGTTCGCGCTGTCTAACCCTGTTGCAGGCTACCGGAAACAGGCACTTTTGGAAAAAACCAAGATAGATAAAGTAACTGGCGAAGATTGCTGGAATGGAATGAATGATGGTCAAGTACCCAACAAGTACTTTGTTCATGGCAAGGAATATTATGCTGTGGGAGGACATTTTACTAAAAGTCCTCTTTTCTTTCCTGCTTTACAGTCAGTAGTTCCCAAAGAAGTGGCTGACCACCCACTCGTAGACGTTGTTAACGCAACCTATGGGCTCCTCTTTGACTCATGGCTGGTACCCAAACCCTTAAGGCCAGTAACCAACTGTACTGATACGAATTTCAGTCGTACGTGGAGTTTCATTGTACAGGAATTCAACATTGATAATGGGGAACCAGTCACACCATCTGGGTCCGATAATAAGTGATAACACCCCAAAATGGCAAATGAAACAGAATGCAGCAAAGGCAGCTAAATATTGTAAAGAACGAGGAAAAGAACAGGAGAGATCCAACATTCAAATATATACTCGCACATGATGGTAGTTCTAGGGATCTTACCCATCCAACTCATCACAGTAGTAAATTGATGAAGCACTTCAGTGTCATCTTCACCGCCGATCCTACATATTAAATAGTCAGTGAAAGGATGCGCTACCTAACCACAGGTAGCCCACCTACTTCTCCTGAAAACTCTCCCTAAAAAAAAGACGAAAACTATCAAAATAAGATCTCTCCGCTCGCTCGGAGTTTTCCTCTGGCAAATCTTGATCTTATTAGTAACGCTATTCGTTTTGGATTATTTAACAATTAGTCCTCGAGTCCGAATGGTCTACGAGTCAATAGCCCATGAGGCCGAAGGCCGAATGGGCTATTGACTCGTAGGCCATGAGGGCGAGAGGTCTAATTGTTTTAGTAAAAACCTACTAATCGGTCCAATAAAAGGATGCAAAAAGTTTTGGATTTTGCTTTAAATATTTTTTTTTGGGTTTTTAAAACCGGCACTTTTCGCTACTAGAGGTCTATCACTAATAGTCCCCTAGTAGCTCAGCCAATCACAGGGCTCGATTGGTGATAGACCACACTGTGTGAAATATCCAGAATATGGGTCATGATACTTGGTGATACGTACTCTGATACTTGAAGAATATTGGCGCATCATCTGGTATCTGGGTACCTTACACGTTGGGTGTCAGGAGGTGTCAAAATCCATATTCTCCCATATTCGGACTCTTTCCCTATAAGGGAATATCTGGGTACCTGATATTTACTGATATTACGCGTGTTTTGTCCCGTAAATGCCGTGTTTTTCACGAATATTTTATACAACAAATACGAATATCCCCTGATACCTACGGTGTACTGTAAGCGTATTTTGCACGGTATGCCGTGATACTTGACGTGAATTTATTCCAGAAACTTCTCGATATTCAATGTAATTTTCCCAGAATTTCCCGGAATTCAATAGTAACCAAAATAATATTCGCCCGATGTGAAATTTACTCTTGGTGATTTCCAGAAATCATTTACGTGATCATTGCACGATCTTAGGTTAATTATTTGGGAGTAAAAAATAAAAAGACAATAAACAAGTTAAGTTTTTAGAAAGCTTTTTATTAAGATAACCATCACCTAAGTAAATTTTAACCTTGTATACAGCCTTGTCGAGTTTCAATAACAAGTAATCATTATTTTCTAACATACCAATGTGTTTAAAAAAAGAAAGAGAGAAAAGTTCATCATCATGCTCTATATTATATATTATAGTTTTTAGAAGATGGTCATTCTCACTCAGCCGATCATAACTTAGTATTCTAATGTTAATCTTTTGAGTTTCTATAACTAATCAGTATTTTCTATACATTGTAGCTCATACTATAAAAACCTCTTTTTTCCCTTTGTTCTAAAAGCATTTCAGTATGCAAGAAAATGAAATTAAACTTTTCAAATATGTCACCACACCATAGTATGTCTCTTCATCTTCAAGTAATAGATCAAATACGAGTGCGAGTGTTTCATCAGGGGATCAAAATACTGATAAGCTATAGAAACACAAACTATAAGTAAATTCCATGTACTAAGGCAGTTAGAGAATGAATGCGTGTGTCTTATGGGAAACAGTCCCGCAAGCTTTGCCCTAATGGTCCCATGCAATGCTTGGGATTCCATAGGATACTCACCTTCATTTTCTAACCCTAGCTTGACCCCTGAATATAGAGACTCAGGTATAAAAATATTTCATATACAAATTATATGTTCCGGATAAATATATCTCAAGTCTTTACGACATAACTGTCATTTTGTATAACTACAAGATACATGTATCCAGATATTCAGTGTTGTACCCCAAAGTAATTTCTAAACCTAACATATTGAAGTACAAGCATTTTATAGTGGTTTCTCCTTTGTATTTCAACCGACCATATTTTGAATTTTAAGCCAACATTTCAGTACCCTGGTTCCAGAGGCGCATTTCAATGGCTTTTATGCGGCGTTGCGCGAGACGAGCCGGAGGCAAGAGAGAGAAGCGCCTCTGGTAGAATCCGTTGGGAATCTCACTTCCATGCTAGGCGCCAAGTTATCTCGGGTTCCAAAACCGGTTTTCCCCGTTTTGTAAAACAAACACGCAAAACCGGTTTCGAATTACTCGTAACACATGGCTGCTCATATTATGACAGCGTTGAATGGTCTCTAAATGTCCGTAAGTACGAGTACTCCAGTGAAAAAAGTTGTAGAAATATGCGAAATAATTGATGTAAACCGTTTCTGTAGAGTATGTAACATCAACATCTCAATATCGGGAAGAGGAAAGTTTAATTTATTTGATGGTAAGGCTTCGAAGGATCAAAATCTTGCAACAAGATTGTCCTTCATCTTGGAATGTCCCGTCGCGAGATCAAACATATTATCTTCCTGCGTCTGTTTTAAATGCCGACGGGAATTAGAGAAACTAGAAAAGTTGAAAAGCAGCCTGCAGAAATTCAAAGATTTAAGCGAAGAAACCCTGAATAGGCAAAGTGGGACAGCCCGTGTAAAAAGATGTCATCGGTACTCACCGAGCAACACCAAAAGCCCACAGCGAAAAAAAGCTACGCTCCCTCCGAGACAACTTTTACAGCCTGCCAGAAAGTTCAATGAGAATGTGCTTGCCGATAAGCCCAGACCGGATTCCAATGTCGAGGTAAGACATATTCACTTCGCTTATAGATCCTTAAGCTTGTATATAGACCATGTGGCTATATAACGCGTCAGCGCCAATGTGCGCTTCCTGACTTTAGCGAAAGTATCATATTTTCTTAAACAGAAAAAAAAAATCTGTGACAATTCCTTGACTTGATTCTTAGACCTAGTCTATTATCCTGATATCTAGTTAACCAACTATTTGAACCCCTATAGAAGGTGTTGTTTTTGAAGGGCAACAAGGGAAAGTGGAATATCAGGGGGTTTCTTGTGATATAATTTGAAAGGGCACTAAAAACATTTATGAACTCCTGGTCTCGTCTCTAAAATGACAAAAAATAATAATAATTGAATTTATTGTTTAGGTAATAGTCAGATATCCTAGCAAGACCCTAACTAAAACCCTTACAGATGAAGGGGATGTATCTATTGCAAGAAGTTTAGCCAGTGGTGAGCATGAAACCATTGTGAATGCAGTGTGGAAATCCTCCAAAATGAAGGAAAGGTTAATGAACAAGGTTGAAAAGGCAATAGAAGATGAGTGTGCAGAGTTGTGTGGTAAAAAAAATCCATCCATTTTATCCAACACAACACCTGTGAACATCATAGAATTGACAGATTCCAAAATAGTAAATGAACTGATGGTACGAGCACCAACACTATATCGAGCCATGCAAGCAGTTTTACATCGAAAAGGAGAAGATAAAAACCCAGACAAGAAAGTTCGTGCTGTCAGCATGGCTGTTTCAACACTCTTACGAGGTAGAAATCCAACAATGTCTGCCATGGCATATCGCATCTCTGTCTTACTATGGCATGGAGGAGTTGAAAAAATGGTATGTTATAAATAATTCATGAAAACAATCCTAGCTTCTGATCCTCATCCAATTATCCCTATCCATTTTTTATCCTTATCCATTTTTTAGACATTAAGAATTGAAAACAAGAGTGAAAACATGTGGGGGGAAATGAAATGTTGGGTATAACTATGTTGTGCTACATGTATACCATTAATGTAAAATTATTTGTTTCTATAGCTTTTTGACCGATTCTGTCATTGGGGAATTTCAATGAGTCACTCAAGTACCCTCAAAAAGGTTGATGAATTTGGAACAGATTTCGACAAAGAAGTTTTGGGATGGAAAACAAAGCTGGAAGAGAGTTGGATGTTACAAAGTATGGTAAATGAAGTTGAGAAGGTGGTGGAGGCTGCCAAAAATGAGTTGGTTCCTGATGGTTTTGATACACTTGATGTTGGGGGTTTGAGTCTTACATTTCCTGCCCAAAAGCAGTTTCAAAACCAAGCATATACCAAAGGAGACTTTGGGATTGATGTCCCTTCTATCAAAGAAAGAACACAAACTGCAATGAAAGAGAGGTTTGATGAATCAGTTTTCACATCTGTGATGGACTGCATCCCAGAAACATTTCAAAAAAGTATCACTTTGGAAGCAGTCAACACTCTGAAAAATGAAATTGAGTTTATGCACCCTGCATCATTCCAAATTACTGGAGACAATCTTGACTTGGCCATTAAAGTCAAACACATGACAAGCACTAATCAAAATAATAGTATACATTGGTTCAACCTCAATGCCGTCCTGAACCGTGTACATGGAAATCACCTGCCAAATGATCAACCAATAAAGTCAGTACTTGATATGGAGAATATAGATTTCCTGCCATCCAGTAATGACAACCAAGAGTTTCTCCATTATGCTGCAGCACTATGTGTCAGAGTTGTTGTTTCGCACTTGCCAGCTCTAAGTGGATTTCAGGATGTCGTGGTTAGCCATATCCCTCATCAGTACTCAAGTATCATGAAAGAAAAATCAAAACAGGTTTGCTGGAATTCTATATATCTCATACTGTACTCAAAGTAGCCCATTTATACCATAATTAATGCCCGGGGAGGGGGTTGACTCCCTATAATGGCCTTTAAAGGGCAGATTCGCAAGTATAGAAAAGGGGTGCAAATTTGTGTTTTGATATAAACAGTGGTACCTTTTTGCAGAAATTTGTTGTATAAAAGGGTAAGAGTCCATGCAGAGCATCCCCATATGAAATGACCCCTAATTCCCCCCCCCCCCCCACCCCACGGAATTAATGAATGTTGGTTCAAAGTTTTGAAACAATTTGCATTACAGATTCTGATAAACAAAAACAAAGTATTTTTAACTTAAAAAAAAAAACTTAAATGGCAAACAAATGAAAATCAAGCCCTTCCTTCCTCTCTCTTTCTCCTTTCTTAGTATGGTATGTTTCTTTCCACAGGTTCCACTGGGACTTCTTTTCAAAAATGAAAATATCAACCAAGACATGATTGAAATCTTACAAGAGCTACACAGCAAGTACCTCCCTGTTGAAAAATTGGTTGATGGTGTTGATGATGATGATGGTGAAGTTAAGGTTCTAGAGAAAATTTTCTTCGGGGGTGATCAACTGACCAATGAGAGGTGCACAAATTGTGTAGATGCCAGAAGTGATGGTGACTCTGAGTATGAGAGACTGCAAGGATATCTTCCCAAAATTGAGGACTGGCATGCAATCCGCATCTTATATCAGGTACTAAACAGAAAACACGGATTAATTTGTCTGCATTTACTTTTCAGCATGTTATTATATGTTCCACCACCCACCCAACCCCCTATCAGGGCCATTTGTTTCTTCCTGTATGCATTATTTCCAGTACAAATGACATGATGGTGATATAGTCCCTTTCACAGTTTCCTGCCCAAAATTAAAAGGAAGCCGGGCCTTTGCATCAGAGCGTGACATCAGGTGACCTTCCAATGATAGATCTCTGAATAATTGTTCAAGGTTTTTTTTAAATGTCTTTTTCAATGCAAGCTCACCATTCATCATTCATGCTGCTACCTTTCAAGATAGTACAGGGAACTGTGCAAGGGACTATTTTGCATGGGCTTTTTGCTGCCTAACAATTTTCATACGTTATTTGGTAAAATCAGCCAGCTTAGCATTGAAAAGCCAGTGCAAGGAAGTATGCATTAAATGTGGTCATAGCTACATGTGAGGCTAAGCAAGACCTATACAAGTAATAATTCTTACCAGGTTATACTTTTAATTTGCAGATCCTGTATGACATTTTTTTTAAGATGACATCTGGAAATGATATTGGCACCATGTGTTCTAACATGAATGTGATCAACAACTGCAATGCAAAGACTACCAATGTGTTAGACAACTTGAACAGATGCAAAGACTACGTTAACTTGGAGACTGATGCATTTATTGTTGCAGCTGCAATGGAGTACTTTGGGATGAAGTCTCAAGATGATAAAGCTGATAACTTTGTTCCACCTCACATATTGCAGGCCTCAAAAGAAAAGCGACGAGTTTGGCTGCACAGTCACATGAAACAGATGATACTCAAATTTGTCATGTCTGGGCAGGAAGAGCAACACAACGAAATTAGAAGTCAAGTAATGCAAGAGTCACAACCCAAAGAGAGATTAGCCCACTTTTGTCGAATTTGTGGACAGAAATACACATACTTGAAAGCGAGGAACAATCATGAAAAAAGAGAACACGACTTGGTTGTCAATGTTGAAGATAAATCCACTCCTGAGCCAGAAGATGACATTAATGGTCAAAAGAAAGAAAAGAAGGATAAAATTGTCACAGATGACCGCTACACTTATGCAACACAGCGCCTTGGGATGGGTTTGTTCCTTAGAAACTTTGATGATGCTGTCAAAGAAGGTGATGGACCAAGAATCTTACAAAGTTGGAAATTTGGTCTTCTCATTTTCAAGTCATACAACCATACTAAGTATGCCCTTGCAGCATTACAGTTGCTTGCAAATGTAAGTGCTTTGCTGACACCACGAGAGTCAAATTCCCTGGTCTGGAACAGGACAGTTAACAATGCAGGTCATTCAAATATATCTTTGGATTTGAGGCTTGAACACATCAATAAGCTGACAAAAGACATGCTAAAAAACCTTGGCCCGAACATGACAGAGAAAACAGCATTACGCTGTAGCAGATCAGTGGCCAATGTTGAAAAGTTGCTTAATTCCGTTGACAAGGACTTGGAAGTAACAAGACCATATGGTCAACACAAGACCCAGAAATCAGAAAGTGATTTCAGATCACTTGTTAATGAGCTGCATGTGAGAGGCGAAGTTTTCAAGTTCAATCCCTCAGAAGAAAGAGAATACTTCATTTTTAATCACATGTCAACATCAAGTCTACTGAAAAGTCTGAAATTTGACAAGCTTAAGAAATGGATTGAGCACCACAAGAAAGAGCTGCACAAGACTGAGTTGTGTTCATGATTTAGACTATTTCATTTATTTTAATATCAAACATGCTAAGGACTGGGTCATTAGGCTGATGCTAAAAAAAAGTCAATTACATGCCAAATTGAAAGTCATATAATGTGAGACATCTTTTTGATCACTACTTTCTCTATACAGCCCATTTTGTGTAAATTTTTAAACTTTAAAAATACCATTCAGTTGCCTTGCCCAGGCCTTAACATGCTTTAGATATATATACTAGTTATACAATAACATTATTATTTTATCCCACACTATAGAAAATACAAATGCATAGATGAAATGTGCAATGCATGATGGGAAGGAATAGTAAAATACTAACGAATATACAACAGCTTTCCTCCTTGCTGATTGGCAGTATTTTCTATGGTGTGGGATAAATTATTTTATCCCACCTGCAAAAAAAAAAAAAAAAAAAAAAAAAGCAAGCAGAAACAAAATCACAGAAATAAAACAGAAATGAATTTTAATAACCTGTTCAAAAAAACGCTTATGTTCGGTAACATTTCTTTGAAAATGTTCAAGGTGTTTCGGAGAGAACCTAACTTGTTACAGTTAAAGCTATTTAGTTAAAGCTATCTTGTATACAAAGAAGTAATTATAAAGCTGCAGTTGCTACCTGAGAAACCTATCAGGATTCCTTTATCTTAGCTTGTTCCTACATGTGCATATTGGATTTTTAAAGATGTTTGTAAGTAGGAAAGCTGGTTGTCCAAAGTAATCCACTGATTACATATCTGCAGTATGAACCATTTATCACTATAACTATAAATATCATCATAATACACTATAATATTGTGTTTAGCTCATGTGGGCGAGTTCATGTGGAACCCTCTATGACTCATAATAATATTATTATACACAATTTAAGTCAAAATTTCAAAGCTAAGGCTATTCATCAAAATGAGATATATCAAAGTACTGACCAGTTCATCAAAATCAGATTACTTTTGTGGCAACTATTAACAAAAACAAATAGTTTTAGTGATTGGGATAGGCGAGAAAGACTGAATTAAATGACTGAAAATATTTGAAAATATTTTGAATAAATAATAAAATAATTATAGGATTCGGCTATATGATATGATACACGTATATACAGCCAGACTTAGCAGCCTATGGTTTCAGCAGATAACACTCTACTTGTTATGTATAATTTGTCATATGATACTCAGCCTCAAGCAATAAATGCTAAATATTATCTATTATATTATATCATATTCTATAATAAATAAACGTTTTGTTCCATGTAAGTTGTGGATAATACAGCACATGATTTAAATTTCCACTACACCAGATAATTCAGAGGATACTGAATTTTCTGAAGAATCAGAATCATACAAACCACCATATTCCAAGTCATAGTCTTGAGCACTTGTATCATCATCCTCAACATCAACATATTCCACTTCAATTTCAAAGTCCTGGAACACATCCCTTACCATGTGTAAAATGTCAAGCGCATGCTGTCGTTTGAAAACTGGGGTGAGCTTAAGTATGTCTTCAACAGAGGAAATGTACTGGCATCTTTCCAACATGGACTTTATCAGTGCATCTGAAAAGCCAGTTGTTGTTTCCGATGGTAGCAAATATACAGGACATTGTGCAACCTGCTCTGACTTGTAATCATTCAACAGTTCTTTGAGTTCTTCTTTTTGGTGGGTTTGCACTTCTCTTACCATTTGTGGTTTCTGATCATCCTCTGAGGTTTCACATGAATAAAACACAGGTAATGCAACTTCACATTCTTTTTCACCACACTGGCACTGGCGGTGACACACAATACAGCAACTATGTGTTCCCTTATTAGGAATCCTGGAGATGTCAAATTTTTGCAGCAAAGTCTGTCTTAAACAAACTTCCTTTTTAGCATAATTCTTCATTGCTTCTTCACATTTCCTTAAGTGAACTCCAGTAAAAGACAATATTGATTTGGCTGGTTCTCCATTCCTTCCAGCCCTACCAATTTCTTGCATGAAGTCTTCTACATGCCTGGGTGGACCATAATGCACAACTTGCTTTACATCAGGGAAATTTACTCCCATTCCAAGGGCTGTCGATGCAAAAACCACTCGACATGTTCCATTACTTTCAAAAAGTGATTCAGAAACTCGATCTTTATGTTTCTGCAAAGTGTTGGCATGATACATTCCAATCAGCATATTGCATGAAAATGGTTGTGCATCAGGAGGAAAGTAAACTTGATCTCCAAGTTCAAGCTTAAAGTGCTTGTAAAGCACACCACAATCTTTCTGAGATTTGCAGTAGACAATTGTTCTTGGAGTTAGGTTTGCCATGCTCCTTAACTGGTCTATTAGCCATTGAAATGTTTTTCTGACGTTTTTATCAACATGTATCCTATAAAGGTAAATGTTTGGTCGATCTGGACTTGCTGTCACATGGAGGGTGTTAGGCTTCATCCCCAAACCTTTGGACGTGTCTTTTATTACATCTTTTGTTGCTGTTGCAGTTAGTGCAAGTAAAGGTGCACCTTGGGGGAGGAGAGACCTCAGCTCCCCAATTTTGAAAAAGCACTCACGAAAAGCAGCCTTTTTCTCTTTCACATTTCCTTTTCCCCTAATAGTAAAACAAAGAAGAAACAATCACATAAATGTACTTTAAAATGAATAAGTAGAACTACTAAAAGACAGTGGATCATACATAAATAAACAGGATATTTATTTTACTTTTTATTCACTTCTCCTTGGGATTTTATTCATAGTTAAAAGTAGCTACCTATGTACTACCTATATTGATCCGAGGTAATTTTTCAAATTATTTAATAACTTACTGTAATTTACTTTAAAGATAGAGTTACGTTTTCACATTATTTTCATAATTTAGTATTCATATAATTGCTCGTTGTCATATTCATTTCATTGCTTTTAAGGGGTGGCCTTAGATTAAATATTTACCGATTTTAAGAATAAAATTTAGAAGTATAACTTCTCAAGGGAGCATTACTTCTGACCGATGTATTGTTTTGCTCGCCTTCGAGTTAGTCGCCTCGTAAAGCGCCTCTGTAACGAGTTATGACAACATATTGAAGCTGTGTTTCCTCTCTTTTGCATCTAGCTAGGTCAAAGAAAACTTACCATTTAGGCACAACGTGAGCTTCATCTGCTACTAATCCAAACAAATTTTGCTGGTAGACTTCGCTCTTGATCAACGTCCGCCACTTGTTGTTCAGAACAAGAGATTCAGGATTCGTAAATATTATCGAGTACTTTCCAGCTTTTATATCATCCTCAGAATAGCTACCTTCGTTTAATGAGCACGCAGAAATGCCACGCTCGCACAGTTCCTTTACATGGGAATCGACAAGTGCGTTTAAGGGACAAATAACGATTAATATAGCGTTTTTGGGGTAGTTAAAACCCTGTTGATTCAGAAGACCACAAACTTCTGGGACTACTTGAAATATCAATGATTTGCCACATCCTGTCGGGAGCACGGCAAAGACATCTTTACGTTGAAGAAATCCAAACAGCGCTTCTTCTTGCTTAGGCTTGAGGAATAAAATTTCTGGAAACTTAGAGTTTAACGTTAGAGTAATGGCTGATCGAAACTGTTCTATGGGGTCTTGAAAAATAATGATAGTACTTGGAGTTTTGACGTTTTCTGTCATCGCGCGAGTCTGTCATCGAGTCTGTCATCGAGTCTGGAGTTACTTCAAAAACCGGTTTTACAATCACAACATGGCGCATTTCTGTGTAAGCCAATAGCAATGCGTGTTATATGGCACACTCACGGTCAGCCAATCAGCGCCCAGGTTCAAATATTGAACTTGGCGCCTAGCATGGAAGTGAGATTCCCAGCGGATTCTACCAGAGGCGCCCTCTCTCTCTCTCGCCTCCGGCTCGTCTTCTCGCCTCCGGCTCGCCGTACAAAAGCCACTTAAATGCGCCTCTGGATCCAGGGTAACATTTCAGCAGCGGCACTGAGTTAAAAGTACCACAAAGTACTCAGCTGTTAAATCTTCATATTAAGTCGAACTTCAGAGACTTCTGTTGATGTTTTGCATGCGGAAAACTATAGAGGAAAGACAACGCAATGTTACTAACTGATGATAATGTACTAAATTTAACCTTAGATTATGCTAATAATGTTTAGTCCAACATGATTATATTCTTTCAAACAGAGAGTTAGATGACCAAAAGAACAACAAGCAAATTTCGGCGGGCATAAAAGACTTGAAAATATCAATATATTCGAGGGAAATAGAAGATATCAGTAATATTTAAAGTACTATGCGAGCTATAGGCCCACACTAGTGCTTCGTTTCGTAAGAAAATATCTCAAAGCTTAAGCAAAGTTCAATGGCTTACTCACCCGTTTGTCGTGTGAAAATCGAGAAATAACTTCAGCCAGGACATCTTATGGTATTTTAGATAGCACTCCAGTAGATGGTTATGGTTTGTGAGGAGCTATAAGCGCTACAAAGACGGCAAAGGCTGAGCTTACAAAGCAAGACACCATTACTGTTGAAGAACCGTTGAAAATGGCGCGCTTTGATCGAAACAATAGAAGAGGACCACAAAGGATCATGTGTCACGAGATCACGTGGTTTCACTGTACGTACAGTACGTACAGTAAAACCACGTGATACTTGGAACATAAACTAGAATACGGTAAACGATATTCGCTGATACTCATTTTCACGAAAATGATTCGATCGATCAAAAATATTTAATTCCAAACAATCACAGATGTTTAAAACAACCAGAGAAAAAGTCTAAAATTGATTTTCAAATTCATTTGACTACCTCGAATACTCGCGAATCCGGGACAGGAAATCCCACGGCACTCAATACTTGGAATATACGCTAAGAATACAGTGCATGATATTCCCTGATACTACACGACAAAGGTATTCGGTGGTTGATACTCCATGACACTGCGTGCCCAGGAGTATATGGTGCTTGATACTTTGTGATATCTCACGTATCCGTATACTCAGCGTTCTATTCCAGGATACGTAAAATACCTTGGAATATATGGAACCCATAATTTCCCTGATTTCCTTTATTTCACACAGTGCCATTAGTAGGTTTTTTCTAATTAACAATTAGAAGACGAACTCGAGATTTCTATCGGCTGATAGTTGACGAGGGGCTCCGGCCCCGAGTCAACTATCAAAGCCGATAGAAATCGAGAGTGAGTCTTCTAATTGTTTTAGTAAAAATCTCAACTAAACTATCTATACTAAACTAAACTAAACTTCACAAAAGCGCGAAGGAAAAGCCGCCATTTTTTCAAAACAAGTCCGGTTTTCTCTACCCACTATCTATCGGCTGATAGATAGTGAGTACGTTAGCCAATCAGAATGCAGGATTTGCATTAGTATAGTAGTAGAATTTTACTAATTAGAAATAGATGGGCTCCCTGTGACTTTACTAGTAAACTTTCCTTTACGTTTTTGAAGACATTGAACGGCTCTTCAGATGTCATATCAAAAGAATGAACATATGCTTATCTCAGAAAATTAATATAGTGCTCATAAGTTGCTTAATAATGCTGGGTACTCTAAAGTTTTAGTGACAGTTGTACTAAACTAAACAGCATGCTGTAATTTCATTATTCTCACTGCATGATTACATTTATTATCAGTTTTAATTTAAATGCACTTAATATTATCCTATCTTTAACGTTTGAACACGAGAAGACAGATACATATTCATGATTAATATTCTTTGGACTTTTTTAGTCAACGGTTGCCATTGTTATAAATAGGAATGCAATGCAAATAAAGAATCTTGTCTTCTAAAAAATATATATATATAAGTTGTATGACGTAGATTCAGTTAGGAATATCTAAAAATAATAACGCCAAAGCAACACACGCTTTTTCAAACCAAATCTCTCAGCGCCTCGACTTCCCGCCCTTGATTTCCCGCCAAAATCACGCGCGCGCGCTCCTGCATGCAGAAGCCACAGGGTCGAATGCTCGGTCGGCCATTTTGAACTGGTTGAAGCAAAATGAGAGGTAAGTCCTGATTTTATCCGTTTTGTGATTATTTTACTGCATTTTACAACTTTAAATTCTTCATAACAAATATATAAGGCTTTATTTAAATCAAGTAGGACTTTTGGTTAACAGAAATGCTCAAATTTGGCATGAATCTAAAATTCATCAACAACTCAGATTTATCTACGAAATTTGAAATTTCTTTCTGGCGAAATATGTACTAGTTTCATTTTTTTTAGCTCAGCTTCATGTTTGAATCTAGAAAATAATAATTTTCTTAGTTTATAAAAAATGACCAAAGTTAAATTGAGGTTTGCCCTGAATGTTCTAGACCATTTCATAGTTAGTAGTCCAGTGGTAATAGTCCTAAGAAATCATTTAAACTCTTATCTTTAGAGCAATTAGAGTCGAGGAACAAGGTAAATTATATCAGTGTTTTGACCAAATATATTTATATTATACCTGCATTTTAAGTGAAAGGGATAAAACAACCGTCAAGAACACAATTGATATCTGAGATAGAAGACAGGGCAGAAAAACGCAGCGCATGCGCATTACGCATTGAGTGCCACGAGTTGATTGTCTTGGCGGTATTTGTGTTGGAACTCGTAAACAAAGGCGATTTTTTCCTTTGAAATTGCAAATCGAAACTCAAAAATACTCATTTATCCTGGAGAAAAGTGTAATTGTAATTGTGCAAATTATTTTTGACGATTTCTTCAACATTTGTGGCGAAAACTTTGATTTTTTGTCGGATCTTGTAGCTGACCGCATGGTGCAACAACTTCGAGCTAAAGAAGAATATTCTATTTCTCTTCGATTTACCATACTTTTAATCTATATGTGATACAAATTAAGTTTGTGGCTGATTTTAAGGGGAAAATATGGCCTTTTTGAACTTATCAATCGAGTATTTTAGAGATTATAATTCATTTTTAACACGACTCGTGAAACCTAAACTGGATGATTTGAATAATTATTGGTCTGGTGGTGGAACGTGAGCAACACTAAAAGGTAAGTTCATTCATTTATTTTTGTACTAAAAAATATCTATGTACATTGTGCTCATTCTAGATTGTTTGTCTGATTATTTTTTCTACCATTAAGCTTAAATTTCTACTATTTACATTTTAGATATAATAATAATATTGAGAGTACACAAAGCGACGTTTCGGTGTACACTATAAGACAGTTTAATATAATCAAGCTTTACTCTCAATATTATTTATATCTTTAAGTTGTTCAAAATCTACTATTTAAAATTGACATATAGTTAGCAATTCTGAATATAGTTAGTCATTGTTCAGAAATGCGGGCATGGAAACGTGCAATAAGACTATCTTTAAATTGTTGAGATGAGTAGTATTCTTTTGTTTTTTCATCTGTTTCATCATTATCATCATCATCTTTATTGTCATCATCATCATCATTGTCATCATCATCTTGTTTCTCTTCATCTTTATCTTTTAACAGACCCGAGTTAAAAGTTGTGGCGATCTTTCTCATTTGTTCTTGTAATTTAGGTAGACAGATTGTCCCACTTATCCTTAAAGCAGTTGTGATGGAATGAGTGACCACATGTCAGGACCTGGATGTTGGTGCTCTTATCTGCACATGTTGATATATGGCAAAGCTTATCATGCTCTGGATGGTCTTTTGTCCACGTAAAGCCAAGTAGCTGTTACCAAAATACTTTGGACTGTAGTCGCTGACAAGTTTGACTACATTCTTCAGGTTTATGCCACCACGACAAGTCAGGTTACCAACATTTTCGATATTATGAAGTAATTTTGTGTCGTCTGGAGCTGGAACTGCCGCCATCTCATTAATTAAGTACTATTTAATAAACGAGCAGGAGGGTTTTATCAGGTATAAAATCCTGAGGGCGAAGCCCGAGGGATTTTATACCTGATAAAACACATGCTGCGAGTTTATTGATTAGCTTAAGAAACTCATTAATATTCAACGACCATTTTGTCCAATATCGATGAAATTATCATGTATTGATGCGAGAAAACAAAAGAAAAAGGCGGGTTGTTTGCATTTGGGAATTGACCTACAGTAATAATAGATGAATAAAATTAGAAATTCAAATGTGCAGAACTTTTTCAGTATTTCATTTGCATGTGAAGTCTTTCGGGACTAGCTTTTGGATGAGTAACAACATGCCTCCAAAGTGGCAGTTTAGGCCACCAAATTCTAAAAAAGAAGAAAAAAACACATTGGAAGAGTGCATCCCAAAGTCCACAGGTTCCTCTACGAAGTGGGCCTTTAAAGTCTTTTCCGAATGGCAAATTGGTAGAGCCAACAAAGATTCTTCCAAAGAGCAGCGTTCGTTTGAAATTGACATTGGAATAGTACAATAAATGAAAGCTGTTCCAACGTTCTAGAAGATCTTGACTCATTAGATTTCGAAGTCACAGATGAATTGTTAAGTAACATGGTTTTACCAGATATTTCTAACCCAGCCAAAGTTGTTATGTCGGGCTCAGTATTCAACAATTATACTTTTCATTTGAGTAAGTAACAAAGCAATCACGAAATAAATGTTATGATTATTCAATGCCTGTTATATTTCATTTTTGTACTGCCTAAGGACATGAAGCATTATATAATGACACATGTGCCATTATATAATGCTTCATGTTCATTTGCATTCCATTGTTCTTCTATTCTACCCCATTATTCCCCTGGCCCGAATTCAAATCCCTCCCCGGGCTTTAAATTTGAAAAGTACTTTATGCGGTATAAAATGTTTTCCTTGTGATCAAAAGTGAGCATCGGATTGGACAAAATGGTCGTTGAATATTAATGAGTTTTTTAAGTTGATTAACTCAGTGGCCATGTGGACAGCTGTACTAGTTATAGCATCCTTAGGGTCTTGGGTTGTGTGAATGGCATGGAAGTCATCAATAATGGCTATTATTAACTTTTTGTTCTAAAAAAAGGTTTTAAAATGTGTTTGTTTAGTACAATACAATACAATACAATAAACTTTATTTTACGAGGGAAAAATACGTATTAACATCTATAAAGGTTATCTAACATACGGCCCATACAAACACTAAATGTGTGATGCCAGTTAACGACAAGCACTTTTCAATATACTATACTATATCACACATTTATTTTTTGTACTATAGTTTACTGTAATACCTTTAAGGCCTCAGTTATCTTTTCATTAGTCAAAGATAGGCTTTTTTCTGCTAAGATTCTTTTTTTGTTGAAGATTGTTCTAGGGTGTGGACAGAAGCCCATTGTCATTCCTGTAACAATAGCCTGCTCAGAAGCACCATGTATCGATAGAAAAAGGCCACAATCACTCTGCAGTTTGTTGTTTTTCTGTAAATCAAAATGCCTCACAGTCATGTAGCTTTCTTAATTGGTATTTATTTTAATTTACAATTATACTTTAAAATATTTTAAACTATCAGAATATCAGTATACTGATTCAAGAATTGGTAGAGAATCAAAGCAATCCTCTTTTTAAAATACATTTATATGATTGTATTGATGGATCATTACCTGATTTCTAAAAAATGAGAAATTGTGTAGTATTGACACTGTCCTTTGTAGATGTTGTTTCTCTTTTTTTGGCTTATTCTTTTCTACTCTTCTTTGGTCGTCATTTGTTATTAATGTGTATATTTCATCGAACAGACCAGGGGCACATGATTCACTAAAGCTTTTCAAGTCTCTTGGGTCATACAGTGGTTTTCCATTATCAGAGTAATGTAGGGTTAAAGCCTTGTGGAAATTTTGTACTTTAATTTTTAGTGATGAAGCTGTAAAATTCAGAAAATAAAAATAAAACAGTACATGTATTAATAACAGTAATTGTTATTTATTGTGAAATATGTTTGTTATTTTGTAGGTACCTTCCAATTTCTTTTTTAGTACATCATTTTCACTTTCAAGCTCTTCAATCCTCTTCTCCATGTCTTCAATCTCACCCTGCTTGTCATCATCAGTGCATGTTTTTGTCTTTAAAATAAAGGTCTCAAAATTATCTAATTTTGTTAATTGTCAAAATGTTTTGTAATGTGTAATAAAAGTATTTTTATATTGCTTCTGTTCTGTTTTTGTTTTATGTATTCCTTCCCCCCCCCCCCCCCATTTTTTTTACAGTTTTGTTGTATAAAATACCTCCTTTTTTCTTGAACTCGGTCCGACGTAGTTTTCATGAGACTTGATTTCCGAAGAGCTGTCTGCAATCGTTAGGTGCTTAGTACAAATATGGGTACCTGTTTCATTCCCAATATCGTCAAAAACGTGAAAAAGTCTTGTTGGACACGGCACCTTTTGACCGCTACAATTTGTGGTCTCCTTTAAAGGATAGCAGCACATCAGACTATCGTTTCTTTTTTTGTCTTGTAGGTGTTTGAAGCAAATAACTGTTTCGTATCGAATACCACACCCTCTAGCTTCTTGTCCACTCACTTTAGTTAGTCTAACAGAACAACTGTCACTCGAATTCCGTGATGAACTTAACATTGAATACTGTACTTGAAATGTTTTTGTGTGGACAAAAAAATACATTTGTATGGCTTCTTTAAAAAGGCGGGAAACGGTGGAAGGGCGTGCCACATGTTTGGCGCCATTTTTTACTTTTGTTGTGCGAGCGGTGCGAGCGTATTCACCGAGCGAAGAACTACAACTATCAAGACGTTTAATGTAAGCTTAAGTTTAATTGATCACTTGATAAAGAATATAATACAGGTTGGTAGGTTATTAGCACCATTATATAAACATTTGTGTCAGAGAAGAAATCATAATAAACTGCTTTGGTGTTGATGAAGTGTCAGTATTTAGTACTAGCAGCGACCTGAATTCAAATCCTTCGTTTGAAAATGCGCATCAAAATTTAAAAAATGCGCATTTGATATTTTGTATAATATTTATCAATGTAGTCGCTGGTGTATTTTCAAACTTATTTTTCTATATGCGACCTTATAGTTGAGATTTTTCGTCGCACATCCACGAACTCGATAAAAATCCTCTCTCGTCTGAAGGCTTCAACGAAGAGCATCTATAGCGAGTAGTTGTTGGCTAATACAGTGAAGGCTAGTAGCCTTGAAAACATTTCTTATATAGCCCAATCTAACTGTGAAGAGTAGATGTTAATTACTTGATCAGAAAAGCTACAAAATGCCTTTGAAGACTCTCTTCAATCACCTCTAGTTCGTCCGCCATTTTGAAATAAATTCGATAGAATGTCTCGTGCGCATGCGCTGCGTTTTCCTGCCCTGTCGAGATAGAAGGATTATAGTTAGGATTGTGTTGGACTGAGTGCTTCCACTTTACCTACAAAATCCCAGTCGTTTGTAAAATGGAACACTAAAAATTCTTTGGTATTTCTTATGGGTAATGATTGTTTTACAGTAATATTGGTAGTTTCAATGCATAACAAGTTTTTCCCAAAATTTAAGCTTATAGAATACTACAGTTTCGAATTCTCTGTTGCTCAGGCCATCGATTTGGTATGGAATTAATTTGAATATTCATATATTCCAGTGAAATTCCGTTGGGTTTCAAAGTTTTGTTCTTCTTGTATTTGAACGATAATCTTCTTCGCAGCCGTTATTAGTTTCGGTCCCAGCTTCTCTCGGGCCGAGGGATTTCAGACCGACACTAAGGACGTCGGCTGCGAAGGAGACTACTTGAACGTTGGTTAAACGCAATTAGCTATAACCGAGGGGGGATCCAGCCAAAAATGATAAGGGGGGGCTAGATTAATATAAGGGGAGCTTGATTCAAAACAAACGTGAAAACGGCTCATTAACCTGCATAACGTTCAAACAAAACTGGCTGAAAAGGGAGGGGTGGGGGATTCGCCCTTGAACATACTCCAGCAAACCTTTGAATACGTCCCCCTTTGACTCAAAATGTCATGTCAGTTAGTTATATTATTAAGATTCAGTTTAATATATAACCGTTGATGGTAAATATCTCATAAATGTTAAGAATATAATAGTAACTGTAATACTGTACTACTGATGAACAATATATATGGCTGCCTTTGTCACGTGAGGTAATATTTTTGAAGATGATAGTCATAATGATGATAATGGTAATGACGCTGATGAAATCAAAAAAATTCTGCATTAAGCAATCAGATTAGGAACTGATCTCGCCAGAATCAGAGACAAGCGTTGAACGTTTTTCATTAATAAGAACTAGAGATATAAGCCCATTAGCGGATCCAGGACCATTTCATGGGAGGGGAGGGGGGTGACTGGTAACTCACAAGGCATCACACAATGTTTTTTTAGACCTTACTTCGTCCTTTATTCTTCTTATTTTTTCGCCTCTAACGGGGGTGACTATTCACCCAATTCACAATCCTCCCCCCCCCCCCCCCCGGAAGTCTTCAGCGTCAAAAATTTACAGGAAACTTCCAATTTGGCAGACTCACTAATATCAACATGCTCTCTCGAATGACATGATTTTTGGCTAATTAGATTAAAATTCAAAACTCTCCCCAGTCCCCTGCTCGGTTTTGAAATGGCCTATCAGTATCTTTTTGGATGTCGTGTCTTTCCGATTTTGGCCCAGGAAAAGTAAAGTCCATGGAGTTGAATATTGTTTTCTCTCGATCACTTGTTGAGAAAAGCCTTGTTCTCCTCCTCCCCAAGACCCCCAGTTTTCAAGGCTTGCTACGGCCTTGCATTTATTATTACGTCTTTGGGGGGGGGGGGGGGGGGGGGATTGAAAATTTGGACAAAATTGAATTTTTTATTGAAGCTTTAAAAATTCATTTGACGGTTTCTCCTCCAGATATTTCAGTAATACGAGAATTTTAGCACACGAATTACTTGAGTATTTTTTTCTGATAGTTCCTTTGATTCCCGGTCCATTTTATATGTTATGTTTTTTGGTGCCCTCACCTTTTCTGGGATAAATGTTAATAATTATGTATCTGTAAATAGTATATTTGCATGATTGAATTTAGGAACAGATCATTATAGATAACATAACTTTATTGTTATCAAAACTCGTATACATGTACGGTGATAAATCCTAATTAACTCAGTTCTACGTGTACCCTACCCCGTAAGCTACCAGGTTTTTGAACTGGCTACTTGCTCCTAACTCGAAAAAAAAATTAAAATCTTACCCATCATTTACCCAAATAATTTCCGAATCGTTTCTAATGATGCCCCAGCAAAAGAATCTAGTACACTCTAAGATTTGTTCTCATATCAATAATCAAATTATTCAAAATTCATGACTACAGTTTTATTCTTCTCTAATTTCTCTATTTGATTTGTTTAATCAGGACATTCTTGGTACTGTTACCAAGTACAAGTTTCTGATCACGAGCCACATCCTTTTCTCCTGATGCGTGTCACTAGTTTATCCACTACCTTCTCGTCATTTTTGTCTAATTTCTTAACGAAGGCGTTGTTGTTCAGGATGTACTGGCCTCTTATTATCTGTCCCATAATAAGGACTGTATCTTTTTTCTGCAGATGTGGAGTAATACACATCCCCTTCTTTCTGAATTCGAGGACATTTGTTGCATTGATTTTCCCCGGCTGTTTGAGAACGGTGATAACTTCGACGTCATAAGTTAACCATGTGTTGTCCTCGTCAATCAATACAACCTTTCCTTTGATTGCTAAGAATATAGTTAAAAAATGTGATAAATTAAGAAAAGGTCTTCATAAAAGATAGTACGAAGCTAATTCTATCTAGTAAGAAGCTCAAAGAAGTCATAAATTCTCAGAAATTAAAGGAATTTCAAACTGCTATTAGTTTTGAATACTCAATGTACTATTCTTATTTACATCAGAATATATTTGCCAGTTCTTAGATACATTCATCAAAATGGGTCAACAACAGACTAGTACCAAATCATTTCTTACTTGCGCTGTTTATTCTTACAGAACTACTCGCGCTGTGGTTGATCGGAAGGAATTAGTGACTTCCCCAAAGCCTTTGCGCGCATCCATCATTGCGGCGGCGGATTATATAAACGACGTCGAAAAAGACGTAAGTGACGACTGTACGAGTATTGGTCATCAACTACTATGGCACCAGTTGTGATAAAAAGTTAAATTTTACACCGCAAAAAATAAGAGAGATCACTTACTGACGTTTCGGACGCTAATTCTTCGCCTATGGCACCTATGGCACCATCTTGTTAGTGCAATATTCCAGCTTGCTGTGCGTTGGTGCATTGGTTTATTTCTTTGTAGCGAAAGATCTAGAGCAGGTACGTCTATTTGGTTAATTCGTGTACGCGTTGCTTCCTTTGCACGAGTTTTCAATTGATTGTCTTTGACTTGTTTCAACTTCTTTATTAATAATTACTTAATCCATGTAGCTTTAGCATTAAATAAACAATCCTCTTGCAAATTAGGACCATATTTACCTTTCCTTTAGATGAATTATTTTGTAAAGGCCTCACTTACCATAATCAAATCTTTTGCATATTCTCTTCCGCAAGTTGCCAACATTTTCAATACTTGGATTGGCTTGTGGACATTTTTCTACGAAATCAATACGGCAATCACGTCAAACTTTGATAAAGTAGTTGTTTGGTTATAGGTGTAGGAGGCGGCAGCAGCCATGATACAAGACAAAAAGCTTAAAAACTTACTCCTTTGAGAATATGAATAGTATTCCGTCTTGCAAAAGTATTGTATTATTCCTTTCCTATCACAATAGGCTGCTGTCAATCCCTTATTTTCCCATTCTGACTGGCTTCTTATATCTAGTTCATCATTTGAATGGGAATTTACCCGGCCCCCGGGGGAATTTATTTAATTTTATTAGACAGAGTTATCTCTTGCCTTGTGTACAGGTGCAAATGCCACTTTCTTTGCATTTACCCACAGACTTTGAGCTTTGTCCAAGATTATAGAAAACCGTACAAGAATCATCAGGCTCGTAGTAATCGTAGACCTTTACAGGAACAGGCTGGATTCCACCAACATGAAAATCACGGATCACGCTGAATGCCACACACAACGGCTTGTCAGTGTCAATCTGCATAAAAAGAATCTTGTTAGAAGCCTTATTAAATTCAAATAAAATCATTACAACGAGAACCCAAAGAGAACCCATGCACATTTTTCAATAACCTTAACTCACCCGATCCAAGTAAAACACAACGGCTCGGTCAGATAATTCGTATCTTTCGATGCTGTTGTTTTCTTTCTTTACCAACTTGAAAAAAAGATTAAAAAGATTTAGGAGTTAACACTAAGTTAACTTTAATAATTGACCTCTTTTCTTGTTTATCAATTTTTAAGCATAAATAGATAAACGACTACTTCGACGATACGGCAGCCATCTTGGTATGTGCATATGCACTCTTTCCGAGAAACTTTGTCACCCGTGAAGTGAAAAGCCTACAAACTAGTAGCGCATGGGACTGTGGGTAACCTATGTATACTTTATTAGAACGCATGGATTTCATGGCCACATTGCTACACTTGTCAATATATTATTGAAAAATGTCCAATTTGAATTATCAAACAAAAAAAGGCGTTCCGAATCACCACATTAATTATCTGAACTCATCCATGATCCTTTGCGCCACTAGCTTCTGTGCTTTTCGCGGGGGACAAACTTTTTCGGAAAGGGTGTATACAAAACTTTGGCGATTAACAACAATTGTTTACACAAGTCAATTTGACAAGTATGAGATGTATGAATTAAAAATATGGAAGTTAAATATATCATCCGACATCGTTCTTTAATTTGCCCCCCCCCCCCCCCCCTCCGTTCTTCCAAAAACATCTCCTGGACGTCCCATAATGCACTGCAATTCAACATGTAAATACATAGAAAAATGAAGTGCTTCTCACTTAACCAATATCATAGAGCCAAAACAAGTTATATATATATATATATTTTTTTTTTTATCATGGCCATACACGGTCCTTTTCATTAATTCAGATTCAAGATTCAGATTCAGATTCTTCGAATGTCAGTATAAAACAAATCACTTATCTAATGTAATTAGCTTTACATTTTGGATGCAGTACCTTTGCCAAGGACTCTTCCACAACACTATAACCAGTCAAAATTCCGGCATCTATTATGGCCATTCCTGTTGTTCCATCCTTTTTGTAACTACATACAAATATATCGCAAAAAAAAAAAGATAAAATATGGATTTTCTCGCTGTCATTTGTATAATGTCTTCCATAGGTATACGTTTTAATTAAATGTATTTAAAATTTAAAATTTATTCAAATTTACCACTCTAAGGCCCAGTTTAGATGTCGGATTTCACATGTGCCGATTCTAATGCAAATGAATTTAAACAATAATATGTTTTGCTTATTTGCATAAGATTCGGCACATGTTAAATTAGACGTCAAAATCGAGCCTAAGGTGGACGGAAAGCCTTACAGGTCTAGGACCCAATTACAAGGCAACGGATTAGAATTTGGAAGTTGATTTTTTTGAGGGAGGAAAACACGGAGAAAAACAATTAGTGACATTAAAGACCAAGTCCATTTTCTTCTCTGGCGTACTTCTTGTTCATTTAATTGAGGCTGTGCAAAGTGTTATGGGGCTTCTTTTTGTTGTAGGGCTTACATTGGTGGTGGATCATTTTTGGAGGTTTACTTGGCGTTTTCGAGGTGATAATATGTGTTTTTAATCAGTCAAAATTTGTTTTGTCTGATCAACTTCGCCCACAAATGACCATACGGAATTGCGCTGATGTTCATTAGCTATAGAGGCATGGAGTTGATGTTCTCAAATGGCATCCATGTTCTCCAATGGCATTTTAAATACCCCTCTACATATTATATATTACTTACCGTGCGCAAATAGTGATTATTAGTTTTTTTGGAATTTCGTGGCTTTGCAATAGCGTGTTCGTGGGTTTCTTCGTGGGTTTCTTCGTGGGTTTCTTCTTGATTCTGCGTCTTCTATTTCGTCTACGGTTTCTTCCTCCCCTGTTCCTCCTGTTCCCCCTGCTCCCCCTGCTCCCCCTGCTTCCCCTGTTGTTTTTGTTTCTTTTTCTCTCTCTACTACGAATGGCTCTTCTTGTACGCGGGTGACCGGGACTTTCTGTTTTAGATACCAATGTCCCCCTTTCCTCTTCCGTGATTTTTATACTCAAGTGGAAGTCACATCTATCCCTTTTTTTGGAAGGGACATTGTACTTGATATTAACCTGAAAATCGCCAGAAATTAGGGGGGAAACGGTTGAATCATGAACGGAACTTTTTACTCAAGAATTTTTAACCAAAAAAAGTATACGCCATATAATTAAATTACTCATTTTATAGATAACCTGACAGGTTGAATCTTGTTATTTCAGGTTACGTAGGACATCATCTTTTCTGTAAGTATTTTCTTGTCTCCCTTCATCAGACATGCGTCATGCGTCAGTAAGAATCCTTGTCAACTACAATGCGCTGCGCGCCTATATCATTGTTTACATTACGAAATTTACCTTAAAAATAAAAAAAAACTAAATAAAAAATACTTTTTTATGGTGGGATACAAATTCAGCAAATGAATACTGGTTTCCAATTACTGTCACTCACACACACTACCACTACATTATATATTCTATGCATACAACTCAACTGCCATGTTGATTTTTACGGAGGGAGGAAAAACCAAAAAGGCTGGAGAAAAACCCCTCGTGGCACATGAATGAACAACACATTAAACAAACTCAACACGCATATATGACACCAAACCAGCTAGACCGTAGATTCATTGCTAAAATTTATAAAATATCACGAAAAGCATAAAATAACTAACTATAATTATATCTTGATGGTTTTAAAACTTCTAGCTTGAATAACAAGACCGATGGAACTGGATTCCCAAACTTCATATTCAAAACCGCCATTTTGCCTGGCAGAGAAAATGGTGGATTGCATTGTTTTCGACGCGCAGTGCATTGCAGTTGACTAGGAGTCTTTATTCTATGTTGTCGTTGTTGTTGTTGTTATGCCTACCTGCAGTTGTCCAACTCCCGTTCCTTTGGTCTCAATTGTGAGTTCCTTATCTATGTATGGTTCAATCTGGGTTCGGTTCAGTGAATTGAAAAAAAAGTCGTTAGTGTATTATTAGGTAAAAACAAAAAAACGAAACGAAACAAAATGTTATTATCCAAACAATTTTTGTTGTCCTGCCTCCTCTTTTTAAGGCAAATACCATCAAACTGGTTAATATTTTTGCCACTTTTTTAATGAAGAATTTTCTCTTAGTTTCTTTAATAAACCAAATAAAGTGCCACTAACTATAGATTTCTTTCATAACGAGCATCTTCATGCAAATCGTATACTCCATTCTTCGGTTCAGTACACTTACATTGACTTCTTGTTGTAGCAGAGCAGTGTCTTTGTTTAGTTTCGTCGATTTGTTTTTTATCCAGACTTTCATGTCAAGCTTGTTCATGTTCGCAAGTTCACTGTACTTTGCCAAGGATTCCAGGGCAACAGTCGTGTCCTACAAAATACATCAAAATTACGTTTTATATCAGAGTCAATTTACGCTACAGCTTTGACTACACTTGAACATATATACTAACAGTTCAACACCTCCAGCAAGAGGCACCCCCTTATCTACTGGTAACTCGCATGAAAATTAATTTCTGACAGCATCACAAAAAAACGAAAAAAAAAAAAAAAAAAACCTTTGCCTACCGTCGTAGAAGCAAATCCACCTTTAGAGCTTCTTTGTTTAGTCAACCATACTACAATAGGACCAGCATACTCCATTCTGTTCAAGGCCACTTGAACCAGCAACGCGTAAGCTGCAGCTTTGATATTACGTGTTCTGGAGCCTGTTTCCCAATATCGAGTTGATGTTGCTGAAAGAGAATTTATACAATCGAGGAATATCTTAATTTGAATGGTTTGAAATCTTACATAAAAGAGCGGGTAGCTAGCATGCCAATCTGGAGCAGAACAAGAAAAAAAAAGTCAGGATTCCATAATCATATATCCCAATTCTATGTTATTGCGATTAGAAGCCTTTTCGTCGCTATGTTTTAAGTAAAGGTTAGATAGAAAACGCGAATGTTTTCATGGGATATAGAGTCCACGAGGGATAAGAAAACTCGTACGGCGTAACGAAACTCATTCCCGGGCGGCATCATGTAAAAGGCCCCCTTTTATGCAAAAATTGTTTTACCAACCTGAATTAAAGGTTGCCATTTCGACTAGTCGTCTGTTAGCTTTCAATTTTTCAGGACTGTCCACCAAAACTAATGCATATGTTGTAAGCGCTAGGGCGTAAGCATCAGTAAGATTTGAAACACTTCCCTCTAGAAGAGGTGTAGCTTTTTTAATAGCATCTTTTTCTGACTGAAAAAAAAAAGTTACTAGTTGGTCCTAAATTTAAGTAAAAAAAGAATACAATTAAACTCCAAAGATATCTTTAGATCAAATGTTGAGACTTGACCATGAAGCATAAACAAATACTAAACAATTATCGAGATCATTTACGATATCATGCAAAAGCTGAATTTAGTAATTCAGTTTTATCTTACATTTTGTAAGTGACCTTGAGTTAACTTGACATCATAAAGATTTAAGGTATTTTCCGCAGAAAAAAAACGTACAGGTCATACATTTATCATCAAGATTATTACTCACCCATCCTCCACATTGACATTGTTTGAGGGCGATTAACACGAAAGCCGTCAATGTTACATCGCTTGTGTATGCACCAACTTTACCACTATAACCCTATTAATATATATTAAAAAGCATGATTTCTAAATTTCGATTACGTACACACAGTATCATATGGTAACATTTTTCTTCATATCATATCATATACTTTATTTTATAACCATCAAGGAGTAAATTTACAAATAAATAATATTCAGATATTCAGATAAACGATCAATTGTTGTGTCATTATTGAGATGGTGGCCAATAGTGCGTGGCAGCATTGGTGATGACAGTAAGTAGTTTCGTCAACTAAGCATAAAACTAGACTACGCTTGCAATGCAGGTTGCGACACTTTATCTTCATTAGTTTTGAATTTCTCCTTCGCACCGACTTTGCTGCTGTAAATCATTACATACTGAAGCAAACTGAAGAAGTTTGGTATTTTTTCTTTAATACCAAATAAGTAAAACCATTTTAATATATCAAAAACATATTAAAACATTTTCATGAAAATAAGTTAGTCGTTTCACATGCGAGCGAAGGAATTATCAGAATATTATAATATGTCTCAGGTTTCTAGCCAATCTAAATGGATCAAATGTAGATTAAAATTAAAGAAATTTCCTTACCAGTCCTCTAATATATATTACCCTCATGTTTTCAATAAATGCCCCATCTTCGTTTCGTTGTTTCCTTAGCAACCACGACACAGAATCACATAATATTTTTTTGTCTATATCAACTCCTTTTATTGTGCTGGCTTGACAAAAAACCTTCACAACAAAAGCGGTTAACCTGCAAGTAATAAAAAAATAGTTAAAAATACACCACTTTAGTATTCGATGCATATGCTGATTTATAAACGAGGCTAAGCCTGTGCAAACAGCGGTTTTGCATCGAATTCGAAACTGGTTTAATTGATGTCTTCATACACACACTTGTTTGTTTTTGTTTATTCTGTTTTGTGTGTGTGTGTTTTTTTTTTGTTTTGTTTTTTTTTTTTTTTTTTTTTTTGTTTCTTAAGTTTTTCCTAGATAGAATTCCATTCTGTGTGTGTCAATCAGCTTCAACTGCGTTTTGGAAACTGCAGATATTCTCAGCATGGCTTCCACTATAAAGCCGAATTGGACACAGTCGAATGATCATGTTTTTAGATCCAAACATATACCAGCTGTACGAAAAACTAAGCGCGAAAAGGATTGTTGTTGTAATTCAAGCGGCCCTCGCCCGAGTCTTAAAAGTCATATATCTCACAGAATTTGAGGAGATGGATCGCAAAGATTTACTTTATTTTTTTAAACAACACGTATGCTTCAACTTTTTTTCTCTAAATTCTTTGAAACGCGTGTTTTTGTATTGGGAAGAGACTTGGAGCAAGGGCCGCTTGGCTAAGCATCGAAGCGCGCTGTGATTGGACGGTTCGTGCGTGCTCCGGACACCTGGTATAGCTTTTAATAAAGTATCATTTAGTGGTTTCAGTGTTTAAAAAATACGACTGTTGTCATTGCTATACACTCAGGGGCGGCTCCAGTATTTTGTTTAGGCGGAGTGCAGCCAACTGGGTGCAGCATTGTAGGAGCATCTGCCTGCGAAAACTTCGAACCAAAAAAAATTCGAATCTTGTATCGAAGCCTTCGGCCAGCAGCTCAACAAATCTTCCTCTTTACGAGAGAATTGTTGATTTTAGGTCAGTTCTAAAAATGTACCAAAATTGCAGATTAGGCGGTATATTATGCAATAAAATTACCAGGTGCTTCCAGATTTTTTAAGTCTTGAAGCATTAAAGTATGTAAAAGAACCATCATCTTGTCGATAATCTAACTCTCGTATGTAGCCTGAAAATAAAAAGAAATAAGCAAAGTTAGGAAGGAAGGAAAATCGAGAGAAAATTCATTTACTTAGTATGTTCTAAGTGCAACAAAACAAAGTCTTGAATGGGAATTATTCATATCAATTGTCATTCCCTTGTGAATGAGGACCAAAAATTATAGACCATACCACTTACAGATACCATTGTATCTACTCAAGCTTTAATGCATAGTGAACAAACGTTCCTTTACCTTCTTGGATGTAATCGTTTTTCTTGCTTTCCATCTCCTTAGTCATTTGGTTGGTTGCTTGCAAATAATGTAGAGCGTACACGTTCGGTCCTACTGCATTCATATTCTGTTCACCACAGCCATAAGGTAGGTAGAGTAGATGTTTGAGCTGCCCAACAGCGATATTAGTAACAGCTTGTCCAATTATATTGCCTACATAAGTAAACATATATTGCCTAAATACATATTAGTATATAAACTAAGGGAGCTAAAAGTGGAAAGGCGGTAAGTGGTGAGTAGTAATGCATCAACTAACTTTCAAAACGTTGTCGTCATTTGTAAGTAACGTTGCCCATATTCAAAACGGAAAACAGAGAAAGTGATAGCAGCAGCAGTCCGACTTGAACTTGATAATTTAAGCTTTTATTCGACCTATCTATTCAATATTCTTGACCAAAATCAAGAAACCATATAGCTCTTAAGTGTGACGTCACTTGTATGGAAAAACTACTTCCGGGTCCAAAACGAAAAGCAGTTCTATAAAGATCTTTCTTATTTTTTCTTTATGACAGGATTTGTTGTCCAAAGTTCAAATTGACCAAAGATCAAGCAATGCCTAAATTATATCTACTATTCTGAGGAAATTAGGAAAAACTCTCTTTATTGACCGGTATGGCCGGTCAGATCCGACTAATGGAAAGAGCCCTTAATAGCAGTGGCGCAGACTCGGGCCCCAAAAAAATACATTGTTGCTAAGGCACTTCAGTCATTGGACCTCTCTGTGGTTGATTGCTCTGTTCCTAACATAAATGCTTATAAATAATTAAATAAATAAATAAATAAGTAAATGAAAAGGTCGAAAGCAGAATAAATACCTGTTAAGTAGACTTTAGCATCAACAGATTCTGGAACAGCTTTTTTGTTTATCTTCAGTAGAATTTTGTTTACTTGCTCTCCCTTTGATGTATTGTGCGCTTCTAAAGTTAAAAAAAAATCACTTTTTAATAACTACCTTAAAATAGAGATAAAAATTACATTTTATTTGTCTTGATTGACCCACATATTCCTCTTTATACATACTGCATGAAGGTTGAAGTTTGTAACGATGTTTATAAACGCGTCTAGCCAATCAGAGCGCGCGTTTTTATATAGCTTAAATACGCCAATATTATATGAAGTACTTACGAGTGCTGTTAAAGGAAAGGTTTTCAGCATCATTTTGCTGCTTCTCCCCTTGTTCCCTTCTGCCTTTAAAGAACTCTGCAATCACCAAAAAAAAAAAAAATTCAGCTTCCGCCTGTAAGAGTGTATTTGTTTATATATTATCACATTGTAAAACGATATTTCCATTATGATGATGGTTGTGGTGGTGGTGACCATGGTGATTATGGAAATTGTGGTGGTAATTGCTATATTTCATTATGATGTCACATCAAAACAATTTATTGTTTACACGCTGATAATCGTGGTCGTGAGAGGGGGACAAATCAGCAACAACTCAAAGAAAATTACTCAGTATAAAATGCGTTTTATAGAACGAAGAAAATCGTTAACAGCCATTAAATGCAATGAATATTGTTTATTAAACATCGATACACCTTGTATTTGGAAACCAGACTATTTGATAATTAAACTTTTCTTAGCAGAGGAAATTTTGTTCGAATTTCTATTGTTCTAGACGATTCTGTCCCCCTCATAATAAAGGCGTGATATCATAATGAAATAGGGCAATTGTACTATGGCATACCCGCATGTTTGCAAGACTTTTTATGTATTGTTAATTCGGACATTTTAGTTTGCATAATAACTTGTGAAGTTTATACTGTATGGAAATTACGGCAGCTGAGTTTTTGGTATTTAAGAAACTAGCAAATCGCTGCAGTTAGCTAGTGTTTTATTATTAATATTGTTTTCCTTCTTATTCTAGATTTATTTATTCATTTACATAGCTTCCACCTGAGAAATATATAAAATCTAAATAACAAAATATGAATCAAAAATATAGATAAAGACAATAATACAAGGAACATATATAATAATTATAAGAGAAAAAAGGCGAGGGACAGCACAACAGAATGAGGCTTCAAATAAAGTGCACCCGTAGATATTTACCTTTTGGATCCAGTACGTAAGATTGAGTCATAATTTCTTCCACGCCCTCGGGCTTAAAGACGAATTACAAACATTATAATGTAATAAAACCTGATTTACACAAGCATCAAAAACGGAATCGAAATCGGCCAGGAATCATAAGAGGAGATTATGACCAGTGTGAGCTAAAAATGGGAATCGGAAAGGGAGGAACAGAAGGGTTTATTTTTCTTAAAATTCCGATGCCGATTAAGACATTTTAAAAGATCCTTTGTAAACCAAAACATCAGAATCTGAATCTGAATCGGAAGATTTAAACCTATGACAGATAGAACTCAGCTCATACCCAGGCCATTAAGAACAGTAAACATCGCGGCCTTCTGTCTTTGTGGGAAAACAACAACAGCCCGAAAAATGCCGTGATCAGGTTTTATCATACATTTTACTCAGTATCTCAATTTTGATTGGTCGAGAGCCCTCAGCCAATCCCTGATATCGTGTGAACTCGACACGATAAATGTATTATCTGTAGTAGATAATGCATTTATCATTTTGAGTTCACTCAAGGTCACAATGGAAATGGAAATACGTTTGCTCTTTTTTCGACAGCAGAATTAAATATTTATACTTAGTTTACAAAATGGATAATAAAACAATTATCGAATTCGGTTTTCGCATGATATCGTAAATATCAAGACCTCGGCCTTTTTATCCGCCTCAGCCTACGGCTTCGGCAGATAACACGGCCTTGGTCTTGATAATTTACGATATCATGCTCAACCTCATCCAATAATTGTTTAATATTCAATATTTGCATCACTAATCCTTTGTTTGTGAGTCGCATGAATCATATTTTTATAACAAAAGTACACGTGTCAATACACTGATACAGGCTGACAGCGAGACTAGTAAGACAATTGTTGAACTAAACAAAAGACAGTGTGCAAGGGATTCTGGTATTCGTAGTAAATGACGCCATAATGCAAGTGAGCTATTCAAACTGGCCATTGTCCCACGGATCGATGATTAAGAATGGTGAAGGATAAAGATCTATTGTTCCAATGGCGAAACAATGGAAATACATTCGGAGACAGGAGGACAGAGCGAGACTCCGATTGAAGAGGGAAGGTGGGAGGGTGGGAGGATGAAAGGGAAAATAGACCGGCTGTTCCTCAGCACTTCTTCCTATTCTCTTCCTCGCGATCGATGCCTGATCCCTGGTCGAGTCACACTAAAGTCCACTGCTCCTGGCCCTCCCTCTGTTAGTAGCTTTATCAGCTACGATGTTCTCCATCTCGCTGGTTTGGGCAACTAAAAGAATGAATTACTAGCACGTTGCTTGTTATATAGTCTTGCATATAATTAAATCATCTCCCGTGGGACTGTGTGGCCAGTTTGAATAGGGTACTTTATATCATAAAACTATTAGTAAGTAATTGATAAAATGTTGAGTAACTTACAACAACAAGAAGTTTCTTTAAAATTCGGTCATCCACAAAGCGTCCTAGCGCTGTCACCTCAATTGGTATCTCCCCAAATTTGATTGGCAATACACTAATACTGTATGATGCCGAACTATGTGCTTTGACTTTCATCCCACTGGATGTCAATTTATGACTTTTTCCTGGAGAAGCCAGTGAGCAGAATCTTTCGTCCCCTTTGAGATATAAGTGGACCTTCAAAAGGGATAATAGATGGAAAATAATTGTTAAAAAAAGACTTAACATGGTATGAAATTTCATGTTAACGAATATTTATGTCATACGCAAAAATTCGTAATTATGGATAAACTATTGTAAGTTGTAATTTGTTTCAGAAAATATTTTCTCGTTCGAAGTCACGACCTTCCGGTTCCTAGCCAATGCTTGGAATTTTTTTTCCGAGAAAAATTCTCGAAGAAACATATTACAACTTTCAAAAGCACCTGATACTTAATTACATGGATAGAAGATTTACGAATTATTCACACAATGCGTTAAGATCGCGCAATAAGTAAAGAATGATTGATTGACAGATGCGTAAAGATTGTGTATGTATACGCATCTTTACGCGACCAAAAAACATTTTCATAAAGTTTCTGTTAATATTGCGTAATGATTGCGTAATATTGCGTGATGATTTTACGGAATTCGAATAGTTTTCCGTAAAGTTTCTGTCACGTATTCATCGGTAAATATTCGTAAAGATGGTAATATACTTTTTTCTATTTTTGAGGATTTAAAAAAATAAGTTTGAATATTATTGGCATGAGTATTCATTTTGATGCAATTCCAGTGCGCAATCAATTTCATATTCCTGAGATTTTACGCCAACGCCTGCAAGGGTAGTATGCACTTGATTAACATGAAATAATTAATTTGGACGACTTTCTTTTGGTACTTTACCAGTTCATCATGGTTCTTGAAGTTAAAAATAGTCGCCAAGATAGAGATTTCCTCTCCTCTCTGTACAGAATATGGCATGGAAAGATGAATAAAGAAAGGTTGGAAGGTTGTGATGTGAAGTGGTTTAGCGATACCAAAACCAGCTGTACTGGACACTCCTATCGCTTGTAAAACCCATGTTGTCATGGTATCCGGTAAGGTGACAGAGAACGTAATTGAACCACATTTGCTTTGAACATCTCGATGTAACTTTCTACAGTCTTTGCTCTTTGTTGTTTCACTGACGAGAAGCAAAAGGTGATAGATCAACATTCATCTTTAGTACTCACTAGTGCAAAATAGTTAGCTAGAGTCAGTCCAATAAGCCAGTTCACAGTTTAAGAATCGTTTTCAGTGCGCATGCGATTTTATCCCGAATTTCTCACCTTCTTTTGTTTAAACCTTCTTTTGTTTCTAATTAAACAAAAGAAAGTGAGAAATTCGGGATAAAATCGCATGCGCACTGATAACGATTCTTAAACTGTGAATTGGCTTATAAACCTGGGCACTACTAATTAAGCAAATAGAAATTATTAGATGCTAAACGTTTTGTCTTTGTTCCTTATAACCTGAAATTAGAAATTAGGAATTAGGGAGGGGAAGGGGAGAGGGAGAGGAAGGAGGGGCTTTCCTTTCCCTCTCTCTTTTTCCTCGCTCACTTTCTCGCTCACTTTCCCCCCTCCCCCTTTCCTGGAAAGCCTGATACTCAGGTTATGTTCCTTAGCATCTAATAAACCTAACAGCTAATCAGTAGGGCCCAGGTTTATTGGACTTTCTCGATTAGAATGTTTATAAGTGCAAATATTATACCTATAAAACAGCTACCTATTTAGCACTAGTTATAGTACTAAAGGTGAATGTTGATCAATGAGGCATTAAGGTCTAAACTAGAGCATGCCTTTTGTTCCTTTGGATCAAATGAATCTAAAAATTTTGCACTATATCATTTTCGGACAAATGTATGAAATGGCCATGGTTTGTTTTAAAAGATCTAACAAAAATTCGGACTTTGATCATGAGTGATTCTCTACTTTCACATTGAACATAATGCATTGCAGTTTGGGGTAACCCGGGTAAGAAAACCGCACATGAAAGGTTAGAGAATAAACGCGAGTGCTTTATGGGATTTAGAGCTCCGGGCATTGATAGAAAGCCTTTCTATCATCGCGAGGAGCTTTAAATCCCATAAAGCACGAGTGTTTGTTCTCTAACCGATTTAGAATACAAAGTCATACTCACGAGACTATTGTTTGTATGCATTTGTTTGCTACGTTTTTTGTTCCCCTCCCAAGAGAAAATTAATCTTTGAATAAAACTAATATACGACATATTTTTTTAGCTCCGAAATAACAGAATTACAATGAAATGTCCGGTTCATTAAGAACATGTATGTGATGTTCTGTCCCCCGAGACTTAAGAATTTTCATCGAGAATTTACATAATCAGTTGTAACTTTATCATGAAGAGACGTAAGCGGCCAAGGTTTCCGTCGACAAGTTTCAACATAATTTCAAGACAAAATTGTAAGTACAAGTTGGAAGAAAAAAATAACCAAACAAAACTTATCTAAATTAGCAATACCTCAAAGAATGCAAATATGTTGCCGTTCGAAAGCTGAATATTGGCAAGACGTGGTCTAGAATCGATTAATATTCAAAGAAATCACAGAAATGCTTCCAAAATTTGATATTTCGATTTTACGGGAAAAGACTTAAAGCAATTCGTTTCTTGTATAATTGGGCCAAATATCGTAAAGTGGTGAAGTGTGGAGAGACGGGACCGCCATTTAAAGTGGTCATCCGAGCCACTTGAAAGTCAAACCGTTTGCAGACGTAATTATAAAGGCAGCTCCTGAGTGTTGGTCCTGCTAGGACTCGAACCACGACCTCCCGCACGAAAGTCCGGTGCTCGGATTTTACTAGAGATGAAAAAAAAGTAGTAGCAGTTGTTATATCAACTACTGATGAATATATCAGGCCTGTTTAACCAACCGTATAGTCAGTTCTTGATTAAGCCATGTTTCTGGAAAGTACTGACGAATGTTAGGATTGTGCATATTTGGGTCATCGTTTGACTCGATCGGTAATTCGTCTGGGTTAACACTTCTTGCTAATATTCCAACGTCTGTTGAATTAAAGATAATCTGAATTAAAGAATTTATTTGTGAAAAAATGTTTCTAAATTTAAATCTATATGTATAGGAAATCGCACGACCTCGAGTACAATTTGTAAGCTAATAGATATTTAAAAATAAATCTCAAGTACGAGCTCAATTAGAAGCCATTTTCCAGTAAGCAAATATTTTTTTCCTTCTTCATGATTAACATTCTTGGAAATTAAATCAATCTTACCTCCTAATCCAAATGCAGTAATACAGCAGTTTAGGTATTTCGCTTTACAGTCATGAATTAATTCTTGGTTTTTTAAAATTCCAACGTCTAATTCCATCACTCGTCTGTAACAGTTCCTTTCATTTGGATCTGTTTCGTTGCCAAGACTACAGCAAAAGTCCATGTCATCTGGTGAAAACGTTTCTTTAGTATTTCATCTTTTGTTTTTAATGGCATTACAATCTATGCCATTGAGACAAAATAGGGTTTTGGTGTACCTCAAAAGTCAGATCTCTTTATCTGTGACATAATTATGTTTTAATTTCCCATTTGAGATTGGGTTTATGCAGAGAAAAAAATGTTGCTTGAAATTTGTTGTCCTATTTCTTAAAACTAAGTTCTTTTTTTGAGTTGTATCCATATTCATGTGTCTTCTCACATGCAAGTGATAACAAACAAACAAGCAATTGAAACACAAAAAAGAGACACTAGGGAAAGACACGTGGTCTGAAATGGAAAAACAAATGTCTTCCAGGGAACATCTTCTGGAAAACACGGTTTCAACTGCCCAGCTTGGAACTTTATGGAAACGCCTTGGTTGACGTCCCCCAAAACCAACTTCATCGCTACAGCAATTCGCGCGTGTCATTGGGAAGCACTGTAAAGAAATGTGATGCTTCTTTTATATTACCTTGCGAGTCGGTTATCGATCTTTTTGTCCTTCGATATTCTGTTTCACACTCTTTCAATGCGTAAGTGAAAAAGAAAAGAAAAAGGCAATTTTAATTAATTAACCAAATAAAGTTTTTGAAAGTTGCTGACACAGCGGAATAACTTAAACTGAACCATACTTCCTTTTCCACTTGTCGATAAAACCATATTATTAGAAATCACCACCATTCCAGCATTCTGAAGGAAATAGGTCATGAGTCAATAAATACAGGAATATGGTTAACCCGTTTAGTACGAATGTAAATCAGTAAGGACGATCCTACTTAATTGCTAGCTACTATATAAAAAATCATCAGATCAACCTTTCAACGAGGTACGTCTAGCTCATGTTTGTATCGAAATTGCACATAAACCAAATTCAAAAATCGTTGTCGGGTCCAAAAAGGTTCAATCATAGAAGCTAAAACTGAAGGGTGTTCTGCTTAAACAGTTTATAATGGGCTAGCTAACACATGCATGATCCAGTTTTTCAGCTCCCGAACATTGATTAAAGTTAGCTAACAAAGGCATTTTGTCACTCTTCATGCATGTGTTTATATGAAAATACTCTCCAAATGCCCAGAATATCAACTATCCAGAATACCTCTCGGTCTGGCTGCAATGGACCTTTATCACAAAGCGGCCATGTTTATTCCCTTGAGAGCAAAAACCTCTGTTTGGAACGTTATGCGCCTCAAAGTGAGGGCAAGGGGACCCAAGGGAATCGAAACCCATTGTTTCAACCAATATGGCCGCTGTGTGACAAAAGCCCATGATTGAAACTTTCAACCCAGCAACGATTTTTGAATTTGGTGTATAACGAGAAAATAACATCGTGCCCCTATAACATTTCATACCTTAAAAGCGTCTTTTGCGTTCAAGCCACCTCCTGCTCCACACCCTAGGTCAAACTGTTCCAGTTTCTTAAACACCTAATAGTTTACACATAATTATTGCATATTAGATTTCATAGTACTACGGCTTATTTACTTTATAAAAAAATAATAGCTGCTAAATTCTAACTCACACTTTCTGGAGTAAGCAAGTTCTGTTTACTTAGAAGGTAGACACTCTTGTCGACACCAAGAAGGCTAACGTTAGTCCCAACGCTACCCAAGATTTCCAATTTGTATTCATGGGCTGGTAACTGCTCCTTGTTTGCATTGGGGGGTACAAGCAATATCTGTCAATTTCAAAGATAACTGGTAATTTATTAAATTCACTGATTCAATTTTATATATTAATCCATCCATCCCATTGCAATCCTAACTAGAAGCTAAAAGAAGGTTAACTGGGTTGTCTGTATCATTCGCAGGGTCACTCAGTGCTGGACAACTTGTACGTTATGTATAATGCAATAACAGTATGGTGATAATGGGATGTTTCACAGAAAAGAATATTTCTTTTGGTAAATTTTCCGCAGAGAAGCAGTGTTGTGTTATGCATGTCACATTACTCCACAGCTTTTTTAGGACGTTGCCACGTCGCGACAACAGCTGAATATCAAACTTGCATCGTTTATAAACTCCGCGAAATTAAAGTCAAAGTGAGCGTATTTCACTCCAAACAAAAAAGTAAAATTAAAACGTATTATTACATGATTATCAATGAAATACCTATTTCTTTATTTCAAAAAACTTGACATTTTCACATATAAGAATAACATGTTATTTTCACATGTGAAAATATCATTACTATGGTTACCGACTACAAAAAAGCTCGAAAAAGCTTTCTTTTCTTTTTCATTGATAATTATATAATAAACAGAATATTACAGAATATTATATTCTCGTGTTGAAAATCTCTCACTCATTCGCTGCACTCACTCGTGAGAGATCTTTTCGATACTCGAAGATAAAATTCTCCGCTCGCCCATGTAATATCCTTTATATATGAAATATACATTTAAATATACATTTGATATATTGATTTTAAAATATATATACCTGATTTGAAAATGCGTCTTCGATGTCCAGCAAAATGCTGTCAGAAACGATTTTCTTTTTGTTCTTGCTTACATAGTAGGCGACAAGACGAGAAGATGGAGACATTGCTGGTGTTACTTTGAAGGAAATAGTGGTGATGATACCAAGGGCCCGATCAATTTTTTGATTGTAAACTATTTGTCCTCGCGATACAATCTGGTTAAAATAATAATATCAAATAGAAAATTATAGAAAATATCAAAGGTTAAAGTGAATAGAATCAGGGAACAGCAAGTATCAAACATTCAAGCTAGTTTTTTAGTTGGTGTAGGAGGTATTGTCATTAATGTAAAATATTATTTTCTCGGACAGAAAACGTAACTTCTTAGAGCCCAGAAAGACGGACTGAAACAAAAACGTACAGCTTGTTGCACAAGGGAATCAATGCAAGGTTTGCACGTGAATATATCGATGACGTCACTTCCAAAGTTTTCCCGCATTTTGCGAGTTACTACGCGCGCTGCGTGGCTTGAAGATGTGTAGTTTAACTTCTCGTATTAAAATAATATTTCACTTTTCACCATGCCACTCGAAAATAGATTTCACATCTTCGCGCCACCGTGTAATATCCTCTATATATTACCTGGCTATCATGCTTATTTAGCCAGATATTTAAGTTTCACAGCCCTAAACGGGAAGTCTTTTTTAAAGTCACAATCATACTTACAAAATAGAAAAGCTGATCAACAGAATTACTGCTTATTACAGCTTCACATTGTGCATTTTCCCCAACCTATGGAGTAAATAAATATATGTCATGCAGTTAGGTTGTAGAAAAATAGTGCGAAGAGTATTTGTGCACGTGTATTTTCTGCATGGAGTTAAAGATAGTGTTCAAATCAATTCAAATGTATCTGTATCCCTCCACTAGTACGCATGCAAGAAGTGAGGAAAGCGCGCGGATACATTGTATAGGAAAATACGAAATATAGCAAAAAAATGATAATTCCAAATCTGCTATTCAAAATCAGAAAAATTACCTTGGCAGGCGTAGCCTGTTTTAGCTTCATGAGTTCATCGAATTGTGATGCCTTCACTACTAATGTCTTGAAAGCATTTTGGTCTTTGGCAATTGCCAAATCACTTGTGTTGACCTATTAAAAATATGAGTTTAATTTTATTTAGATCTAGTTTACTTCAGTGGAATCTGACACCTGAAACGTCAAGATACCCGGCTCTTCAAGCAGGCTACGTTTTCAGAGCCGATGATCACTGACCACAAACCTTGGGGGTCATGAATGGTAACGTCTTTAAAAATTAAATTTGTGAACTCGGAGGTAAAATTTAAGTATTGAAATTCAAAAAACATACGTTTATTGTGAGTTTTCGAGCTTGGCTTGCGACGTTGATGACGAACATTGCAATCCCGTTTATATCAGTCACTGCGGTAGTCTGGTCAGCAGCTTGCTTAATGAACGACTGTGACATCAAGTTGTTGCCATGTTCGTCTAATGTTTTGGTTGTCCTTACCAGATGTACACCCGCAGCACTTTCTTGATTAGGATATGTTACCTTGACCTGCCATGAAAAGGGATGATTTTTTTGATAGTACCATTTTGTGTCAATAAAATTTATTCAATATTGGCATAAAGTCGGTTCATTTTGGTGAGTCTTGAGCATCAAATATGAAGCAAAGATAAAAAGGGCGGTCAACGATTCCGTTTAGAAGAGGTGGATTTTCAAATAGAGGGCATTTTTCAATTCTTTCGAACAATAACTCCCGAAATATTTAATACAGAGTAGCTTATTTTTCGAAGTAACAATATTTCTCGAAGAGACAATATTTGTATAATGATCATCCGGGTGGATGTAGTCCTGAGAAGGACTGTTTGATGTGACTAACAACATTGCCATGCATCATACCAAGACTGGCCATGCGATTAATTGGGAATCTAGTGAATGTCTTTGTTATTGTAACAATAGAAAGCAACGCCTCGTACTTGAGAGTTGGTTTACAAAGTTTGAGCTGAATCCACTCAACCGCTCCATTACACTACCCACGCCATACAACAGGCTATTAAACAGAAACTGAAGCGACGCCAAGTCAGCGACGCGCATTTTTTCCACAACCTTACCTATTGTTCTATTGTTCTATTGTGTATCGTGGCAGTATAAATAAGACCCATATCTGACTTTTTCTTCACTTGACTCTGAAGATGACTTCCGCACAGGTTGTCGAAACGTCAGTCACATCAAACAGTCCTTCTCAGGACTACATCCACCCGGATGATCATTATACAAATATTGTCTCTTCGAGAAATATTGTTACTTCGAAAAATATCCATTCACCTGGGTTCAGACCATTCTTTGTAATACAGAGTAACTTGTTATTTTTAGCTGAAAATTATTATATCATAAACCAAAAAATTTAAGTAAATGAATAATGAATGGTTTCTTCAGGATTTTCTTGTGTTTAGAAACCCCTTTTAATAATATTGAATAGGAGGCTAACATGAAAATACCTTGAAAAACAAATGGCTTGGCTTAAAATGGCATCGAGAAAGTGTGGGATTTATTTTTTTTTTTTATTTCTCTCTTAACTAGTCTTACCCTCGGAACACATCTATAGTGGTTTATAGAAACGTATTCCAATCCCAAAAAAACTTTACTATCAGTATAATATCCAATAGCAGGGTAGCCAACCGGAATACAGGATTTATAACAGTCAAGCTAGTGGTTTGTTATTAATGAATAATATGTGGTATATATAGTTGCTTACCTTTAGCTGGAATGGTAATCCGGGCATGAAGTAACGCGCTGTATCAACGTATTGGATGCGATAGGGCGAAACAACAAAATATACAGAATCATCAACTGCCGTCTCTGTCGTACCGGTTGATTTCTCCGTCACGTCAGCCGTGATTCGAAGACGATGTCCATCTATCGCTGGGAACCATTTATCTTGTAACACATTCTTTATATTTTCCATTCTTACATCGAAATCGAAGATACCTTTTCGGCTGAGCTTGAATTTCAAACCAAACAGACCAGTGAGTTAAGTTTGCGCTGAGAAACGATAAACAGCAAAGTACCCCCATAATTACTTTTGATTTTACATCGTCTCATCGCATACTACGGATATAAGCAGCTTACATCGCTAGGACTAAGACTAGGAAAAGCAAATACCTTAAGCCTCTCCACTCGACACCAAGATACAGAAATGTTGACAAAAATACTCGCTATGGTGGCCCATGGCAATAGGTAACTCGGTGACTATGAGTCGGCAGGGATAGCTTTATTCCCTTTTAGCCCCCTCAATAAACATGCACCAGCAGATGATACAAATGTGACGCCTCCGCGATCACTATACTGATAATGCATTTGGCATTTGCAAAACTCACGAAACCTACCCCCACCCCATCCCCCAGAGGAAATTTATCCTCGGCAGTCAGTAGGGAATATAACGCATATCATAGTATTACCTAGTAACAGACTCTGTCAAAATGGCCACCAAAATTTCAAATGAGTTAAAATTAAAAAAAAAAAACAATATCATTCCTCGATAGAGCATCTAATATAGAGCGTTTAATTTGTATGATTGGAGATATACGCCATACCTCCAGTCATACGAGCGTATGTTATTTGTTAATCTTCAACTTTTAAGTTTAAGTTTAAGTTTAAGTTTGCCGATGTAACACCTGACGTAATGATACTTCGTAGGGTTTCTAAGGTAAAGGTGCTCTTTCTAGTGCTCTTATAGGCGTTTCACTTAAGTCCATTTTAAGTCATTCGAATTTGCGGCCACCATTTTGGCAAGGAGTCCATTGTTAAACTTTACCAGTGATCTGAAAGAATAGAGATGGAGTGGTTCTTTTAGAATTCCCACTACGTAGAGTCGGACAGACACAGTACCTTGCACGGGTTTTCCATAGGTGTATCTTAAAATCAATGGAATTTTCGTCAGTGCTTTTTGTATCCAACTTTGTGTAGTATTTGAATTAAAAAAATGCACTTACTTAGCGTCAATCGAAACCTTGAAAGGACTGGTATCAGACATTATGTAGTGTGGTCCTTTGATTTTGACAGAAAACCTCGGAAGTACTGTGTAGTAAACGAAACATCATCAAAACCAATATTATTAGAGAGTATAAGAATCCCGTTTACGACAAACGTGAAACGTCAGTTGATCAGTAAATAGTTCTTTAAGATTAGTAAAAAGGAATCACAAAAATCTCCAAGTCGTAGATAAACAAAATAATATTTCTTTTTGTTAAGAAAGTTTGCAAAAGGTTAAGTGGAATACAGGAAAACGAAGAAAACTTGGTCACGTTTGCCGTTTGCGGGAGAAAAAACCGGGAATCTTAAGCTCTCTATTAGCCGCATCCTAGCGCCAAACAAGGACAAACTGGCAATAGCTCCAAGAAATCTACTTACATAATGACTTAGTTACTTACTTATTCATTTATACATTTTTATTTCTATTTTTAATAGACGCGTACGATGTCGGTCTGTAATTAATTAACAAAGAAAGATGCTGCAAGGAGCTTATGGAGATCCAACAAACGACATTAGATTAGGCATTTACGGTACTTACTATATTCTCGTACTTCAAAAGTTTTTGACGTGTTGTGGACAAACTTAAACACAATAATAATAGTAATTATAGTAACAATAATGATGATGATGCACAAACGTAAACTATATAATTGCAAACATGTTGACGTTTCTAATTTTATAACTGGATTTTAATCCGAGTAACTCAACTGCCTAATAAACCTTAAGCTAAAAGTCACTTACAAGATGGCCGTAGTACACTCCTACTGTCCAGTTTCCTACCATCGCATTGCCACCAATAGCAAGAACGTGGGTGATAAAACCTATCAATTTGTGAATAATATATGAATAATATAAATATCATATTTTTCTAACATTTCATTTTCTGAGAGTTGTTAATGAAGGTGACATGTACTAAATGCTTTATCTACATTGTAGTCCAAAGTTCCAGCTGAGTGAATAACTAATCGCGCAAAGTATTGTTGGTCAAAACCTGCGGCCCTTCACTCTTCTGGAGTGGTTTTTAGGAAAAAATAACAGATGAGATATCACTCTGATTAAGATTTTTGGTTTATTCTGAGATTTAAAATGTATTGGATTGCCAATAGTTTTCAGTTAGAAAAAAAAAAGCCTTGAACACAGGGCCGGCCGCAAAAAATCATAAAGGACTGTAATTGGTTAGAAAATTTTATTAATGTCGCTCAACTGGTTATAACAACAGAACTCGCAATGCTTTATGATTGCTTTTGATTAGATCGATTGTTCCTATTTCTTTCTTTCTTCCTTCTTTGCTCTAATTCTTTGTCCATCCATCCATCCACCTATATACCCATCTACCCAAACAACATGTTATTGAATGTATTCTATTATTTATCCATTCACTTTTTCCTACTAAGTAGTGTATATATGTTATTAACACTGACCAGAATCCGTAGTCAGATTACTCCACTGTCGTACTCTTATGCCTTGAGGGTTCTGAGAAAATTAAAAATGTCTTAAAGAGTTACAGATTGAGCCAGAATAAAGAGTTCTGTCATCCTATCAAATCACCCTGTCACATATTATGATTAAAAAAAGGAAATGTTGGAGCAGAACTCACTCACCTTAGTTCTGATATTAAGTATTTACGATACAACCACGCTGATTTTGCGAAATGCATGTATTTGTACATGTAAGCATGAATAATAATGATTTATCGACAATCTTACCTTTATGATGAGATGAATCTGGAATTTAAAAATTGATAAACGTTTGTTAATAGACCTTTTCCCGAATTCGCTTGACTGACCACAGAACAAAAGATTCAAGTCCAGGCTGGAGTTGAAGTAACAATGCGCGTAAGAACTAGGCAACTCTCTATTGTTCTGCGGCAATAGCAACTTCCCCACATAAGAATGTCTTAGTTTTCAGACTGAAAGTCTATCAGCCTATAGGTAACACATTTTAAAAATAAAATGTGCAAAAACTCTGTATTTGAAAAAAGTTTCCTTTGTACTAAAAGATCTCGTCCAATCATAAGCGCTCAAAACAATAGCCAAAAGACGTTTATAATTCAATATGTTCCCCACATAGATATTTTGATATATAAAGGCTCAGGAAATCTTAGATGAAAAGGGAATCAGATATCAAATAAAATATTTAAAAAATCCGCTTAGTTTTGAAATTATGGCAGATTTTCATGTTTTAACCAATGAGATGGACGGATTAGACAATACGCAATTAGCACCTTTCTGCATTCCATTGCCGTTTGCCTGCCTAGTTCTTACTAGAACCATTACTTCAAATCCATACATTTACTGAATTTGTCTACTCCAGCCTCGCTTTGAATCTATTGTTATGTGGTCATTCAAGCGAATTCGGGAAAGGTCTATTATTAAATTGTCATCTACAGTTTTACGATTTTGTTAGTTGTACTTTGCTTACCTAATGTTGCAGATTGTAAGTATAATGATAAATAATAATGGTAGCTTATGTAAATTTCATTTTCATTTGCGGAGCCATTTAAAATACATAAAATTTAAATTTTTGATTTTTTAAAATTTCGATCAAAATTTATTATTATTAAAAACTGAAAGTTTATCAATTACCTTTTTCGTACTTGGCATTAAGTTGAATCCAAGAGGCACCACGCGTATTTTCACTGTTGATTGATATGTAATGAAAGCTATGAAACTTCATTGATACCGTAGGGGTCGTTAACATGGGACCAAGGTTGTCCCTGCACTGGTAGCTTTCAGTAAGTTTCACTGTCCCTATTGACCCGGATCAACTATGGGTTTGGTTGTCAGCGCATGCTCATGAAATTTAGCTGCCTTGGGTTTTGTCTTGGTATACCTAAGGACAATGCGTTTACATGAAGAAAAGTTGTCCCGGGTCGTCACCCCTTTTCGCAAAACTAGGGCAACCCTAACAGCAGAGTAACGCTTCTAACAAGGGCTGATATGAAAATACCACATATAGACACTCGAATTTCATTTACAAAAAGAAAATCAGGGAAAAATCAGGCGACTTTACTTTCCTCGATCCCATTCCATGCTGAAAAATGATTGGCGTTTCTTCTATCGAAATACTTCCCTCGTTTTTGGGGACCCCCTACCCCTTTTCTAACTACACGATAAGTTTCAGAATATTTTCTTTTTTTCTATTTAGCTTAGGTTATTTCTAAGGCTTTACTCAATATTTGATCTTACCTTTTTGATTCGGCGTATAGATTGGTTTATCGGTCTGGATTAGAACAAGACCATCATTGTAGCTTACAGTAACTTTCACTCGATTTTCGATAAGAGATCGGTGAGATTTGCTGATTCTTGCCAGTAGAAAGAACTGCCAGTTATTTTCTCTTGTTAAATAATCTGACGTTGTATTGTCTAAACCAACCTAACGAATAAAAAATGATAGAAAATCTTAGAGCTCGCTATTAGCTAGAGTAAGCAGTTTGGCTTAAGTTTTATTTTTGTTTACGATTTTGACTATGCCAAAAAAATTCTACAATTTTGACAACGTGGCAAGCAAAAGGAGCTGCCTACAAAAGGTACAAAAGGACTTATTCAGTCGTTGAATTAAAAAGGTGTTTTCAACGTCACTTATATTATTATTTTCGTAAACTAAATCCATGCATTGAACATGCGCGCCTAGAGGAACCTAGCCTGAGAATGCATCTGGATACCCAAGTGCGATTAGAGCCTGGTAGTCTTACCGTTAATGACAGCAGTCCGCTTGGTTGATCTATCCAAGAAAACATCATGAGTTGTGACCATAAACGTTCATTAACATAGCGGTTAAAACTTAAGATACTCAACCGATGACTTTAACCCTTTTTTTATTTACCCAATCTTGCTTGTGAAGAAGAAGAAGAAGAAGAAGAAGAAGAAGAAGAAGAAGAAGAAGAAGAAGAAGAAGAAGAAGAAGAAGAAGAAGAAGAAGAAGAAGAAGAAGAAGAAGAAGAAGAAGAAGAAGAAGAAGAAGAAGAAGAAGAAGAAGAAAAAGAAAAAGAAGAAGAAGGTGGTGGTGGTGGCGGTGCGATGGTGGTGATGATGATGATGGTGATGGTGATGATGATGATGATGGAAAAGAAAAACGAGAAGAAAAATTGTTGACATAATCTTTTTAATTCTCTCTCACAAAACCCCCAAAAAGGATATAGCAGGGTGATGCTTTTCCATTAAAAAGTTGCTGTTCGAGACAGCTAGAAAATGAAACCTTACCTCTGGAGAAAACAGCGCGATCCGAGGAAATAGTTTTCCAATGCGGATTTGTAGGAAGCTGTACTTGTATTTCGACCTCGACATTATATTGAGATGTTACATCAAATAATGCTACATGGATCTTTTGCGGTACACCAACGTAGAATACATCGGGAGCCATGATGACATGTCTAATATATAAGATTTAGAGAGAATTAACATAAAAAGATAAAAAGGGTGCGGGTCTCCCCACTTACTCAGCTGCAATATTTAATTGTGTTAATCAAAGGCAAAGACATTTTGAAGTATATGTTTAGAAAACGTACCGTACTGTCCAATACGATTAGACAAGACAGGCTGTTAAACAAAACAGTTGTTATTTTAATTATAGTCATTAATTTTGCCTTTCTTCTGGCTTTTGAGTTTTTTCTCGTATCCTGCAGGTTGATCCTTGGAAAGCCAGCAGTTTTAATGAAATTTTAGGCCACGTTCACGTACTTGCTCTTTCGAAACAACGACAACGACAACGCATCGCGGTCACACTATAGTTTTCATAACATCTACGTCCGTACAAACTAAAACAGTGAAAACGTAGATGCGATTAAAATGACGCACTATCGTCTTCTGCGCACGCGGAAAAAAATAGACGTACTGTTTTAAATGAGGTCAACGTTTTGAAAAGCCACCGTTTTCGCCTGTCCACACTTATCTGATAGGACTCCGTTTTCTCGGAATTTCTCCACTGTGAAGACCGTTCTAATGTATGTGATTTCGATTGATTTAGCAAGGTAAAAACGGATCGAAAAGTATGCGTTTTCCAACGTAAACGCATCACTGTACATGTAGCTTTGGTTTGTTTTTAAAGCAGCGTATGTTGACAAGATGAAGCTAGTTATCTTAAAATCAGAGTCAGTTTTCCGGTTTAAATCAAAAGAATCGAAAATAATCCGACCTTTTTCGTCTAAAAATGCATCTCACATACACTGCAGCATGCATAAACTCGTATTATGATTATTTTTAATGAGTATCGTTAATAAAATGTCTGGAAACTCTTGATTTATCTGCGGATGCACAGCATGATATTCCTAGACGATCCAGAGGACAGAAAATAAGTTTATTTCTCGCTTTACAGCCAGAGGGAAAAAGATGTTGACTACGTACGCAAGCATAACACTTGCTCATATTTTCTGACACAATTAGTTAAACTTTTCCATATTTTCTTCGACATTAACCATGATACGAGTGGTACATACATTGTACGAGTGATGGAGGTTGTTTTAAGTACGCTGCGTCTGAAAAGCTTACACAGTTGAATGGTTAGCTGTGTTTGTGCGCCTAACAAAGTTGACAAATTTTGTAAGAGATTAATACTTGGGTTCTTACACACTGAACTGACCTTGGGATAGCTGCTGCACATCCTCCAATAAGCAGAGAAACCAACAACAAAATCTTCATCTTGAAGAAGAATAGAACACTCTTCCGCATTTGGGGTCGCGCCTAACTATTCACTGCTGCTTAAGTTGAAACTTTCTAAAGCCTTGACGGCTTATTGGCCAGCTCCTTTGTTAAGGGAAATCTGATAATCCTTTTGTCCAAATTAAGATATCTGATAGGCAGCAGAGATATTTGATAAGCTAGTGTAAATTCACTGTTCTCTTGGCAAAACTTCCCGTGTTCCTGACAGGAGCAAGTAAGCAGTCCCATGTCTTTCATCGCAGCTTCTTAACTAGGACTTCCTATAGACTTTAGCCTGAGAAAACAAACGTCTTTTCGCTCCCTCGTCCCCCCCTTAAAGGACATCTGTTTTCTTGGACTAGGTAGACTTTCATGTTTCTTAAAAACAATTCAAAGATCCTTCCTCAAATATATTTGTTCACGTTTTATCTTCATATGCATTCCATTAGATGGTTTTCTGCCCTTTTTATTTGACCTTACCGAAAGATATATGGTACACCAGTAAAAGAGCTCGTTTGCTATCACCATGACCTTGGTTTAAAGAAAAGCGACACTTTAAACATGTGCGCAATAAATTATTTTTAGCCTAGTGACTGGAAGTTAGGTTAAAGACAAAACCCCTGAGTAAATAGACGCCATACTATGCTCTAGAGCACAAGGTTAAAATGTAAGATGACGACTAAATTGCTTCTTTTGGAAAACTTCCATCTGCATGGTTAAAATTAAAAAAAAGACCATTTGTAAGTCCGGTGACTTTCACTGTTTTATGCATGGTTTTGTGTTTTTATTCGGACTCTTTTATTAGCGGACTCTTTGCTTCCCTATTCTCCATTGTATCAGTATCTATCAATATCATTTACCATTACTTCCATTGCAACATACAACTGCATGCATGCATCAACAACAAAAATGCAATAGCAATACCAGCAATACGTCAACAACTACTACAGAAACTGACATAAGTAAACTCTCCACAAGAAAGAAAAAATATCAAAAATAAGACATCGTGATATCTTGAATTTTATTCATTTGAATTTTATTAATCACTGCGGTTTCATATTTTCAAATTTAATTAGCAAACCATACAAAATTACTCCAAGTTAACAATTAATTTCCACATATACTGCCGGGACTATCTTATCTAGCCATGCCTAATAAACAAGATAAATATACGTATATTGGAATGAAATAAACACTAATTCTCTATCTTTTTTCAAGTAAGCTATTCTAAATATTAAATTAATTTTTTTAAGCATAACGTTAGCCTAAAACCGGGTTCAAGCATTTGGTCCATAAAGTTTTTTTTTCCACTGCCGTTGTGCTATTATTTGGCACAGTAAAGTTTGTAGCATTCACTCGGCCCCTATCCTCCTTAGGTTTATTGTACCTTGTTCCAATTTTTAAGTCTGGACAGGGGATCTCATGTTCTTAGTGAAAACAGATAGGTATTCATGGAACCCCCTAAAACCCGAACACTTTATCTCGGATCCTTATCACATAGACCCTTTTCGAAATAATCTTGGATGCGAGGCTAAAGGAAAATTACAAAAGAAATAACATTTTGATGGAATAGACCTTTCCCGAATTCGCTTGGATGATGACAAAACAATGGTTTCAATTTCAAGACGAGATTGAACATTATTCTTTTATTTTTCAAGGCCAACCTCGACTGGAAACCATTGTTTTGTGATCATTCAAGCGAATTCAGGAAAGGTCTATTTGTACGATTTCTCAAGATTATTTTGAACAGGCTATATTCGATCCAAGTCCATTGAAGCTGGCAGAATTTTTTGTTTTTAAAAAAAAAAAGACTTTCAGCTTGAACTCGGCCTTATTTTCTGCGAACAATTCAACTGGCTGAGCATGTTTTTCCCTCATTGGAGTAAAAGAACCCCTTCAGCGAAATAAAATATATGAGCACTTTAATCCACACACGAGGCTTGGTTACAATTCAAAATGGCGGAAATAAACTAAGGTACAACTATCAATACTGCATGCTATATTCATTGTGCTATCATTTATAACATAAATATATATAAAGAATATTTTCTCTTTTCTATAATGACAAAATTATTTGATAATTAGGCCCTTCGTTCGTTCATAAAAAAAAAATAGTGTGACTCAGATAAACAAATTCAGTGTTGTTCGCTTGGGGGCCTGGATCACTATAACGTCGTGTATGCGAAGGGTCTCTAATGATAAAATGGGGGGGGGGGGGACATTCGTTCGAGATACAGCTATAAAGTCTGTATTTATCTATGAGACATAACAGTTACTGTGAAGGAGATTTTGTATTACTGTATGAAAAACGTCGATCATTGCCTCTCGAGCAACGTCCACGTTTTAGGCTTTTGAATCGTTAAGAGCAGTTCTAAGATTCATTTCACAGCTTTGTGCAAATAGGCCCTTGTACTTTGTGCGTTATTTTTACCATTTCAAATCTCTTAAGGTTTTTGCCCATCCTTGATAATTTACCGCTTCAACCTTACCGGTAAACAAGAAAGGTACCCTCAGTGTTTAGGTTTGATGTATGGGAAAGCATTCCGCACAAAGTAAAAGGAATTATTATAAAGCCTCTGCAGCATAATTTTGAGAACAAAACAATGGATTTCATTTCTTAGAATAGTAAAATTCTATTGTTTGTCCTCCAAAATGAGATGTGTATTGGGAATTGCTGATAGTAGTCTCTAATATATGAAGGTAGTGCACTTAAAATAATCTGTATTTCGTTATCTTGGTAGCTGTTTTGTCTATCTTATATAAGTTTTGTTGTAATGCAGAGTGCAACTAAAAGAACAAATTAGAAAGGAAATAAAAATAACAAAATAACGAAATATAAAACATATAATAAATTTAGGCGACAAAAAAGAAAAAAAAGAAAGAAAGAAAACAAATGCAAAATCAAAAAGAATTGTAAAAAAAAAAAAAACAAGCAAGATGCAACAGCTACAATGTCAACGAAACCATTGACAACGATTACAAAAGAAGTTAATTCGGCAAAGATTCTTCTAAACTTTCCAAAATATTTTTGGAATCACTTTGTTAAACGTGACACTTTTAGATACCATGGAATTATTTCAACAACTCAACACTCAATAACTATCGTATTTTTGTTTTTTTGTTTTTGTTTTTGTTTGTTTGAGTTTTATATTGAGTATAGTAAGTTTTATCGCAATACAGCGACATTAAATAATAGAAAAGATTATTGCTTGAGGTCATATTTTGGGTTTAAAGTACATTTTTTTGTTATAAAATTCACTTGTGATTCATTATTACTAAGTTCTCTTTCTATACAACAGAAGGTTAAATAATTCATTATTATATGAACTGGTGATTCCTTTTTTTCCTAAATATTTTTACTAAACATGTCTTCCATTCTTTACTTTTCCACTCTCTCTACCACCCTTAACCCCACCCTATATACTACAACCTCCCACCCAACGCAAAAAGGACGGTTGAGCAATTGCTTTGTTTGCTACTTAAATCTTTTCCAAAGGGTAACATGAGTTTTGTGTTGTTGTCTTGAACCCCAGATTGGGAATTAGTGAGAGGGGTTTAATTTAACATGATTTTATAGTCTATGTAGTAGGAGAAAAAAAAAACCCGGAGATTTACTTCCCATGGATCCCCCTTGAGTCAATTTGGAACTCTAGCGCACCTTCAGTGACTGCTGAAGAACAAAACTACCAAAATAGACCTTTCCCAAGATGACAGTCGAATATATGCACAGATACTAGATGTACTATCCAATGCCTCATTCTCAATACATATATAGTATCGTGTACTAAGTATCGTGGTTATCTTGCATTTGCCATGACTGACGTTTATTTTATTGGACGATTTAACAATGAAACAAGGTAGGATTACCAATTATACAATATATTGTTGCTGATTTATCAGCACATTTGAGTCTCATTGTACAATAGTGCAATATGAAAAATAGCTACTGGCAAGTAAATCTAGATTCCTTGAGCACTTAAATGTATCTTGGGAAAGCTCAAAAGACCCCTTGCAGAAGTCGGAATGCAGCTCGATTTGTAGGACAAAATAATCATAGGTTCCAATTTTCAGGGGATCAAAATTATTTTGTTTTGTCCTCCAAATCGAGCTGCTTTGACGTGGCGTGAAAGGGGTCTAGCTATAGCTACTCATCTAAGACTTATCTATTATAACTATAGTGATTTACTAGTTATACCAATAGCCATTAGCAAAAAATAAAATGATAATAAACAATTATATCTTCTGAGAAAAAAAATAGTGATAATAAAATATATTTGATTCATTCTAATTAAGTATTATCACTATTCATGACATTCTGTCTTTAACTGCTAATAAAAAATCTATCATTCCATTAAATACTATTTTGAAGGCAAGTAAATAATTTTCTTGAAAAAGTAAGGTATAGATATTTTTCTTTAATTGCTACATCATAGTCGCTAATCTTACTATTGCTTTTAATATATAGAAGTTTTTAACCACACCTTAAACGTAACGAGCTACTTGAAAGAAAATTCTGGCTGGTCACTTTTACTTTAGAGGCGAGGTTACTTTTCGAACTTTTTTTGTAAACGTCAAAAAATGTTAGGGCTTAATGTTTATTTACTCTTACTGTTGTATGGTTACGAAAATGTGAAATATAATTACATCGGTACTAAAATAAATTTCGAGAACTTAACACAAAACGTTAATGCTTAAGGTCACCTTAGAAGGCGAGATTTCTAAACACGTATACCCTTTCTATTAAATTATCATTTTTGATTTATCATCAAAAATATTCTATTGAGCCTAATTTTCCTTTTGTAAATATTAATCAGCTAAAATACTCATAAATCACTTCAAAATATATATTTATTAGATTTTTTCGATATCTTTTAGTAATTTCTCTGATATGGATTTCATTTTAGGAGTTACATGGCTGTAATTACACAATATTCACAAAACAAGCAATTTTTTGATACTTGTGTTTGTAATTAGGTCCATATTGCAGTGATCCATTCCTGGATTACCTTAGGAAATTTGGAGCCGAAATATTCCAAACAAGGAATAGCTATAAACTAATATGACCAGAATACTTTGCACACCTTTCTTTAGGAGGAATGTGGCAAGTAATTGACGCCATCATTTACCAATAGCCAAGGAAAGCAGGCAAACCATCTTGGTCATGTGATTATAGCACAATATAGTCTGACAATCAAAACTATTCTAAATAATACTGATAATGTATCATCGATTATATAAATAACTACAAGAAAAAATAGGGTTCTTGTATGTATTTGTCTAATTTCTTCCTCGGATATACGAGATCTCACTCCGGGAACCAGATCTCTTTCGACGGATAATTCAGCCTTCATATGCCGTCAAAAATATGCGAGGTAAAATAGAGGCTTTGTGCGATCACGTGATGGCAGCCATGTTGGATGACAGGAATACTAAATGGTTCATTCCTCAAAGGAAAATCCTCAAAGGAAAAAAATGTTTAGCTACTCCATCCAACATGGCTACCATCACTTGATCGTGCGAAATCTCTATGGCAACACTCGTGTGGTTACACAGGTTTTTTTTCTTTCATTTTTACAAATTTTCAATTGTTAGTCCTACTTACACATTATCCAAAGTAACAATCTTAAATTGAACTTGTTAAATAGTAATTACTCTATTCTGTATATTGTCATTTTTTTAAGATATCACAAATATCTGCAAAGCATTATATGCATAAATAGTACATGCAACTATAGAAATTCTTATTGGAAGTACAAAAATAGAAACTCTATTATTTTGGCAAAACAATCGGCAATTTTTCGCCAATCTGAAAACTTGAAGATAAGTAAAGTACAAAACATCAGAAAAATCGTTTTTTTTTTTTCACATACTAAATTCTACTCGGATACCAACTCATCGTGATTGGTCTTCACTCCTAAAATGTTGAGTCATTTAATTGAAATATATATTTCTCTTGTGCCCTAACTCTATTTTCGACTCTGTTAGTAGTTATTAAACGCAAAGACTTTCAACGATATATTTAGAGGGATATAATATAATTTCAAAGCCAAGATAAGTTTTCTAGCTAGCTAAATCCAAATAATATCAACGAACTGTAGATACAGAACTTTTCTATATATTTGATAATTGATATAGTTACTATAAAACAGTAACATAAATGGAATTATTTCATAACGGACATGATATTGAGTCATGCCCATTGACTACTTTACCTATTACTATTCAATTTGTATTAATAGCGTTAAATGATTTTAGGTTCAAATTGAATATTCACATGAGCGATTACATTTAGGCACACAATTAACCGTTGCCTTAGATGTCGCAATCTGCTCATTGTGACTTTAGCCCTACAACGATATCTGTAGGTTATGTCCTACTGGCCACATTTGTTACTACCTAGAACCGGCTTTCCTTTACATGTACATTAAAGTGATCAGCGCTTCGACTACATGGACTCTGACTAATGTGTTTCCGATTAGATACTTTTCAGTGTGTCTTCTTTGCATTTTATTGGACATGTAGTATATAGTCTTGGCAACTGCTATGTTTTCAACGGTTGCCAAACCCGCTGTACGTACCCGAGTCTCCATGGCTTGAGGTCACTGCGACACTAGATGCCTGTGAACTATTTGGAAGTGTAGTGGTCAGTGGTTGTTGCCATGGATCTGAGCACTGTCTGAGGCCAGGAGGAGCGGAATCTGTGAACTGACTTGGTTCGAGTGAGGTTTGCCATTGTTTAGAGGCAGGCATTTGCTGAGACCAATAATCAGATGGAGCACGCACCCCGTTGCCAACAGGAGATGAGTAACGCCGTGGGTTCCGCTGAGGGTTTTGGCTCATGCGTATCCCCCTTCCAGCTGAATTCTGACGTGGCCAGCCCGCTTCGAACTGTGATGGGGTCGGGCTAAAAAGGTTCCACGACATTACAATCAATTTCCGATTTTGAAATTTACAAAAAGAATGAACAAAGAGAGAAAAAGGCATGCACACATGACTTACCCAAAGTTTTGGAGTGGCTTGAATTCTTCCCCATTTCTTGCACTGTGCCTTCGACCAAATTGATTCGACTTCTCCAAGCCATCAATACCTTCATCAGAAGATCCAGACCTAACAGAGCTATAACTGCTGCTTGAATTGTGTCTCTGGGCCGGGGAAGAGTTGAAGATGTTGTCAGTTGGTGATGCCCAATTCGGTGGGGAGCGTTTCCAGTCTCCATCGAGAGACAGATGGCGGCCTAACTTGCCCGGGAAATTATTTGGCTACAAAAAAGAAAGCGTTATCAAAGTGAGAAATATAATAACATTATAGGTATATTTTCCGAATGCCTTTGGCTGTTTATGGTGTTACATATTCCAGTATAGCAAACGCACAGCACAGCAAAGAATTGATTACAGAATATTCATTAAAAAAACAGACATTTGGTTTAATAGCTTTTCTTCAACATACCTGTTGGTATTGCCATTGTTTTCCTCCTCCCTGTCCTTGTGGCTGTCCATCAATACCGCCATGTTTTCCAGGTGGCGGCTTCTTCCCTGTCTCAGAAACAGCATAAAGAGGGAACCTGGGAGGAACATTGCCTTGCAGAAGACCTTCATTGACGTACTGAGGAGCATTTGATCCGTACAAGCGCGATGGGTTATGAAAGGTGGAAGAATGGGGGGCATTCAAAGGAGAAGGAGGCGCACTCTCCAGTAAAGGTGAAGGAGGAGCAGGTGAAGTAGGGCCATCTTTACCTGTTCGCTGTTGCAGGAAGAAGATATGCTCTCGGTACTTGTAAACCTGCATGAGAATCGATGATAAGAAACTACAAGAAATGTACAATTGCAAAAGGCAAGTGACGTACCAAATAGTAAAGAATTACTATTTGAAATACTTTTTGAAATCTTCGATTTACAATTATCCTCTTTCTCTACCCCAAGCCCCACTCTCCTCCGTGGTTCCTGGTTCTTACATTACATTAACTAGATCCCAGATATAGGAAATGTTAGCTAGCTGGCTTACCTGCTCTTGTAGAGAAGAGATTCTGGACTGCATAGAATCAAGGTCCCGCCTCAGTTTGTCTTTAATCGACAGCAGTCTCTCCTTTTCCTTTCTTTCATTTAAAATATCTTCACGGAATGCTTCATTCTATTAAGCATAAGCATAGACGTAAGCATAAGAATTGTTTTTGAACCGGCCTTTAAATAACAAGGGCGGATCCAGGATTTCGTTCAGGGAGGGGTGCTGGGTACAAAGTCAGCCCAGGGGGTGCAACCATCAGAAACAAAAAAAGAAAACATTATTTCGTATTGAGTATCTTCAAAATAGGGGACAAAGTTGCTCCGAGGGGGAAGGGTGCGCACCCCCTGCACCCCTCACCTGGATCCGCCCCTGAATAAAACATCAATGTAGCACGAATCACAATGATGCTATAAGCGAACCAACGAACCTGTCTTTGCAAAGCAATGATTTGTTCAATCGTTGGCAGACCACTTTCCTGGAAAAGCTGTTTGAGTCGTTTGAAGTCATCTACATGGTCTTCCTGACTGCACTGCATCCTCACCAATTCTTCATTTTTGAGCTAGTATAACAACGGCGATTTGTTTTATTATCTCGTTACTAACCTTTACCATGGTAAATACTAAAAAAGGTTGAGTGGGAGGGGATTTGAAGAGGAAGTGGGTATACGTATCTTGATTTCCAAAATAGGGCGGGGGAAGGTCAGGTATAATTTGAGCTTTAGCCCAGAGTACACTGTACTCCATGCAAATTATTTTTCTCCCATCCCCCTTCTTTCGCCTTTATTTCCTTCCCTTATACGCTAGCTCTCGTGTTTCCCCCCCCCCCCCCCCCCCCCCGAAAACTCCGCCAGGTCTGCTTCCATTCTCATACATGTGTGACAACGCCGTGAGACCACCGAGAATCTAATAATGTGTAAACGAGACAAAGGACTCCAAACTTATCGTTTCAGATTGGAATGATATGGATTAAATATCATACTTGTATGACCCCTATACACTAACCTGCATTGACTTCATTGTTTTTGATAGGTTTTCGATCTGTTGTCTGAGTACTTTTTGCTCAGCAATAGAGGCAATCTTCTCGGTCCTTTCCCTTTCTGCTTGCATAATAACACTGTCAATGTCTCTATTTCTCCCTTGTTCACCCGACTGGTATTCAATGAGCAGATTGTAGTACTGCTTGTTTTCTTGCTCGATTTTTTCAATGTGCATTCTTTGCATGTTATCTTGTTTGCTGTAGTGATCAGTAAGATAATCGAGGTTTTCTCTCGTCTGGAAGAGGTCAAAATATCAGAAGTTTTAGTATTCATTATGATATGATTTTGGTACAAGGACTAAAATTTGTTACAAAACTACGAATAATTAACAAAAGTGTCTAACAAAAGAATATATAAGCTACTGTTTTATCATATATTCTATAGTTAGAAACCGTATCCTATTTTACAACTTTAGAACGGACTGAGAAAATGTCTTCTTTTTGCAGCTGTAAAAAGATCCGCGACCAATCAAAAGATGTAATTATTCGCGCCATTTTCCAGACGCGTCCGCTAATGAAACAAAGTTCCCGGATCACAAAAGTACAAAAAGTTTACTCTGCATGAAAAAGACTGTGAGATGTTTCATACATTTAAAAGGTTTTTTTCAATGTAATAAAAACATTGATGGAATACGAAAATATTCAGTCCAAGACTGAAAATGAATGAAATTGTGGTTTCCTGGAGACTTTTTGAGATGCAATAGCTATTTGAGCACGAATTTCTAACTGGATGAGACACTGCTTGAACGAAGAATAACCACAAGTACTGTAAGTTTTATATTATCTAAAGTTAATTTTTGCAGAAATACCTTTTCCTTTTCTTCGTTGGCGTTACTAAGCTGTAGTTTAATGTCCTCCAGTTCCTTCTCTAACGCATCATAATCACTCTTTGGCACCATTTCATCTCCTTGTTGCCCATTCACCATTTCATGCTCTGTCTTCCTTTCTTGAAGCTGGCTCCCTTCGCCATCTTTGATCTTCCCAGATATTTTCACGTCGTTTCCCAGTAAATTCAGCTCTGTCTGAGTCTGTGAATCTATTTTGATTTCTTTGTTTTCACGTTGACCAGTTGATATATTTTCCATTCTCGATATTTCTGATATTTCTCTTGCTGTTAAGTTGGTTTTTATAAACGTTTCTAATTGTCTTTCAAGTGACTCTTGAAGGGGATCTCTTGTCCTCAATCCTTTCTCAAGTGTCTTGTTTTTCACTATTAGCTCTCCAATCTTAGTACTCAACTCTTCATACCCTACAATTATTTAAGGCACATGTAAGTGTTTAGTCGTGTGTCATACATTAAATAGTAAAATGGGAACTAACAGGGGATCCCACATTCAGAGTGGCTCTTCTTCTACTGGATTTCAAATGGAATTTAGATGTAGATTTTTGTGGAGGGGAAAACTGGACAACCCAAAGAAAAACCCTCAAGGCACAGGAGAGAACCAACAAGCAATTCTTCTCACATATGACACATTGAGCGTGGCACTGCATTAGTGAGAGGCAAGCACTCTCACCACTACGCCATCCATGCTTCCCTACATGGCCCACTGATGGTTGTTTATAGCATAAAGAACCCAAGACCTAATAACTCAATAATTCTTAGATTAGATTGCATTAGTGAGTCAGACTCCCTCTGGTTCAGGAAGGAAATGACAAACTCATTTTCTTAAATCAGATAATTTACTTAAAATATACTGTAACAACCATTTTCATGCTAATCTTTTGCTCTTTATCTTAATTGATTATAGAAATAAACAAAAAACAAAAATAGTTTCATTTAGAATTAAAAAATACTTAAGATAGTATGCGCGCTCTCATTGGTTGAGAGCTGTGTTTTCATCACGCTATGAAGGCACGGAAATGACGTAACAAGCAAGGGCAAGGTAAAACGTATTTTTTTTAAAAAATGAAACATTTTCTCTGATGTCTTCATAGCCTGGTGAGATCACCTGCTCGAGAAGGCATCGGAGAAAATGTTTTATAGCCTCAGTTTTCACCAGGCTATGAAAGCATCAGAGAAAATGTTTTATTTCTTAAACAAATCTAAAGTAGTATAGCAAGATGTTTATGTACAGGAGGTTTTAAGGGAAGCAAGGGTGTTGTTTGCTGTATGCTATAAATGCATATATATGTATATATGCACCACCTCTCACCAATGCCATGCAGTTTCGATTACTGGGCTCTGTGTAGTAGATGAGTAGAGTTGCTTGTTAGTTCTCTCCTGTGCTTCAAGGGTTTTTCTCTGGGTTATCCAATTTTACTCCCTTTGCAAAAATCAACTCCTAATTTCCAATTTGATCTGCCATATCACATACTTCAGAATTAGTCGGAAGACTTTAGAAGCATTCACTCCTAGTCCATGTTCAACATAAAATTAATAACATTAAAAAATTGGATCCTTCATAAACATTGTCTTCCCATATGCAAACAGTAGTGTAATGTCTGATTTTTATGTCAGATCATTTACAATTAATGTTTTGTTTAATGAAAATACATCTCACTGGTCAATGTTTAAAAAAAGAATAAGGGGGAAACTTGTAATTCAGTTATGACTAGGAGAAACAAAATTTTTGTACAGTTTATGGTTATTTTCCAAAATTTCTGACAAGCATCCCCACCATTTTAAATATTGAAATATTTTAAAGAGAAATAAAGGAACCAAACCTAATGTTTGCACATAATTCAAGGAATATATTTAATATTGAATATATTGATTATTGAATATATTTAATATATTTAAACCAAACATAAAACAATTATAATTGGTCACAGAATGGCAAAGTTGGATAATAATAATCTAATCTAATAATAAATTTATAAATCACTTTATTGGTAACTAGATTTACATAAGTAATTTTCATCTAGGCCAAAATAATCTAATCTAAATTTAAAAAAATAAAAATAAATAAAATTAACATTTTGTGATCACAAAGAAAGAAAAAATTCCAATAAATTTGTGCATTATAATTACCTTCAAGTAAGTTATTGTGAACACCTGAGTTCTGTTCTTCTTGCTGGAGATAGTTTACTTCATTCAGTAGCTCCTGATTGGACTGACTAAGGGTTGCTATCAGATCTTCAATGTTACCAAAATGCTGCCAGAAATAAAGAAAGATTTAGACACTTTCGCTTTGTCTCATACATAGTATTTATAGATTTAAATGCATAATCTGGACTATGTGCAATATACACTGCATGTCTTGTGATACTAACATGAAACTAGACACAAAATAATCAATAGGAGATATCAGAGTTACACTATATTGCCTTCAAACAATTGATTCAAGTCATGGCATTTAGGTCAGTTTCTAAACATTTACTGTATTGTTGACCCAAATGCCATGACTTGAATCAATTGTTTGAAGGCAATGCAGTGTAACTCTGATATCTGCTAATGAATATTATTTGAGAAAATAATATTATTATATTTGTTTAAAAAATGTTGTACTTGCATTTTTCTCAAATATGTAAAATCATATACCTTTATTTTTTATTAACGATTTCAAGATTGTTTCTGAGTACACTGATGTATAATCAGACTTGATAATTTTATTCTTAAATAACAGTCTTTATTTCAATATCAAGTGAGATTTTCAGCACAGTTGGGCTGAGACATTTGTTATTATAAATCATAAGAAAAATCTTCCCAGTAAATTAACAATTCTAATTTCTTCTATAATTGATTTTCAGGGACTAGTAAACCTTTATATTCCAAAAATTCAATGAAATTTAAGTATATTGAAGTTCAACATATCAACTTAACATGTTAGATAAAGGTGCAATATCAATGATTTTTGCATACAGGTATTGTCAAAACTATCTGGTGTGATTAAACAGGTATGAAACACATCTGTGACATGCAATAGCTAACCCTCTAACTACCACTTCAACATATTCAAATCACAACTAATATAAATACAAAACACCTTTTTCATACAATACTTTATAGACTCCAAATTGATATAAAAATGATCTAGTATTAAATACTCATTATGATAAAAAAAAATCGAATAATCGAATAATGTGCAAAATATTGCAATATTATCGAAAGCATCATTAGATGATGAAGCTTAGAAATTCTCACAATCAAGTGTTTAGAAACACTGAATAATGAGTTCATGACCAAATTGCTGAAGCTAAAATTTACATACAAGATTATGTATTAGAGGTCATTTTCTATAAAATACAAGTGTCAATCAACACCTAAATCATTGACTCACTCCCTGTACTTAATGAAATATACTGTACAAGACAAAATATGAATCATAAACATTTATTCTTCCCTTTTGCTTATGCCTTTCTAAATTTCTCAGCCTGGTTTTTAGACATAGACAAAAACAACCGAAGGTCAGTCATTTCCACAAACATAGCCATAGATGTGAGTCATGCCCACGCTTTACAATAGCAAAAAATCAAGAAATTGAAAACCAACAAACAAGCGAATTATTTGAGCTTCAACTTTGCTTGAGATTGCAGGAAAGTCAAAAGCCAAAAGTCAAGAATTTTGCACACGTTTGAACCATTTTTGGCAGCCTTTCTCTGAAATCTAAATTTGAGCCCCGGGAAAGGTGAAATCCAATCCAATAGCCATGTTTAATTCGATTAGAGCAAATCGTTTGAACGAAGTTAATTAATTGAATTCAGTAACAAACTAGTCGACCCTACATAGTATAAATTGAAATCTCCTGTAATTAAAACTGCAGTGACTTGTGATTAAGGGATTTTTAGCACAGCATTGCGTTACTGTATTTCCTTTTTCAAGATGGAGGACGCGCTAAAAATCGTAGTTGGTAGACAGCCATGTCAAATATCACCCGGGATTGCGTGTACCATATTTTTATCATAGCATGCAACCGAGAAAACATGAATTCTTTTTCACGAGTGAAGACTCTACACGAATTAGATGATAACAATAACAGACATTTAAACTACAGAATGTGAAACTTGCCATGCATGAAGCATGTACAGATTTCTATAACAATGATAATTATATTTTATGCTCGATTGAGCGACACAGTCCCGCACGCGAACAACACGAGCATTTAGTTCACGGTCAATTCACTTGGATTTAAAACAAACTTGAACACTAGTATTACCCTTAATTATCGATCGCTGGAGAAGAAGACATGTCCACGAAAAGGAAATGAATTTGGAAATATGTAGATTTAAAGCCAAATGCTTCCAATCTGAATAAAGGTTTGTTTGCGTTTGCTCAAGCGTATCTAGAACTTAAACGTAAACTAATTGGTAAAGTATATAAAATCACTCAAATGGATCCGATCAAGAGCCAAATTTGAGCCAAACCATCCAGTTAATTTGCGCAACGTGAAGGTCTTGGGGTCTTGAGAGGTTGTTGCCCGGATATTTTGCAGTTCATCGAAGCAGACAGTACAAAAAACATAAATGTACATAAGTTTGCAGTTTTTACATCATGAAATGAACAAGTCGCTCACTGCGATCGCTACTTACTCCGTGTTTGTTTCCTAGCGGAACAAACCAGCATACACTTTAGTGGTTTTCGTAGGAATTCAAACTTGTAAGATTAAAATCAAGACTGCACTAATCGACGTCTGCTCAACAGAGCCAGAGCTCCGCGCATTTATAACAGGAATGATAGACACCAACCCAATGTAGAATCTTAATTAAGCAAATAAAAAGAGCAAACTTACATGGTTTGTCCAGTATCAATAAAAAAACCACGTGGTATACAGGATCCACCATCAAGGGATAATTCAGACGTTCTTGGATCATGCAATGACTCGGGCGCCCACTTTTACAGCAAGCGCTCAAGTTTCAATTCTAACATTTCGTGTCAACATAAAAAATACCCTAGCTTGAGCCTGCGCCCTAGAACCAGGGAGTCACAATACATTCCTATACTGGTTTAGAATTACAGGCCCGTCACAGCAAAAATACTTATTTAGGACGATTAAACTAAAACATGCATCCGTACCTCTTGTTCCAACGTGTCCTCGCCTGGAACGAAGCAGTCTTCGTTCTCGTAAGAGGGAGAATTTCTGGTCATCCAGTAGTAACCCTGTTGCTCCAGATAGAAATTTTTCGTAGTTTCTGTTGCTCTTCCACTCGTGTCGCTATATCCGGTATCCCTTTTTGAACGATAAGGCATTGGCTCTGAGCATTCGCTGCTCTTTGCTTCTCCATCCTTAGAAAGTTCAAAAGTATTTGCTTTTCGTGGGGAAGGAATACGCTGATAAGGATCTAGCTCATGAAGCTTCAAAAGCAACGCATTTCTTTGGCGTAGCAGTTCTAAAATCGTAGCGTATCCGTCGTCCTTCGGTTCTTCTAAGTCGAGAGTGTCTCCTTTTCCTCCGATCTCGCAGTCATAGAATTCTGCGTTTGTGTCGTCATTCTCAGGTGGACGCCATGGGATTAGACTTGGTCGTTCCATGCTTCAAGACAAAGTAGACTTCTTCATTGTTCGATTAAGTTTCTCAGGCAAGCAAATGAAAATGGCGGTCCGTTTTTGATGCGTACATGGATGCTGTACTTTTTTCTTGTCAACTGACCGGTGTTTTGGCTCGGTCTACCCTTCCCCTAATGATGTTATGCATCGTGACCTTGAAACTGCACCGGAAATGAAAGTGGTGCAAAACAAGAGCATATTTTAAACGGATGTCCGCTGGTCATCCGGAAGTTAAAATTTTATTATGTGGTCTCTACCGAAACATACTATAAGCACTCTTTCGTCACTTTCCTTTCTATTTGAAAAGCCTCATTATCTTATTCAAAATTCTTACTTCAAATGACCTCGCCTTCAGTGACTTCTCACACTTTTTTCCTGATCCTCCTGCTTTCTTGCTGCTCAGCCTTCAATCTCTTTTCTTCAATCCTACCTTTATGCTTACAAATTCTTGTAATATACCTTATGTTATTCGTATTCCATTCTACTTCATCCCATTCATTTAGTCATTTCTTTTTTCAAGGGTAGTATCATATTCATGTTCGCGGAGTGCTGGGTTCGAGTTGCGCAGACAGTAAGGGAATTTGCATCGTACTGCGCACAACATTTTTATTCCAGCTGCTAAGACGAATCACATTATTATTTCCAATGAATATTTAAATTCTGCATCTCTATATCGCCTGGAACTGGACAACGCTCGAATAATCAAACTGAAGTATCTCTAAGAACAGTTTCATCCGTTCAGGATGGCACGGATAGTCGTTTCTATTTTGACGTGTCTTATAGCAATATACTGGTACACAAATGTAATACACGTGCAAGGTACTTTATCAAAAGCCAACAAAGAAAAGAAAGCCAAGGCTAAGAAGGTAAAAACTATAGATTATCTAAATCAACTCGCTGGTATTTGTAACAAGATTAATATAAACAGATGGGCAGTTATTTATCTGAACTTTTTCCACGAAAATTCTTGACATTAAAATGTACTTTACATCTAGAGCATCAACTTGAATGTCTTAAGTTGCCATGAAAGTTAATTATATCTTTTTTTTTACCGGTTCACGTACAGATGTACATAAAAGCGATGCACGAATTATGTAGTCCACATAAACTATAATGTAAATGAGATAAACACCTCGCACCGATACTTAAAGTTTTTTCGTGCATATCAACAAATCTTCAATCTTGAGTTAAAAAAATTAGCAGCTTCTGTCTAGACTCTCGTAGTTTATCATTTTGTGTTAGTATAGTTAATAAACACCCATGATCTTGGACTTCCTATCCTATCAATTTGAAAAATCAACTTTATTTATTATGCATGGGCATTTCTCTCTTCTTGGTTTGAAGTGTTTGCTGAAAAGAATAAATAAGCACTAAATTAAAGGCTTGGTTCAAAAATATAAAAAAAAGGTTTTCTTTCCTTTTCATTCTTGCTGCCTTTCTTTCTCCCTTTCTCCCTTCATCTCACTTTTTCATTTCAAGATTTCATTTCTTTCACAAGTTTTGCTTTTTTATCTTTGTATCCAATTTATCCCAGGTAATACTGAGATGAAAACATAACAAACATGTCAATTTGCTTGAATCCAGTAGTTTTCATTTGACATGGATAACACACTTATTTCAAAGTGTTCTAATACCTTGATTATACCTTGTTCTAGTTGCTTCCATTCAGTCCATTAAAATTAATACCAGTAAAACTTATTTATTGGGAAATAATTTTGCTGGTCAAAAAAAGTTTGCTTTGATTGTATAGCTATAAAGAAATACTTATAATAATATTATAGCTTGTCGACCATGAATGTCATAATCTAGAGGAAGAATTGATTGCTGAGTCTGCAGGGCTATAGAAGCTGCATGTATTTTTGCATTCAATGTTTGATCGTATTGGAGTTCAGAATTAAACAACACCAATACAAGCAGCTTCGGTATATCCACCACATAAATTGGTTAATATAGATATATATATATATATATCTGGATGTGTCTATTCTGACGGTAAAGTGCTCAATACATTGACATGTAGAGCGTTATAGATTGTAGATAGATCAAAGACAAGACATAACTTTTGCTGTTACTCGGAGTTTCACGCTTACGCGATCTTCAGACAGTCTTTAATCTTAAGATTGATCTTAAAGACTGTCTGAAGATCGCGTAAGCGTGAAACTCCGAGTAACAGCAAAAGTTATGTCTTGTCTTTGATCTATCTACAATCTATATATATATATATATATATATATTATATATACAAGTGCTGAGCAAGAGGCAGATTTATAATTAAGAAATAGAAGACGATTTTCCGTGTTGTATAGCCTGATCTAAACATGCGTGATGTTGGGAGAACATGAGAGAGCGTAGAAAAAGCATGAGCCATTAGGCGAGTGCTTTTCAGCTCTTGAGTGTTCTCCCAACATCACAAGTGTTTAGATCAGGCTATACAACACAGAAAATCATCTTCTATTTCTTTTTTAAAATATTTTTTGAGGCTAAATCGGCATTTTAATTGCTGCTAAGAATAGCATTTCTCCATACGTGCACCATCCACCAATCCACAGATGACATGAGCATGTTTAGATAGCCTCATCCAACATGCTTTTTGACCAATCAGAGTGTGCGTACTATCTAAATTATTTTACAATACAATTTAGTGTATAACCATCTCTACTTACCATGCACATCAATACCTGCACAATGAGTGATAATGTATGTACAAGCTAATAAACACATGAGAGACACAGCTACTGTAACTATGTTTTTATTAATATTTTTGCTATCATACCATAGCGCTTGAAATACTGTAACAGCTGGTCCATGGACAATGTCTGGCCATAATTGGAACTTACTTGGTCAAATCTTTGCCTTGCCAGTCATAATGACCAGTATTGTTGAACCAGAAATTGAGGTATCACCAAGATAAAACTAATTTGACTTGACTGGTGACTGATCATGACCAGCTGTTATTTCAAGCCCAGATAAAAATGCATTTGATAAAAAAAAATAAATGGGTTTCTTAAATTTGCTTGGGCAAGATAATCTTTTGAACTCTGCAAGTACTGTATAACCAGATTTAATTAAGATCCTTAAAGATGTAGCCATAATGGCAGATTTGTTTCTTTATTTGCCATTTATATGTAACATCTATATTCATTACTATTTCTTAATTTTCTAATAATTATGGGGATTTGGTTCCTTCTTGTTTGCTTTGCCATTGTTGTCATCTGTACTTTTCTTTTGCAAATAAAGTTATCATAACATTGATAAATCTAGTGCATATAATTATAATGTTATTTGGTAACAAGATTCATTCATACATAGTAATTGCTAATTCCTTTGTTTATATATTTTTTCTTAATGCAGAGTAGCCCAGCTAATTTGAATGTAACAGCAAGAGGTCTAGTAACAGAAAACCCTAGAGTGAGAGATGTAATTAAGCACTATAACGTCTACAGTAAAGATGTCTCAGCCAAAAACTTTGAAGGAGATATTCTGGTCTATGTTACACCTGTAAGTTTATGATTCTTACTTTACCTAAATATATGTGCATGTACATATATTGAAAAAAATAATTAAGTACAGAGATTCACTCAACCATAAAAATAAAGTGAATGGGTGAGCCAATCTCACAAAAAACATCATCAGTGTTTCAGGGCTTGAAATAACAGCCAGTCATTGGACAAATTATCCTGCCAGAATTTGAACTTTTCCAGTAAACATTTACCCTTGTTAGTCATTTTCAACAGAAAAGTTGAGCCAGACATGGGATGTGACCAAGCTAATAAACTAATTTAGACTGACAGGCTTAGTTATTTCAAGCCAATGCTATTTTCATTACGTCTACATGCTGAGTGAGACAAAAGCCATGACGATCATCAGTCAAATATAGCACTAGTCAGAGACTATATTTAGGTACATGGGAACCTAACCACATATATCTGATTGCATGATGCTAGTATATTACCCATTCACCTGCTATGACTTATTTGTCTCTAGCTCAATGAAAGTCAGATATTGAATTCAATTACATAAAAAAGATATTTTAAAAAATTGTTTTGATTTAAGCAATAAATAATTAAGTTATGATTTATAGATTTAGATGTCATCTTCATGCTTTTTTTCTGGCTCTTGACCTTACTGAAAACACATGATTGTGTAACTTATGGATCATTGTTTCTGAATTCTCTATTTTTGTGGTTTTCAGTTTCACTCTTACAGGAATAGTGAAATGATTTTATCATAGCTAAGAAAAATATACATGTACACAAATTGATCGTATGCAACAGCATCATGATCATGTGGCTTAATTAGCATATAATTGATAATATTAATAGAACTGAGTGGAGCACTTGCAATTTGGGCTGAAATCACAAGAGTGATTACAAAATTGCACGACTTCGTAGTGGGAGTGCAATTTATTAATCACGAGTGTGATTTCAGCCCAAAATTGCAAGACAATCTCTGATATCATGTGAACTCGGCCGGTCCTGATAAATTTTAAAATAAGGTTTTACCAGCAGATTATACATTTATCATGTTGAGTTCACTGAAGGTCACAGTTATGGAGATTGAAATGTGTTACTATTTTTTCGAAAGCTTGCATGTAATCAAATCTTTATTTCTTAGTTTTCAAAATATATAATAAAACAATTATTGTTGAATTCAGCTTTTGCATGTTATCGTAAATTATCAAGACCTTGACCATTTTATCCACCTCTAGCCTATGGCTTCAGTCTTGATAATTTACGATATCATGCCCAACCTCATCCAATAATTGTTTATAATCTGTTCCATCATTTAGTGGAATTCCCATGGATATGACGTTGCTAAGATATTTGGATCCAAGTTCACTTATGTTTCTCCTGTCTGGCTACAGGTTGTTAGAAGGTAGACTTTGCTTTTACTTTTTAATTGATTACAACAGTTTATTAAATTTTATATGTATTAATATTTATTTTATAAAACACAGAGAATCAAGAATTCTTTTTTAAATATATTAATTGCTTTTATAGAAATTTTAAGTGTAGCCTTGTATACATGTAGCGGCCCTCTGGTGAGGGAGCTGAGGGAGGAAGCTCCCCTGGACCCATCACCAGAGGGCTGTGCTACGCAGCCTACCTGTAGCTAGATTTAGTGGAGCTATAATATTATCTCTGTTTCTACCAACCTCTCCATCATACTACAGTACAGTTAATGTACCTTTCTCTGACATTGTGTAATGCCTTATATATCAAATATATTTATAATATTATTCCCTTTTTTCCTTTCAAATCTATAGAAGATCTGGAACTCTTGCCATTGAGGGTGCACATGACATTGATCAAGGTATACTAGTAATTAAACAGAGCCATTTTGGAGGCCAGCAAGGGAGGTTGTAATATTAGGCTTTCTTGCTACTGGTAATGCTTTTCACCCTTGTCCTGTCTGGAACACTGGAATCTATAAATTACATAAAAAGCAGCTCAACTTTATATTGCCAAGTGTAGCATGGCATTGTGCATTTGCCCTTTTACCTCTGGACACCAAAGGGACAAGCCAAAATGACCATATTAGCTGGGTGTCCATATTAAGCAGGCACATTTAATAGAAAATGTGTTTCTTTGGGACCTACAAAACTGTCTGTAATAACTGGGTGGCCGTATTAAGAGGGTGGTCATAGAGCAGGGTTCCACTGTACTGCATGTACATGATTGTGATACCATCTATTTGGCACCAAATTGGTATACTGTACCAAGAATACATGTAGCTCTCTTGGATTCTGATATTGTGGGAATCTTTTGTATTAAGGTTGGATGGCAGATGTTCGAAAGTCAAATAGCAAAATAAAAATTTGTGAGTATCCTGTAATTTATGTAATTAAAAGTGTTTACAGTACTTACATAGTTATGCCTTAGATTGAAGAAACTTTAAATAGATTTGCTTATCTATCTATTCCTTTCTAGTGCCAATATCCACTTTACTCAGTCCCTAAAAAACAATACTGATTATGTAAATCATAAAAAATGATCATCCTCAGTATTATGTGTTTTTGTTGCTTGTTAGAAATTAATGCATAAGAAATTGTGATTTGTTTCCTCAAGTTCCGGTACTGTAGCTAATCAGTGCCCTAGAGCATGGACTAGAAACCTGAAGGTCATGGGTTTGAGTCCTACCAGGAACTTTCGCAAGACAATTTGCAACAATGATTTTTCGTACAGTGCTGCAAAAAATTCATTGTGCATTTTCAGTTGCGAGGTTTTGACTTAAGATCAGATACTCACCACTTGTAGCCTGAAGTCGAAATTACTCTAAACATTGTTAATCTGGCATGTTACATGGTATAAATCTTTTGTGCAATAGCGTTGTGCGAAAAATCGTCTCATGTAACATTGACTTGATTAGGAACAAATCCCAACTTGTGATTATCATTCTGTTTGTAGTACCCAGGCTGTTGTTTGATAGATGGTCATATAATGACTTCCATATAGTCATTAACAGTGAACCTACAATGACATCTTTAATTGATACAGTTGTTGCATTTTCAAAGGTTAGTTATTTTATATTATTTAAAAAAGAATGATAAGCGGTATGAAAAGGGAGCATCAAGTGGATTGCGTGACAGTATTATTATAGAAAATAATGTCAGTAAAAGATTTAAAAGATACATTGTCTGCTCTTCCTTCCTTCCTTCCTTCCTTCCTTCCTTCCTTCCTTCCTTCCTTCCTTCCTTCCTTCCTTCCTTCCTTCCTTCCTTCCTTCCTTCCTTCCTTCCTTCCTTCCTTCCTTTCTTTCTTTCTTTCTTTCTTTCTTTCATTCTTTCTTTCATTCTTTCTTTCATTCTTTCTTTCATTCTTTCTTTCATTCTTTCTTTCATTCATTCTTTCTTTCATTCTTTCTTTCATTCTTTCATTCTTTCATTCTTTCTTTCATTCTTTCTTTCATTCTTTCTTTCATTCTTTCTTTCATTCTTTCTTTCTATGATTCATTTACAGTACATGTATGTATTTTACTGTTTCATTTACCCTTTGTACTTATTTACCCTATTTTTCTTTAATTATTAGGGTCACAACTTTGATGGTATTGTTCTAGAAGTTTGGAGTCAGTATACTGGAGACACCAAACAGTAAGCTCATTTGCTTCTAATAATACAATATATTTGGACAGAAAAATTCGGAAGGGCTTCTGCATTCTGGGCGGGGCTACCACTATTATTGAATAATTTATTTGCCACTTTATTTCTTTGAGCTACTTTTACTCAAAAATTCTTTCTTTTTGGATATTTTCTTAATGAAATGCTTCATATGATCTTTTTAGGGGTTTATATCTTCTTGTCAGTAAACTGGCAGATTCTTTGCACGAGGAAAAACTCAAGCTTATTCTGGTCATTCCACCTCCATTGTCAGCGTAAGTAAAACCTTTCTCTCAATCACTCCACAGGATTTACTTCCCAAATTTCGTTCTTATCCCAACATTTTGGTTGGGCTCTGAACGGTAGTATTTTTTTGCGTATTGAACCTGCTTTATCTAATGCAGTGAAACCCTTACCATGATTGCTTTGTGTCGTGATTTTTGTTGTCCATAATACTTTGACTTGGAGGGGGGGGGGGGGGGGGGGGGAATCTTCAAATTTTCAAACGTTATCGTGCCTTGATCGACACAACCACTGGACTGATCAAATCCACGGTGCGGCGACTCATTCAGCTCACTCACAAAATTTAATCGAATTGGAATTTAGCTTGTTTCGTTTTGTGGAGGGAGGAAAACCAGAGAACCTGGAGAAACACCCCTCGAATCAAGGGAGATACCTAACAAATCTACTCGCATGCAATCCCTAAAATCACCAAAATATTATGGGCCAAGGGGATGTGAAAACAGCGAATGTCAAATTGACTGTTGTACCAAATTGCTGTAACACCTTATTCTAGTAGAATTGACCTGCCTCGCATTTTTTCTTTAATTAATATCCAGAGGGGCGCCACAGGACACTTTTGACAAGAATGACTTCGAGATCTTGGCCCCAGTTTTAGATGGCTTCAGCCTTATGACATATGACTTCTCATCACCATCAAGGCCTGGACCAAATTCTCCTTTACCTTGGGTTAAGGACTGTGTATTAGCATTGTGTCCTGACCCGAATAAATTACGCTCGAAAATAATGGTGGGATTAAATTTTTATGGATTCGATTTCTCTCACACTGGCTCATCGGGTGAGTTTTTAAACTTTCAATGTATACAGTTTGTGTGAAATCCCTATTCGCAGTTTAAGAAAGGTGGTGGTACATTGAGCTGCATAAAACAAAGCTAAAGGGGAGGGGGTCTCAGGGGCGGATCCAGCCAAAAATATAAGGAGGGGCTTGACTGGATGCGGCAAATGACACTGCAGAACTTGGAAAGATATTCAAATGTGCTTTCTGTTCCACTTCAAGAAACATAGCCGAAGGGTGGGGGGGTGGGTATTGCCTTCTTTACTCCTCCCTGAATCCCCCTCCCCCTGGGGCTGTACAATTTTGTTCCCGATATCATCGCCGTCAAAAGCTTTATTGATATTGGTATTAATTTTATATATTTCAAGGCTGCACGAAGCTGTTACTCATTGTGTTTTTATTTTTATTTTTACTGTATTGGTGGAGTAGCAGTGATAAATAATAAGTAAGTTACCATCTTTCTTCTTCAGTTTATGCATAGTTAATAGAGGGGGACTATGGTTTATGACAGGCCTTATCATAATGGTACACCAAAGATTTCCAATGACGCGCGAATCGCCGTCTCGACAAGATAAGGTTTTGGTGGACGCCAATCAAAGTGTTTCCATGGCATTGTTGAAAAACACAAATTATCAAGGCACGTGTCACGTGGAATGTTGTGCAAATGCCTTGATTGGCGTCCATCAATACCTACTTTGTTGCGACAGCAAATTGTACTATTCCGTGCGTGTGATTGGAAAGCGCTGTAATAGAGGGTGTCCGCTTAACAGAGGTCCATCTGCCCTTGATACGCATATATAGTTTTAAGTTTATATCTACAATTTTATTTTCTAGGTACATTGAATTACTCAAAAAATATAAGGACGAAAAGTTAAACTGGGAATCGTCACCTGCTGAACACTCGTTTAGATACACGTAAGTATTACAGTGTGTCCGGTTAGCGGATTTCCGATCACATAAATGGCATTCGATACAACTAACAGGCCTTTTGCATGATGCCATCATTCATTTACTACTACTACCAAAAGGCGTCGTAAATTTGTATTTCCTCATGAGAATAGTAAGACAATTGGTACTAAACAACTGAACAAAAGAAAGTGTGCAAGGGATTCTGGTAGTGGTAGTACATGATGCAAAAGAACTATTGATAACTGTATACTGTATAGTCGTAACGTGTCCTACCGTAACCAGAAGTATACGCTTTTTGATTGGAAACTCCATGACTAAAAAAGGGAAGTCATTTTAATGTTTGCGCTCTCAAAAACACAAAACGATAAACCACTGGATGCCCCCCCTCCCCCCGCCCCATCCGCAATCTCTTCCCCCCGCTTTTATCATATACTCATTTCCTTACCCTGGCTGCTAAAGGTCCTCTTCCTTTAGAATGTAAGGCCAGAAGCAATGGAGAGCCTCGATTAAAGAATCGCTTAAGTCGCTTAAAGAATAAGAAAGCCATCCTACAAAACACATCATAATTATTGTTCTTCTTTGTTTACAATGTTTCAGTGCTGGTGGTGCAAGGCACGTTGTGTTTTACCCAACTTTAAAGGTAAACATTGAGTGACTCATGGTACTTTTCATTGCTATCTATTCAGTAAGAATAGATGTTTTGTCTTTCTTGGTGTTGTTTTTGTTTTGTATTATTTCAATATCCATTTTTCAATTTATTTGTTTTTATTTGTCCTTCGATTTGGGATTGATTTTCATGATGAACGCAGGGTTTTTATTCCAGTTTTCCTAATTTTTTACACTCATATTGGGAGAAATCCTGTTTTACCTAAAACACAAACGACTAACCAACATGTATTCGTTATGTTTGGAAGCCTCGCTTTGGCGTAAAAGGTTCTGTCCCAGTCAGATGCTTCCAAACACAACGAAATAGCAGATGTCAGAGTCAAACTCCATTTCCTTCAAGCAATTGCTTTAAGTCGTGGGTTTGGTCAGTTTCTATACAGGTACTGTTTTTTTGCCCCAAATGCCTCGGCTAAAAAATTGTTTGAAGGCAATGGAATGTAACTCTGACATCTCCTATTGAGCCATAAAACAGATCTAAAAAATAGCCATAAAAAATTCTTTCTCTCCGCATTCTCTTCTTATACTGTCTGTCTTATTTCATTTCTTAGTCTATCCAAGTCCGTTTGGACCTTGCTAAAGAGTTGGGAATTAGTTTATCTATATGGGAAATCGGTCAGGGATTGGATTACTTCTACGACCTTTTATAGAACGCCACTTTTGGTAATTTATTGCTGCACTGGATCACTGCCGGAATAGTTTCCAGATTAAGTATACAAAATACTATTGTACATGCAGATGTTTTATTGATGTTAATAATAGTAAAATTTTCAGGTTAGTTCTCCACATTTAATAATTCGAATAAATTTTCTCACTGCACATTTAAAGTATTTTAGAAAGATTAGTCTGATTTTCACTAACTACGGAAGTAGTTGGTATGACGCATGCCCAAGGCACGAGACTGAAAGACTTTCTGCTCTTGTGCATGTCGTTATTTTTTCGTCCAAAATGAAAAACAGGCCTTATTTTGCACGGGTCTCTCTTATAATGACATAAACTTAAGATAAGATTAAATTAGAAATTAAAAATTAAATTAAGAATAAAAATAAAGCACAAAATAGCTTCAAAGCACTTCTCACGTTCGTCTACACTGACACTGAAATGCGTTTGCCATTTATTAAAGATATCCTCAAAAGTTGAAACGTTTGGGGTAAAAAAGAGCCTTTTTTCGTTTCCATGTGAGGTCCGAAAACGAATACCGACTTAAAAAAGGCGGGCAGACCAAAAGAGGGCGTTAACAGTTACCCGTGCAGTGGGGATTAACATAGCCCTAGATTCACCTCTATTTTCAAGTGACATTTTATACTTTCAAAAGCATGCGTGCACTAATTATGTCACACAAACATTGTCAATGAGACATTCACACTTTTAAATTGAATTGAGTAACAAATAAAAAAGGACAATGAAAGGGAGTAACAACTCAGAGATATACCTTTTAATCGTACTACTGTTAGTAAGAGCTCAGTGCACGAAATTATGAAATTATATCGATGACTCATGAATGGTATTTTCATTAATTTTATTTAAAAGAGTCTAATTTTTTCCTATACAAAAAATTAGGTTTGATATCGATGCTTTCTGTATTATAGTTATATATGAATTTTTTTATGAATCAAATTCTTTTCTCTACCTTCCCTCCCTCTCTTTGCTTATTAGTCGCGCACATTTCATAATTTCTAAGCGACTTTTGCGTAACAATTTACACCCAAATAGCACGAAGGAAAGAAATTATATCTTGGTTCCATGCAACGAAACATGCCACTGAAAAGCACAAGTAAGTAAAACCAATTCCTTTCTTGCCGATTCAGTTATAGTATGTCTTGATGCACTTGAGATATATTTGCCAACAATGATTTCACACACTGACATTGAGGCTCACGATGACCGGAAGAATTTCTTATCCACCATCAAGTCACCTACCGATCCTTTTTGAACAGCACCTTGAAGTGCATTTACGTCGCCATGTAGCATAAACGTTGCTAGGACTCGAGAATATCTCGGCAGCTTTCCAGGATTCTGTATTTCACTGCAATGGAGTACGTAAAGTTAGTGCTTAGAACAAGTACCAACTTGTATATTTTATGCTCTAATTATACTAATGCACTGAGTGGGATTTGTATTCGTTTTCTGAGAAAAAGGGATTTTACACAAGGTACGTTGGCTCCATTCTATTGGTAATTATCATTAGGTTGATTGGTGATGAGGACAGGACAAGAATGACTGCTTCTCTTCCCTGCTTAACAAATGCGTCTAACTGAATAGCGCCTATCACAGTTCCCTGCGCCATCTCGAAAGGTAGGCATGCCTTAAAGTTTGCATCGAAGGGAGACGAACGGTGAGCTTGCAACGATAGAGACATGTGAATAATTGACCAAGGTGTTAAAAAAGGTATCTATCATTGCAAGCTCACAGTTCGTCTCGCTTTGATGCAAAGGCACGGCTACTTTTCAAGATGGCGCAGGAAACTGCGAAAGGGACTATTATCGTTTGTAATTGGGTTAGGTGTGACCATGGCCAGAAGTACGGTTCAAATAGATATATTACATGTATACCTGAACGAAATTTGTGACACTATCGCTTGATCTCCAACGGCTCGTTCAACCTTGAAAAAAAAACAGGTTAAGAAAATTGGTATTCATAGGAAGTGTAACTGAGACCAGAGGGAGCGTCTAGTGTATAAGGAACCGGTCTCTATATCATTGAGGTGCCAGCCTTAGTCTGACGTTTGACGGCACCATTCGAAATATTTTCCTCATCAGAGAAGGCATAGTAGAATAATATAAAAATTACAATATTGCAGAACCTGGCTGAAGAGATTCAAGCTTACTCGAGTCAAAAAAAATATTCAGTGTAAATCGTGATGACACTTGATGTATAAAGTAGCTTGGACAATCTAGAGGGAAGCTTATTGCTGTAGATTTCCAATACTTGCCTCTTTCTTCATATCCAGTGCAAGCATCTCGTAGGCCATCGAATCTTCGTTTGAATATGGCTTGTAATAATGCTGATCAAGAATGAGTCTTACTTTTTGGCCTTTCCCTGTTGATTTAAACATTTGACATTCCTCAAAATAAATTCGTGAAATGTTTGCACTTATATAACGCGCGCCATCCGACGTAAGCACCCGAAATCAATTTTGTCAATAATTTTTTCCTCTGTCTATGATTTCATTTCGCCTAGAAAAACATTTTTTTTAAACTCCTGAAAATTACTTAGTAAGGTGTTCCAGTATTTGATATGATTTTGCTATTAGCTTCTGAATGTCTTACTTAACAGCATAAAGGCCCTTTGCAGCACTTCGGAATGCAGCTCAATTTGGAGGACAAAACAAAGGCTTCCAATTCTCAGGAGATTTGGTTGCCAGTGATTGAAATAGTGGTGACTGTGCCTATTACTTGAAACCAAATTGGCTCAAACGGCTACGCCTATCGAGCATAGTAGTTGGATGGCCTATTATAAAATGTCAAAAGGAAACCCTATTGAAAATACAAGTGAATGATATGAAAAAAAAGTTTTATTTCATTCTTACCTATATCAGTATTAATGTAGTCATCTGGTGTTTCTTCTGCTTCTGGAACATTTTCTCTGGTCTTTGCTGGAACATCTTTTATCTTCTCGGCCTTTGGTTTATCATCTTTTATGAGCTGTTCCATCGATGTAATCCTTTGTCTCGCTGCAGGCGATGAAAGATCTTCATTGTTATCCTTTTGTGGCTGTCCTGATCCAGCACCTGAGCCTTTATTCTCATTCAACATATCTTCATTATTGTGGAGAGCATCTTCCATATCGTTTTCCTCTGTGTCTGCATGTTGCGTATTGGCAGTTTTGCTTTTGGTTTTGGAAGTAGTCGGAGTAGTACCGGGTTCCTCATCCTCATTAGCGTCAGTACTTTGATTAGTATCTATTGGTGCTGTAGCAGAACCTGAAGAACTATCATTGTTCTCTTCATCTTCTTCCATTTCTGCGCCACTTTGGATGTCATTTGTCCCAACTGCCTTCACATCTTTTTGCCCATTCAACTCTTCATTTTCCTTGTCGCTTTTTGCTCGGCTTTGGTTATCAATAGGTTTAGACTCAGTTGTGACAGTTTTCGTATCGTCTTGTCCATGCATATCTTTGTTTTCTGCATCGCTTTTTTGGCTTTCATCTGTTTTAGTTACAGTTGTATCTTTGACATCTTTTTGTCCATCCTCCACTTTACTGTCCACATCACCTTTTGCTGCGCTGTGATCTTCATTCGTTGATTCTGATTTTATTGTCTCAGTGTCTTCTTGTTGCTGTTTTTCTTCTTCATTTCCCTTGTCACTTTTTGCTTCACTTTCATTCGTAGATTTCGATTTTTCATTATCTGTCATGTCCTCTTTTTCTGTACTCATCTCTTTATTGTTGGCATCTATTTTAGTCGCACTTTTATTCTGATCTGATATGGATTGTGCAACTACATTTTTCATGTTTTTATTTTGTCCATTCATGTTTGCGTTTTTCGCATCGCTCTTAGCTACACTTTTATCTTCGTCCACTGGCTCAGTTTTCGCAGTCGTTTTTTGTGTATCTTCTTGTTCGTTTACTTTTTTGCTTTCCGCTTCGCTCGTAGCTGCATTTTGGACTTCTTTTGGTGACTCTGACTTCAATTGAGTCGTGTCCGTGCCAGATCCAGATCCAGATAACGCATTACTATTAGCTGCTGGTTTTCCACTGTCAATGCTTTCATCGTTATCACCATGTACACTTTGGCCTTGAATATCATCATTTACATCTGCCCCGGAGCCGGAAGAAGCCTTCTCAGTAGATATCTTTTCATCTACGTCATCGCTTTTGGCTGCTTTGAGGCTTTTCTCTGACGTTTCTGATGCTGTAGTAGCTTCCTTTGTATTGGAATTGGCTACTGATTTAACACCAGTAATATCATCACTTTCAGGAGCTTCATCTTCACCATTGTTCTGAATATCATCCTTTACCGCCTTGTCGGAGCCAGAAGCAATGTCTCTCACAGGCGACATCTGTCTGTGTGCTGTTTCGATATTTTGATCTGATTCAGTTTGTTGGCTTTTTGCGTCCGTAACTTGAGGTGCCGTCGCTATCTTTGACCTTGTTTCAAGTTCCACAGCTTCCTCACTCTTTTCCGAAAGACTCTGTTCTCCGTTTCCAGAGAAGCAGCCAAACCCTGATGAACAACCAGACACACTCTCAGGATCTGAAATATCTGCCTCGAAAATCTTAGAACCGGTTTTGATTTCACCAGCGATGTCCTTCATTTCTTCTGATTCACCTGATGTGCTTTTTGTTTCACTGCTTTTATCAGAAGCTTTTGTCTTTGCAAATTTACTTTCATCCCCTTCGCCTTCGCCACTCTCATTCAGCATACTACCTGAAGCTGAAACATCCTCGTCTTGTTTCTCAGATATTTCGTTACTTTGCACTTTATTTTCGCTAAGAGGCTTATAATTAGTTGAAGGATTTTCTTTTGGTCGAGTCGAGATTTTTGATCTTGGGTTAACATCATCATCATTGTTATTTTCCTGGAACTTAATTAAATGAACTCCAGGTGGATCTCTATCTTCGGTTGCTGCCACATTTTTATCTTCCATCTTCTTACTTGTTACAACTTGATTGTCTTCATTTTCTTCAGAAATACTTTGCCTCTGTTGTCTTTCTGATGATTGCTTCACTTCATTCTGAGATTCAAGAGCTGCATCTTTGCTTTGCTCGTTTTGCAGCTTGTCAACTCGATGGTCTTCCTTTTCTTCGTAGCTGTCACTATCTCCATGTATCTCGCCTTCGCCACTTATTGGCTCGTTTGCTGATGCTCCATCTTCATCTTTTTCGGTTGTTTCTTGGATATCTGATGGTTTGTCAAGTTGACCATCTTCCAAACCTGAAGCCGACGCCACGTCTTCTCCTTCTGATTCCTTTCTTTGTTTTAAATCTGACATATGAGAGATGAATAGAAAGTGTTCAGCTATAATCTAGAATGTAAGCGCATTGAGGCTTGTCAAATGCGCAAAACTGTTAATTAAATTAAATTAAATGATTCACCCATCTTAGACCAAGGTGTATGCCACTCCTCTATGAACCAATCACGGCAAGTAAGGTCATTTCTTAACCAATGAAAATAAAAATAATCAGACACGGTACAGTCCCGGTGAATCATTAATTTTCGACGTCAATTTGCTCTCATTACTTTTGTAATGCTATAATGAAGTAAAACCGTCCCGAAGTTAGAAAAAAAAACAAAAAAAAACAGCGCATTCTGGCTTCGTTCATCGGTAAAAATACGAGGAATGCACGTCTGCATTTTGGGCAATAGCTTTTTGGTCATTATACACCGTTACTTTCGTTCGGTAATGCTGCATGCGCATTTCATACTTGCACGCGGAAAAAAAAGCTTTAATAAGTATGTTTTTTTTAAACCAAAATGTAGAAGGAAAGAATCATAATCAAGAAGTTATGGGTTACCTTTACATGTATTACAGGAGTGTGCGCACATAAGCGTCATGTATGTCTTGTATCCTGTCTTATCACAATACCCGGCTTTACTCCATTCTGGACAGTGTCCATACTGGTCCTGGCATTCAACTTCAATAAAAAAAATAAGACATCAGTCTTTTTAGGAAATATATAGCGCTGGAATTTGTTCGGTAAGGACCACGCTGCAGAGCGAATACTTGAAAATGGGGTAGGGTCGGGGTCTTTTAGACATAAGCTGGTTGTGACACACCTTCCCTCTGCCCTAATAAGCAAAAGAAGAGCAACTTCTTATAACGACAATTTTGCGTCTAAACTTAGACATTTTCAGCAGTTGATCCTGATATCGTCAGTAATTTAATGAAGTGAGATAACCGTCAACCAAAGCTAGCAATTAATATTGTTCATTAGGTTTTGAACAGACATTAATCTCTATACAAAAATGATATGAAGTTACATGGATACCATGTTTTCAGGATAATTTCTAATTACCTTTGCGTGTTGGAGCTGCAGATACATTAACCAGGAATAATAGCATCAAAGCCAATATCGTCTTCATCTTAAGATAGGGAACAGCAATGACACTACTTCTTTTACTGTAACGAACGATAACAGACATCTAAGGACTTTACGTCAGATAAGATGGTATTATGTAACACTATCGTGCATTATATCCCCATTTAGTCTCAAGTGTTATTTTAAAAGAATATATAGTTTATTGTACAGACGTTTCGGTCCCGATCTCAGACCTTTTAAAATTTAGTATATTTTGAATTCTAGACTAGCGCGTGCTAACAACTAAATTCAAAATGCGCTTGCCACACTTATTTAGTTAACTAGCAAAGAAGATATTGATTTGCCGTAGAAATCAGTAAAAACTAACATACTTGTTGAAGGCCGTTTGAAATTAGGGATAAAAACGACATTAAAATTCAACCACAACTAATTGTCCGAGTTCTGAACCGGATCTGAATGGATTGGCTTTCATTGGAAAAAGCTAACATTATTGAGTTTTCCCCAGCATTGTTCTTCTTTTCGATATTTTTTCTTTTCTTTTTCTTTATGACAGACATTTTAATGAAAAAACATTAGCACAATTTTCCCTTTCTTTACTGATATTAATTTCATCAGGATTTTCTGAGCTGTTCTTCGTTGTCGGTCGTGCAATCAACTGTGAAAATATCAATGCGAATAACTGAATTCAACTTTGAGGAAACTCAAGTCAAGTTTTACCGAAGTCTTCTAATCACCCCTGAATTTGGTATAAACTACTAAAACCTTATAATATTATTACCAGTTTCTTCGCGAATCTATTCTTTGGCTAATCTTATTGTGTTTTTCCATTCATCCCAGAAACGAATTTGAAAGCTGCATTTATCGTATTACAGACACATTACCAAGCCTTACCCTCTTTATGGATTCTTCTTCCAGTACAAAGGCACTCAATTATAAAGTCTTTCTTTCTAAATGTTCTTCCTTAGTCTAGAAACCAGGACACGGGACTTGTGATTTCGAGACGATTCTTTCCTTTCATCTGATGATCTATAAACTTTGAATGAACGAACAAAAGGCAAGCGGTCACCGGTTGGGCAGGTTCCACATTTGGTTCGCATTGTCTTTGTTGGTGGTTTACGGTGCGAGTGGTAACCTGGTGTTGTTTAGAATCTGAATAAGTAAAGATCGGAGAAAAGTCCCCTATAAAGGAATTTTATCAGCATTTTGTGACCTTTAGCTTCAAAGTTTTGGTGTTTGAGCAAATATTAGAAAATAATTGATGACCTTTGGCGCAATTAACTAAGTTTATTAGGCGACATTTTCAATTTCAGAATTTGTATATAATGACATATTATTTTATGATGTAAAACAATTTCGAGTTTTCAATTTGCGAATTTTTGTTACATTTTAAAAGATCTCAAAATATATAAATGCCAGTCCTCCAAAATAATTATAATAAAATTTCAAAGACGTAATTATATTAACCTAATGGTGAATCAAATAGCTGGACATGTATCCGCTTAGGTAGGTCATGATCATTTGCAAATATATTTGGATAAACTAACACGTGCAGATATACCTAGGGTGTTTGATGGAACCAACTATAGGGGTGACTAGCATTTAATTATAGAAGTGTTTTTGAACTGTTAGTTCAGTATTAAGGACTTAGAAATCTGCTGATCACGTGACAGTTATATCTATATTTGTATATTTATTTTTGTTCGACCTTCTTGGGATTGAGTTTCTGATATCAATTATGTGTTTTTTATTCGTTTTCTTGAGTTACTAAGCGTGCTGGTACCTATGTGAGGTAGGATGGAGTGTTGTTCCGTTTCTTACTACCCTTGTCATGCACAGGCAACCCAAGCGAAGTCCCTATAAATATATAAATGCCTTACAAGGCAATGTATCATGGGACTTGATATTGAGATTTATAAAAATATCTTAATATATTCTAAAGTGCCTTCCACAGTTTTTTGTTTTTCGTATTTCTGTATAAAGGACGCAAAAATAGAAGCTATATTTTACAGTTTCCAATTTGGTCCATTCGTTTCCTAGATATATCTCTCCAAACATTGCACTTTAATAAAACCTTGATAATTCTAATCAATATTTCCTTGGGACGGTGTTGGTACCTTTCGTAATTCCCTGGCCATGGTTTATTTCTCGATCTCTGATCATGAAAACCCCTAGAAAGACATCATATATATATTATTATGCTATCGTTAGCCTGTTGTTACCAGGGACGTTTCGAACGCGGTCTGGCCATGGACTTACGTCATTACCACTAAAGGCCGGGCCGTGATGAGAAATATATTCTCAATGTATACCTGATACCAAGGATTATACCAATGGTGATGCCCATATAAGGGAAAAGCATGCCCTAGACTGGCCTTCTTAGTATCCGTGGAGTCTGTCGTCAATGACCAAAAAGGCAATTAGTGTCGTTATTAACCATTGACTTAAGATACTTATCATATAAGCTTCGTTAAAATACATAATTCAGATAACTACAATACGCTCAAGATTGTTTAGCGTTTCAATAAAACATGTTTTTAAACAATCACAACCATCTTGATAGCGCCTGAACAAGTATCTCAAGATTATTTCCGGCGAACATGACAAAAGTTAACTGCAAGACTCGAACTTGATTATCTGCAGTGCTTTGGCATGAATGTAAACAAGACCAGGTTTTTGCGTTTGAAACAAATGGATAGGAATAAGAGGACGCTAATTTTTGATTACAGAATCGAAGTAGTGGCAAAAAAGAGAATCAAAAATTACTACTAAACGTTATATAGCTTTTGTCAATCAACTTTGTGCAAAATGGATAAAGAAAAGAAAATGGCGATCACAGAGGACCCTCTAACTATTCCACTTAATCAATGGAAGTTTCCCGGTAAATTCATAATTTGACAGTAACTAAACCATCTTTTTGTTTGGCTAACAATTTTGTCAGTATCATCCAATTGCCCTATTTCATTATGACGTCACAGCTTGTTTATGGGGGGGGCAGAATCGTCTAGAACAATAGAAATTTGAACAAAAGTTCCTTCGCTAAGAAAAGTTTAGTCTCAAATAGTCTGGTTTCCAAATATAAGGTGTATCGATGTTTATTAAACAATATTTATTGCATTGGATGGTTGATATCAATTTTCTTTGTGTTGTTGCTGTTTTGTCCACCACTCACGACCATGATCCTTAGCGTTTAAACAATAGATTGTTTTGATGTCACTTCGTAATCAAATAGAACAATTCAAAGTTCATGTATGATATTACTTAGTACTAATAACAACAGATTATACTTCTGTGTAATGCATGAAGTGCCATGCTATATAACAGCTGCCACTTCAAGTCAGGATCTTGGGGTGTCGAACGTGACATATTACATGCATGCAGATACATCACACGCTTCAAAATCAGTTAATGGAATGAAAAAAGGGATAATTTGTTGCATCTGCTGCATTCACGTGCACCTAATAGATCCTGCTTATAATACACTTTTTAAAACCATTACATCATTTAGTATATGAAAGAATGCATGCAAGAATATATTTAGTATATTTCATATGTCTGCCATAATATATATATTAGCCAGTTATCAAATGAAATGAAATTTTACTTAAGGAATATAAGATGATACGCAACAATTTTGGGGGCGGGGAGTATGCACCGGTAAAGCGACTTTTAACCCAGAGACATTGTTCCTTTATTGTTTTTATTTTTAGTTTTTTTTAATTTACAGTTTAATACATAATACATACTTGTCCTACTGCTTACCTATTCTTATTATACTATATATTATTTTTTTCCCCTTGAATTTCGAATACACTATTCCTGAATTTACTTGAGTGACGACGAAACAATGGCTCCATCTAAGTCGAGGTTGAACTTTATAAAATACGATAAATTTACGAAATCAAGACCAACATCGACTTGGAACCATCATAGATCCATTAGAGCGCTTTTCGTGTTTCTGCAATGAGCGTTAGATTTTGATGGTTAGTAGCCAGACAACGAGAAAACGTGATGCGTCCGGAACTGGATGGCTCTTTATAGAAGTGCAAATATATATGGAATGTTGGCTGCGTACTGAGCCAGTCATTTCTTCGGCAGAATGTTGAACTGTGAGAGACATTTTAAAAGTTGTACATGTGAATCAAATTTAATTCGAATTTCATGAATTAAGACAGCGGTCGACCCAAACATTTAGAATATTTAGTTCGAACATTTATGAACTGGCAAGGTGTCATGTGGCTAGGTGACATTTTTGCCTTGGTAAGATATTTGACTTATACCAAGCTATGCCTCTTCATTTTCGTACCTTTTAAGGGCTGAAATCATAATAATTTGATTAGTTCGTGGAAATACCGATGTGATCCATGATCACAGATTCGTTTATACAAAAAAATCCAAACCAACTATATAACTTATACAATGAGGTAGGGGGGGGGGGGGGGGGGGATGTAAGTGGAAGGTCCAAGGAAGCACATAAGCATAGTCAAACTGTATTCTAGCCAACAGAGAATTGAACCCGGCCAATTCAATAGCCCACTTTCGATATTCTGGTTGAGTGATCATGCACAAAGCAATTCAAGACGAGGCTCCTGGGAAACAAAAGAATATATTAGGTTACTCCATTGTTTCCCCGGAGTCTTGTCTTAAATTGCTTTGTGCATGATCACTCAACCAGAATATCGAAAGTGGACTATTTAGCTTCAGTTGTCCCCTTTGCCAGAGAGGCCATGTAGTATAAAATCCGAGTGTTACACAAATGTATTTTCTATAGCTGCAGGTGTCCAATGATGGAATTCTAAGTATGGGTAGCATTTATAATTCTATAATTCCAAGGGGATTTGTCAAAAAAGATTACTAGTATAAAGATGTCCATTTTAAGATTGTTTTTTCTTATCTATGGATGTCTGGAGAATCTTTTGATAAGCTTTGTCTCATCAAACTATCGATTCATGTTTTGTAGGACACTACTTGATCCTATGCCGTTGAAATGCATTGAGACTGAACACATCCTTTTTGAAGAGCACGATTGCCTTGTGACTATTTGTGTGTACTCTAGGGGGAAAATGCTATACACTAGTCTAAGAACAACTCAAAATTGATCTTAAAAGTCGACATGCACCATTAACAAACCAGTTTCAGGACGGAGATTTAAGGAAGCAGTTCTCCTTCTTATGTCACGCCAGAGATGAAAGTTTGCACCCTTCTTAGCAAGGTTTATCTTATCGGAAATTTGCTAAAAGCTGCAACCTAACAGGGTCTTTGTCTTATGATGCATCTGGACCAGTGAAGCCAGTTCCAATCGAATAAATTCCTGATCCTTTCTTAATTAGATGCTTTATGATAACAGAGCTTTATACGGAAATCCATTAACAAGTAAGTGTCCCTAAGCTGAATCCAGGGGTGGTCCCCTGTGATGGGACAAGGCGCAAAACATCGCACAGTTTCATTGAGTATCACAGAAACGTTTTACCGATCCAGTTTATGTTGTTACCAAACCTTGAAGCTCCAGATATCAATGCGATCCTGGAAAAATAATCTCTGGTATGCCCTAAAAGTACAGTATATCATTCGATGATAAGATAATCCAATAAAGCGGTCAAATGATATTGCTATCTCTGAAAAAGGTAGAAAATGTACATAAATTACTGGTGCACGCCAGTATCGATGTTGAAATATCCAGAAGACACTAGACACACCTTCACTACACAGTGCATGGTTCACTTAGATCAGGATAACGATTTCACTTATATTTTCAGCCATATCTTGGGTCTAGTGCTACCACTATTATGGCGCACATTGCAAAGACATGACCATTACGGTAGCAAGCGGCGGTAAAAATATCCTTGTCGTTATCTAGAAGAGCTTGAGTTGCAGCATCAATGCCATTATCACGAACTGCCCCGACATACACCAGAGATACAACCTTACACGGCTGACATAGTGCTTCTTTCATTATCTCAACTCTCCGTCTGACCAGCTCACTTACATTTTTACCAAGTTTGTCACATACTTCGCGTTTGTATTCTGTCACGTTTTCAAACTGAAGACTTAAGGTCTCAAGGATAATGTCCTTGATACAGGCAATTTCTCTGTCTATTCCATTATTACAGCTTGTACTTGAGGATTTTTTCCGAGAAAGAAAAGGCGAGCTGTCGACACTTAGCCTTGATGGAATGCTTGATGCACTTTGCTGACTTTGAACGCTACTGGTCGAGGAATCGGAGCTTAGATCTGGAAGAATAGCATCTTCAGTAAAGCCCATTGGCAGTCCTGCTGGGCCATGGATCAGAGATGATATCGTTGGACATGAGATTTTTCGGGATTTATTTTGCTTATCCTCCGATCTGGAGTTAAAATGGAGTTGAGAAAAGAGAGAAATCTTTCTCGTTCGCTTCGAAGGTTTGGGGGAATTCTTTCTCCACTTCTCTCCTTTTTCTGAGCTTCTTTTATCGATATAAAATCCAGAACTAGTTGGACTACGCGGTGATGGTAGTGGTGAAATATCCTTCTCGTGACCAGAATGGAATTGTATAGGATCTGAAGCTTTTCTCTCCTGACTAGAATAGCAAAATATAACCTGTTGTCCTGTTTCCCCCATGCTTTGCCGTCAGTTCCCACGTAAAAATCCTGGTGAACAAATCTCTGTGAATTGATGAACAACGCATTCAATGCTTGATACTCTGAATGATTCTGATCATTAGTCGACTGTGGATTCGTATTTATGAGAGTACACGCTGACAGTTAACTAAATCAAATACCAAGAGCATTGTTACTTACTGGTTTATCAATCACTTAATCTGACTCCTGGCGGCATAAACGAGCGTGCGTTATGGCGACAGGACATTCCTCGAGCTGTTATACGACCTTATGCACGTTTCATGGCTATATCCACGTAGTTTAAGTGCACTAGCTTGAGTTTGACTGTTTACTCAAAGCAGGTCTTCGCGTGCGACGTGTCTGGCGGTGAAGGTTATATTAACACATAAGGATTAACGATTCCATATGTTTACTTGAAGTAAACTCACGCTGGGGTCTCTCAAAGAACTTGACAACTAAGCAGCACCAACTTCTGCTCCTTCTGCTCAGTTTTTCCAAATCTTATAATATCTAAATAATCTATCAAGGTGTACCAGATTACTGACAATAAAACCTACGAATTTTAAAGACAAAGCTCCTCATATTTATTGACAATTATAAGAATATGCTAAACATGATAAATGGGGAACTTATCACCTAAAAACTGCACATATTTTCCTCAATGTTTATGTGTCAATTTGACGAAATTTCAAGTGGCTTGACAATTAATTTGAAGTGGGCGCAATTAATAACGACAAACTGTAAATTTGAAGGATTTAAGGAATGAACATTGATTCCATACTGAACCGCAACGTACAAAAGAGTTGCCGCGCGCTATGACCTTCAAGGCCCTTCAAGTAAACATTGTTGGTCATAATGATTGTTGTATGGCCACATATAACGATCCATGCAATAACTGGTCCATGTTTATACAGTTGCAATGCCCTTGTCCTTAATATTGTTTACATAGAAGTGAAAGGTTTTTTTTTGTTTGAACTGAAATAAAGGACCTGGTTTTTTGTTTTGTTTAAAGGATTGTGACTTTGGCCTCTTGATTGACACACCTTGAGTTTGTTTATACAAATTGTTATTCCTGATCTGCACGGAAAATCTTAGTCATAATTGTAGTTGGTGGAAAAGTGATAAAAAGACTGACTCTAGTATCATATATGTCGGATTATCACTTGAATCATAAGCACTTTCTGTTTACAAAATCAGTTCGTTTATACTTTTATTTTGAGTCTTTTATTTTGCATTCCTCGATAGTCTTTGGTCATCCGATAAAAGCACCATTAAAAACGTCTTAGATGAGGACAACATCTAGGCTTCGTGATACGAGATACATATCTTCGAGATTCCTATCTTTGTATTAAAAGTAAGCCGACTGGTAAGGAAACGACAGATAATAGAGGTCATGACTCCAAATTGATTGCTTTTAAAATCGAAGGGGATGGGTTACGGGGGCCTCTCACTACCTCCCAGTAAATACTAAGGATATGGAATAATGAGCTAACCGCCACCCGGTTAGCTCAGTTGGTAAGACTGAGCGTCGGTCTGTTGTGCGGGAGGTTCGAATCCCGGCCGGACCAACACTCAGGGTCTTAAAATAACTGAGGAGAAAGTGCTGCCTTTGTAATCACATCTACAAATGGTTAGACTTTCAAGTCTTCTCGGATGTGTAAGAGTAGGGGATTGTCTCCCGGTTCAACAGCCTATCCCAATTTGGAGGCATAACACTAATTACTAACAATTCACTCATGATTGTAAGCTGCACGGCTGCTAATAGCGCCTTAATATGCAGCCCGTAAAGTCCTCCACTGGTCAAAAATTGTAAAGCGCATTGAGACAATGTGAAATGCGCTATATAAGAACCCATTATTATTATTATTATTATTATTATTATTATTATTATTATTATTATTATTATTATTATTATTATTATTATTATTATTAATTAATCATTATTATTATTATTATTATTATTATTATTATTATTATTATTATTATTATTATTATTATTAAATCAGCACAGTGAATCCTCCCCTTCCGATAGACCTCCTGCCTCTTTCACTTGACGTCAAAGCAGCTGAATTTGGAGGACATAAGAAAATAATTTCAATCTCCTGAGAACAGGAACCTATTGTTTTGTTCTCCAAATTCAGCTGCATTCCGACGTGCTGCACGGGGTCTAGATCAATACGAGTAGTAAGTGATGGTTTTAAATAATCTATAAATGTTTATTTACATTTAGGTTAAAGGAAATAATTTTACCTAACACCAAGTTTCATGGGAATTTGAATTCCTCAATTTCCACCTTATTTAGCTAGGGTCAAATCTACATCGAGAGGAAGAACGCCATAAATGGTTTTCATTCCCGTCTGGTTACTTCACTTCTCGTTGTCTCATTGCTATTTGCCAACTCTGCCAACTTTGAACGTGCAAAGCGACTCAATTAATGCTAAACTTTTTACTTAATTTAATTTAATTATTTTTATTTCTTTGTTTAACATAGCTATTCTTATTATTCTTTTCTTGTTTGTACATATTTTTTATACACATATTTGTAAATTAGTTTCATTGTTCTATTTCTTATATATCTATCATGTAATTTTCAATTCATCTTAGGCTTGATAATGACGTTAAGCAAACGTCGAAACGTCGTCTTTTATTAAAATGTTTTTTAAAAAAAGTTTTCTATCGCTAAATTTCTTATTGAAATCATTGCTATTTAACAATTATTTAGAACATTTATTCCCTCATATATACTCATATCTACACCATAAATTTCAGACGTTATGTTTTAATTGTATTATTCTTAACTATTACGGTTATACAGAGCCCTTCTATCACGGATGGCAAGAACAATACAAATGTTTTGTATAATAAAAAAAAAAAATAGATCCCCAACCTAAAGTTTTTTTGTTTTGTTTTTCTGCCAGACGGATGTAAATTAATCCAAGAAACGCCATGGTGCCAATCAAGATTTTCCTTTGTAGACTAGATCTCAGGATGTGGAATTTCCTAATCTTCGAATTCCAGGGAAAGAGACACAGGCACTCTCCGAATTAATCTTCTGTAGTATGAGGAAATGTGAAGAATCCAACTGATTTTCCTGATAGTTCAGCATGGGTGAATAAACGGCTGGTAAGTAAGCTAAGAAAACCGTGGTCGTCGTGATTGCAAGGTCATGAAAATGAGAGTAATATATCATCTTCTGAACCTGAATCAGGGTAGACGCCATTTTGAATATCAAAAGTAAGGGACGCGTTCCCTGGTAAGGACCCGATTTTATTGTCTTAGTTGGTATGTAAGTACCACCTGATATCCACGTATGGGCTCCTTGAAATGCTCCACCGTAGATGTTTACGAATATTTCTATACAAACATACGTATTCATAGCACTACTTACATACGCGCACAGTGATTTCGAAACTTCCGTTTTACTTTTTATTACATGTTTTAGTTTGAACATATTTGAATACAAAATCCAGGATCACATTACCATGCAGAGGTGGTTGGTACCAAGTATCCCCACTCCTGTCTCAATCTCGTTCCCAGAGCCCTTATTTTTTGCTACGCATGCTCGACGAAATATTGGACTTTTTCCAGAGCCATTTATTTCGTCGAGCATGCGCAGTAAGAAATATCGGCTCTGGGAACGAGATTGCTCCTGTCTCAATCGGGTCCATTCACATGATGTCATCATCCCTAATAAATGTAATCGATATTAATCATCCAGTCACGGACGGCTAGCGTCGTTTTGATCTCTTCCTTCAGTTCTGTAGCAATATTGCTTCTATGATATGAATAGATCAGTTCCCTTTTCAAACATTTTTAATTTGAGTTATTTCGAACTGCATAATTGGTATCATTCTATCACTAGTACTCCATGATACCTTAATGTTTACCCGGAAATATGCATTTAAAACACTGCAAAGCTAGTCCGTCAATACCCCGTCAATCACTTTTTCTTCTATTTTTATTTTTTTATATATTTTTTTGCTCTTAGAATTCAGTTAACTGACCATTAATGCAGTATAAGACGTTAATCAGACTAAGTATTTTTTTCAGTACTAAATAGGCTCTTTGCTTATATCTCGGGTTAAAAATGGCAGGACGTGTCATCATCATACATTCCAATGATGTGACAGTATGTCGATCGTGTTCCTGTAGATAATAAACCATCATGGAAAATAATATAAAAACTTTTGAAGATTATACATTTCAAACTCAATCAACCTTTCAGATGCAAGAAGAAGTGTACACTAAGCACATTCTAGATGCTTCAAAGCGACTGCAAGAGCATTTGCTAAGTTAAGACAAAAGGATTTTTTGCTTGTCTGATCACAGTCTTTTTGCTCAATGACCCCTAACCTCTCTTTGAAATTCAACTCCGCATCACCAGATCCCAGTAAACAATTCCAGTATCGGCATACATACGAGGAACGGTTTACCTTTCTCGTTCGTTGTCTTTCCAGTATACTAAGGCGCCTATAAGTCAAAATATCTATTTTCTTGAAGCTCAAGGCTGTGGTCCGTACGCGAAAAAAAAAAGTGCTGGAAGTTTACCAAAAGAAGAGACAAAAGCTTGGTAAGTGTTTGTGTATTAGGTTTTACTTCCGCCCTGAGTTCATTCGCCATGATGAGCTTCGTTGAGGAATCTACGAAATACCTGGTTTACTATTACGTCAACAAAGAAATATTGGGCTTATTTTCAGGCTACAACTCGCTATTCCCCTATATGGCGTGTTCAGATCTTCGTTGAGTCGTTAATTATGTTTTTATCCCCTGGTATTAATAACTATCGTACGTTGTTTCTACTGACAGCTTTACTCGGCTTGATGTCAAAAAAAAAAATCGATCGAAAGCAGTTCGCATACCTCTGTATGCAAACGCGATGTACGTCGCCGTGTTGTAAGCCAAAACTGTAATAATGAAATGTTCTGGTTCGTATAAAAGTAACGAGAATTTAGCTTTACAGTACAGCCGGTTCGACTACAGACTGAGATTAAATAACAAAGAAGACATTTGCATAAATGTCATTATATCAGTGTTGTTTGACAGTCAGAGGTATTGCAATGACCATTATCATCTTTTAAAGTATGCAACTGAACGAAAGGATAGGCCTAGAAACATCAAAATCAAAATAAAGAAAAATAAATAGGTATATATATTGTTTAATATTTTCCAGTTTGACGTAATCAAATGTTCACATTTGACATGGCTGTCAATCAATTAGCTATTCCTTATTGAACCCAGCGTAGAGAAAAGTCCCAGCATCCTGCAATATATGCTAAGACAAGTTACATGAACTTTATCATATCGATGGATTTCATTGCTTAGATAGGAAAAAGTTTTTCAGACTTACATGTTAAAAAGTGACTGTGTATCTTTGATTCTCATTATTTTCAGCGGAGGCACTCAAGTGAGTCAAAATGGCTTTCAGGTGGTTGGTCATGTTATTCCTGCTTGCAGAAAATGGTACGTTAATTCACTGATGAACTTGTGAAAGTAATAATTCAAATTCTATCTGCTATGAAGTAATTCATATTTATTTGCCTTACTGCTGTTTCTTCATTACATGCGTTTTCCGGGTCGTTAGAATGTTCTAGGTTGAGCAATTCACTGCATAAACATACAAGACTTGAGAAACAAAAAAGATCGATAAAAAGACTGCGTTTCGTTTCCTTGGTGATTGTCAGTCCCAGATGGTCTCGTCACTGTGTTATAGCTCATATTTCTCTGATATTAATCATGCGAAACAGTTATATTTGAAACAAGGTTGAAGATTAGGGCAAATTGCCTATAGTTTCATAATGGTCGAAGAAGCGAAATCAATACTTTTACAATATAATTGATTATTCAAAGAGGTCACTTAGACTGTGGCTCTCACGATAACAGAATGGTTTTTGACATGCATCATTGCCAATTCCATGTCATAGCTAGCTTTCATGAAATAAGTTTATCAGGAAAAAAATTTTCTTGCTGTTACTTCCTTGTAGAAAAGTAAACATGCCATTCAACTTGTTCAGACACGGCCTGTTTGAAAGAGAGTTTTTTTTGTTACCAAGCTATATGTGAAAAATGAATTCATTCCTCAAGAATTGTTAAGAAAGAAATAAAACTCAAGGGGAGAAGAATGTCGAGGAGGGGGACCACCCCTTTCCCCTCACACTGGGAAAATTTTGTTGACAAAAAAATGCTTGAGAAGCTTTGAATTGCACCATATCTAAATATAAGGAAAGTTATGACTAAGTGAGTCTTTCCACGGCTCTTTTGCAGATTCAGTGGGAGTTTTCGCGACTAAACGCGCGCACTTTAACGTCTTTCGTAGTCGCCATTAGTATCTGCGACGAATGACGGCTGCGAAGGAGACTACGCGCTTCCCTCCTTCCCCTAACTCTGGCGGGACTTGGTACGCTACTGTCCATTGTGAATTCTTGTTTAAATGAAGGGTGTGATTGAGGACAGACCTAACGTTACAACGAATTTTTAGTTGCAGTTCTCAAGGCAAACAACTGTTGGCAGACATCCGTTAGCATCCATTACACAGTGGGGCCCTCTGTAGTCACTGTTACGCAGAGCGATGCCAAGAGTGTCATGAACGAGGTAAATTAGCTGGTTGATTATTATAAAACTCGAATATTTAAAATTGCACTTGCAAATGTGGATAAAACTGATCGAGATGATCCCTGATACAAGATATAATGAAACTACAGTAATAGTAGTCATGTAGTGAGTTATCTTTATTCCTTAGCGGAAAACGTATGTTTACAAATACATAAATTCCACAACTTTCCTTCCTCAATTCCTTAATCCCATTTCAAATTATTTAAGGCAACTAATCTCTACTAATCTCAAAACCTTGCGAAATAATTACTTTTCTTTTAAATTACCATCCTCGCCAAAGGTATCATTCTTAAAACCCGTTCCCTTGTTCCCAATTTCCTCTTTTTCTCGAAGTCATTGCCTTCACAAGCCATCTCAATATACGGCTCTTGGATTCAAAAGGGGTCTTCGACCCAATAGATTTCTTTACTTTCGTAAATTAAAATATTATTAAAATATTTACACATGAAAGAATCAACTCCCAAGAGTGGCATCACGTGGTCTGAAATAGGCACAACAAACAACGAGGGTAAAGACGTCTATAGACCCCTTCCACGTGACGTCACAGCAGCTCAATTTGGAGGACAAAACAAAAGAATTTCAACTGAGCTTATAAATGAATAAATAATAATAAATAAATGCGATTAACAGTGGAATCCACAGAGTGGCTATTCCTCCACTGCATTCCAATTGGAATTTAGAAGTTGATTTTTGAGCTGCATTCCGACTTGCTGTAAGGGGTCTATATGGAAACACTAACTATATCGTTCACTATATTTGCTTATTGTGATCACAGGTATTGAGTCATGGGAAAGGTCAGCTGTCCTGTTCAGGTTTAACACTCAAGCTTCTCAACGTTACCATAACAACCCCAGGAAACCTATATTCCATTAAAGGATTATTTGGGGTTATATATGGTAACATGGGCTCAAGTCAAAAATCCACCGCGCGGACATGTCTTGCAAATGCCGTGATATTCAACGACATCGTTCTGAGACCAGATTACTATACGAGTCCTCTAAAAGGGTCTTACTGGGCAGACCGTGCTTCGTTAACCAACTATCAAGATAATACATGTTGTTTCAATGGGATGTTTCCGTCAAATGGCGTGTGTGGTGAGTTTTATAACCTACGTCTGTCTGCTTTATTGGTTCGCAATCTTCATTAGTTCAATATCAATCAGCGAAATTAATCGCGTGAATAGCATTACCAGCATACGAAAAAGCTCCCCCCCCCCCCCCCCCCTTCTCAATCACAACCATTTAGGTTTCCATTGAGAGGTGTCATTTCGGTCATTGAGTTTTAAATTCAGGAACAAACAGATCCCGTGCACGTTGTCGCTCTTTCACAAGACCGCAGAGATCTATACATTTGGTGCTGAACTTGGATATCGTCATATTTTGCAGCCCAGTTTTGCAATACAGCGATGAAAATATATTAGCGCAAAAAAGTCCTTTCTCTCATTAAAAAAATGGAATATGATGTTTCAATTTTGGGAATATTTTTGCCCCTCTATGCAAGATGATTTTGAAAGTAGTCTATTCTATTGCAGATTTCGTATGACTGTGAAAAGTTCAGTGCCGTGTACGTGCCTTGCCGCAACCGTGATGTTTTCTATGATTTTGATTGGCTGATTTTTTTCTCGCGCAATGTGATTGGTCTGGTGGACTTAATCAGTGCCGTGACCTTGCCTTCATCGTGTTTTCACCGTATACATGCTGTGTTTCGTGCATTTGATTGGATGAAGAGTGCGTGCCTTGTCGCGACCGTGATCATTGGTTTTTCTAGATTTTTGATTGGCTGCCTTTTTGTAGCGACCGCGTTCGTGCCGTGAGTTTTTCAAAATCATACGAAATCTGCTCTAGTATTAAACACAATAGCAATGGATATTTTTGTTTAAATAATATCTTAACTTTTATTTCATAGTTTCTCCGGTGGCATCACCGTCATCAACAGTTCCTCTGTCATCATCGACAAGCATCATATCAACTTCTGTACCTGGTATTTCTTGTAGTGGAATGTCATTTTATTATTGATATTGTATTTGTCATTATCATTAATATCGTTAGAGTTTAATCCTAAAATGAGGGCGTTTAATTTATTACAATTATCAGTCATAGTTAGTATGAGGGATACTGAGGGTGGTCAGCTTACAATTATGAGAGGTGGTTAGTAATAATGTATAGACACTAAGGGTGTTCACTACCAGAGTTTCCCTCGGTGACGTGGTTATTGATGGTTATGGATGGTATGTACAATAACAGGACCTTAGTTCAGCCTGCCAATAATATGCAACACAAGCTGGTGTCACTTCTAATCATGGACACATGAAGATCACTTATCAAAGTATGAAATAATCAGATTTTTATTTTCTTGAAGTCACTACGTCATCGACGTCGTCACCGTCACCGTCATTGCCATCACCACCATCGCCGTCACCGTCGCCGTCACCGTCATTGTCATCGTCATTGTCACCGTTACCTTCAGCAGTACCTCCAGTAACAGTTTATTCGACAATTAACATCACTTCGTGCTTTACTGCAACCCCAACTACTAGTAAAACCCTAGGTAACTATTTCCAACCCATAGTTTTATTTAATTGATTGCACCCGACGTAAAGGCGTATTTCGGGGTAGTACTGTTGGGTAAAAATATTGTGTATTGTGTGTGCTGCAAAAAGGGAGTCTTCACTTGATGACATTCCAAATCGACTCTTATTCAAGCTTATTTATGAAATCTTGAAATCTGTCAGAATATCCGAAAATAAATTTAAATTGTTTAAAAATCAGGGTTCGTGCAGGTCCTTGAACTCCTTGAAAAGTGCTGGAATTTGAAAATTCATTTAAAGGGCACTTGAATCTCCTTGAAAGAAGAAACAATTCCTTGACAATTGAAATACTCCTTGAAGAATACAGGAATTCTTACCATTATTTTTTAGGTGTAGTAATAAGAAGATAAGTTAAGAAAAAGATAAGAAAATGAAGCGAAATAAATATTAGAAATACGATGACACAATTGTCATTTAATAGATGAGAATTCTGGGCTTCCTGTGTTTTCACATGCGCTTTGGTTCTCTTTGGCGCCATATTAAAGGCTCGGTTACCAAACATCGAACCATGTGCGATTTCTACAATCGTAAATTCCAAAAACCTCGTTAAAAACTTAACACATTCGCCTCAAATAGCAAAGGACAATAAATATAAACAAAACGTATGTCGATATCACGAGCTTGAACTGGTTGTGGAGTATTTTAGAAAGGTTTTTGTACCCCAAAACGCCTGTTTTCCTCATCTAAAAGTTCGTAATGAATACTGCTTGAAATGTCCTTGAATGTCTTCACCGGCAAGAAGCCTGCACGAACCCTGAAAAATGTTCTTAATTTAATTATAATGCTCTAAATTATATATCAAATAACAACAACAAAAAATTTTTTTAATCGATTAATTGCTTATTAGCTGATTTCTTAATTATTTTTTTTTTTATGTAATTCTTGATTTAACCACGCTAGCACATGCAATATATATTACACAGGCTCTTGTTCAAAAGACAAAGTTTTTACGATGTCAAGATCAAGAATTCCTTCTTTTCCCTCTGCCTCTACCTCTGGTGCTTCCTCTGCCACTCCCTCTTCCACTGACGCTCCCACTCCCTCTTCCTCTGCCACTCCCTCTGTCACTTCCTCTGCCGTTCCCACTCCCTCTTCCTCTGCCGCTTACACTCCCTCTTCCACTGACGCTCCCACTCCCTCTTCCTCAGCCGCTCCCTCTGCCACTTCCTCTGCCACTCCAACTTCCTCTGACGCTCCCACTCCCTCTTCCTCTGACTCTCCCACATCCTCTTCCTCTGCCGTTCGCACTCCATCTTCCACTAACCCTCCCACTCCCACTTCCTCTACCTCTGCCACTTCCCTTGTCGCTACCACTCCCTCTTCCTCTGCCTCTACCTCTGCCACTCCAACTTCCTCTGACTCTCCCACATCCTCTTCCTCTGCCGTTCGCACTCCATCTTCCACTAACCCTCCCACTCCCACTTCCTCTACCTCTGCCACTTCCCTTGTCGCTACCACTCCCTCTTCCTCTGCCTCTACCTCTGCCACTTCCTCTGCCACTCCAACTTCCTCTGACTCTCCCACATCCTCTTCCTCTGCCGTTCGCACTCCATCTTCCACTAACCCTCCCACTCCCACTTCCTCTACCTCTGCCACTTCCTCTGCCACTCCAACTTCCTCTGACTCTCCCACATCCTCTTCCTCTGCCGTTCGCACTCCATCTTCCACTAACCCTCCCACTCCCACTTCCTCTACCTCTGCCACTTCCCTTGTCGCTACCACTCCCTCTTCCTCTGCCTCTACCTCTGCCACTTCCTCTGCCACTCCAACTTCCTCTGACTCTCCCACATCCTCTTCCTCTGCCGTTCGCACTCCATCTTCCACTAACCCTCCCACTCCCACTTCCTCTACCTCTGCCACTTCCTCTGCCACTCCAACTTCCTCTGACTCTCCCACATCCTCTTCCTCTGCCGTTCGCACTCCATCTTCCACTAACCCTCCCACTCCCACTTCCTCTACCTCTGCCACTTCCCTTGTCGCTACCACTCCCTCTTCCTCTGCCTCTACCTCTGCCACTTCCTCTGCCACTCCAACTTCCTCTGACGCTCCCACTCCCTCTTCCTCTGACTCTCCCACTTCCTCTACCTCTGCCACTTCCCTTGTCGCTACCACTCCTTCAACCTCTGCCGCTACCTCTGCCACTTCCTCTTCCTCTCCAACTCCCTCTTCCTCTGACGCTCCCTCTACCTCTGACGCTTCCTCTGCCACTTCCTCCGCCATTTTTTATGCTACTAGCACTTCCTCTTCCTCTGAATCGCCCTCTGACACTTCCTCTGCCGCTCCCACTCCCTCTACCTCTGCCACTTCTTCTGCCGCTACCACTCCCTCTACCTCTAACGCTACCTTATCCACTTCCTTTGACGTTTCAACTCCCTCTTCCTCTGACGCTCTCACTCCCTCTAACTCTGACGTTCCCACTGCCTCTTCCTCTGAAGCTCCCTCTAACACTTCCTCTGCCGCTCCCACACCCTCTTCCTCTGACGCTCCCTCTGCCATTTCATCTGCCGCTACCACTCCCTCTACCTCTGACGCTACCTTATCCACTTCCTCTGCCGCTCCCACACTCTCTTCCTCTGACGCTCCCACTTCCTCTTCCTCTGACGCTCCCACTCCCTCTACCTCTGACGTTCCCACTCCTTCTTCCTCTGAAGCTCCCTCTTCCACTTCCTCTGCCGCTCCCACTCCCTCTGCTATTTCCTCTGCCGCTACAACTCCCTCTACCTCTGACGCTACCTTATCCACTTCCTCTGACGCTCCCACTCCCTCTTCCGCTGACGCTCCCCCTGCCACTTCCTCTACCGCTCCTTCTTCCACTTCCTCTGCTTCTCCCACTCCCTCTTTCTCTGACGCTCCCACTCTCTCTTCCTCTGAATCTGCGACTCCCTCTTCCTCTGCCGCTCGCACATCCTATTCCATTGACACTCCCTCTCCTTCTTCCTCTGCTGCTCACACTCCTTCCTCTGCCGCTCTCTCTGCTTCTCCCTCTCCCTTTTTTTTCTTTGTGTTTCGCATTAGTATTCCAATACTTCAAGCTACGTCGTCTTCTCCGGCGTCAGGTGAATATTTGATCATTAGTCCATACAAAATTGAATTATTTAATACTTTCGAACTATATACCTCTTAAGCTTCTGCATGGTGTTTTTCCATTTCAGACCACTTGTTATTCTTTTTAGGATAAGATTCTTTGCTTGAGTTGTACTGATCCTTATTCATTTGTCTTCGCTCATGCGCAACCATTAAACAAAGAAATGATACTCTAGGGAATGACACGTGGTCTGAAATGAGAAAACATTACGCCCAGAAGTCTATAGACCCCTTTCACGTGCCGTCAAGGCATTTCAATTATTTGGAGTTACAAAACAAAATAATTTCACAATCTCCTGAGAAGTGGAAGCTATTGTTTTGTCCTTCAAGTTGGGCTGCATTCCAACGTGCCGTGCAAGGGGTCTATTAAACAGATTGAAAAGAAAAAAGAAACAGAGCCTTATAATTATAAGCCTGCAACACATGCATGCCCTTCAATTACATTAATTAGACGTTAACTACATGATATTGGACTAACTTATAACCCAAAATGTGCTTTTAATATGTAATACCTCTACCATCTATTTCACGCTTACAAGTAAAAGCACTAAACAACTCTTATATAATTTCTTAATTGTTTTTGTTTTACTTTCATTTGACATGATCAGCCACAACAACTACTAACATTAATCCTGTCAGAACTACAACTATTTGGGTAACGTTGTACATTAATTCCTGCGAGTCTCCTTCGACAACAATTGCAAGTATGTTTTTATACTTTTTAAATGTTTTCAAGGATTCCGAAGTATACACTGTTTTTTTTAGGACCCATAAAGCATAACTACTTGGTTCATTTGCATCAAATTTTAGGGCCACTTTGCATAAACACAATAGTTTTCATGTGCAGTAAAGGATAACAAGCTATTGTATTTATGCAAAGTGCCCATCATAGTCGAGAATAAGAAACCAGTGAATATTCTTGGGTTCTGGGGAGGGAACCAATTGTCTTCTGGGGTTCCTGTTTTTCCGTTTTTTCTATTTTTCGAACTATTTTTTGTAAATGGTGAAGTTACGTCATTTTGGATCTGGTCCCTTTAGCATATATGACGTACAGTAATTCTTTATTCTTTATCTCTATCTTTCGATCTTTTCTTTTACCTCATCGTGGGTGCTGAAGATGATCCTTCACGACTAAACACGAATATTTCCAAAGAATGTTCTGAGTGGAAGGTTTTTATTGATACTTGACGATATATGTCTGACTGTCTCTATGCCTCGTTCCAGTTGTTTTTCTTTAACAGGCTCAAAACGCGTCAGAAAATTTGAAATTTTAAACTTTTTCCTAGAAAAGAAAAACACTCCATGACTGATCAATATCTCTGTTCATATGCTCAGTAATCGTTCTTGAATGGTGTTTTTGTTAGAATGATTTCTTAAAGGAAAACGTATTTAACTTAGACATTTGCCATATAGCATTCGATTCAGAGGTCTGGTGATGGTGACAATGATGACGGTGACTTGAAACTAACCACCTTCCATGATTGAAGGCGCCTTTGAGTATGCGCGTAGAAAGATCGCTATGATATAAACCATAGTCATAATCATTATTATGCAATTTACAATCTAAACAATATACCTCTTTACCTTCGTTGTTTGTTGTGCCCATTTCAGACCACGTGATGCCACTCTTGGGAGTTGATTCATTCATATGTAAATATTTTAACAAAAGAACATTTCTCAAAGGAATGTCATGTGGTCTTAAATGGGCAATTTGCATACGAAGGTAAAGAAGTTTATTGTCGAATTGTTTGGGTAGAAGGGGATCCATTAAGCATAATTCTCCATTGTTTAGCTTATAGTTTGCCGTGCTCATTTTTTCTTCAGTCACTCCTGCTTACTCAACGACTGCAGTGGGGACGACAACAATAATAGAGCCAACTCCATCAACTTCTACAGGTAGAAGAATCGTTATATTCATCCATTAATATTAAAATTCCGAACGGTTTGATTCACGGGAAGAGAATCAACAAACTCGCACAACAAAGTCGGGCGCGTAGCAATGAAATTAGTGTTAACCCCTTGCTTTCAAATGTCAAATGCAACTGTCAAGTTCGAGTTCGTCAGTGGCCCGTGTGATCTTAACGCGGCAGATAATTCCCGGTTTGATTTGCTAAAACATCAAAAGTTTTTTCTTTGATTTATGAAAACAAAACAATTTGTACTATTTTACAGCAACAACTGTTGGGGCAAAGTCGGCGATTCAGAACACAACAAATACACCACCACCGTCAACAACTCAGTCAACAACACAACCGACAACACAGCCAACAACACAACCGACAACACAACCAACAACACAACCAACAACACAACCGACAACACAGCCAACAACAGAACCGACAACAATGAAGAAAACGCTACCACCAACAACGAAACAACCGACTACGGTTCCTCAGCCAACTACACAAGGTGAACTTGATATTCTTTTTTAGCTTTCATTAAGATATAAAAGCGCGCGTGCATGGAGAAAAGAGGTTTGGCAAAATTTGAGCGCCTATATTGTCAATTTTTGTAATATTGTATCGGATTTTTTTCTGTGATGACGTGTCTGTTTGTCGTAACCTTAGCTATAAAGCAACCATGTAGTCCTCGTTCATAGAACAAACTGGCGTTTAAAAGCGAACTATATATTGCCTGTTCGATGTCTCATTACTGAATCCAAGTTAAGATTTTGAAGGCTATATCATTGTTGCAGTCAGCGCAGCGTATTCATATTTTGTTTGTTTACTTGTTTGCTTATTACTAATTTTACTTTTCTCGTCAAAATTCTACAGTTTTCTTAGATTTTGTAAACTTCGTTTCAAGAAGGCGCGTCAATCTTGGAGACCAAAATATTGAGCTGTTTTGTGCCATTCTGGGAACAGCTTCTAATATCCAAATGTCCTGGTACTGGAAAGAGAATATAATTAATAACAACGTTGATTCCCGAGACGATTTGAACTACACGAAAGCACTGGTGTTGACATTCAAGGATGTGACAACAAAACAAGCTGGTGTATACACCTGTACAGTAGAATCTAGTCTCGGGATTATGAGTAAAACATTAAAGCTTGAAGTACAAGGTATGAAGAGAATATTCGCACTTGCCTATAATGTTTGCTCCATCCCACCCCACCCCCCCCCCCCTTGCCCTCCCCCTGCTCTGCCCTGCTCCCTTCCGCTCCGCCCCATACCACCCCACCCCGCCTTGCCCTCCCCCTGCTCTGCTCTGCTCTGCTCTGCCATTAACAACATCTTTTTTTAATTAAAAGTATCTAAACAAGTCAAAATGGAAATGAGTCTACAGCACAAAGTATTTCATCAAGATTTGTCAAACTCATCTTCTCCCAGATACAGAGCATTAGCAAAGGAGTTCGAACAGCAGGTTAGAACAATACAAAAACACAATCACAAAATAACGTCACCTTCAAATGTATGCCTTAATGTGGATTATTTTGTACCAAAATTCCTCACATTTATTATAATTATATTAAGTGAATTGGTCTCATTAGCCCAATCAATGATAAAACGACAATTAGTCTCTGGATGTTTGAGAAGAAATTGACGCATTCATTTATTATCATCATCATCATATTAGTAGTTAATAAATAATCTATCATATCATTAATTTGATTATTACTTTTCATCAGTTTGAAATTCGTACTTGAAATAAGTATATTGTTCTTTTTTTTTTTCTTTTTTTTTTTCTTTTTTTGAGTTAATGTATCTGCTACAGTGCGAATCAAAAAACCGTGGGCACCCAGAAATATTTCAAAAATCATGTATCATTCGTTGAACAATCTAAAGCAACTCTCTAACTACAAGAAGTTCAACTGATTCATAGTCAGATAAACTTCATGTAGTTAGAGAGCCGTTTCTCATGTAGTTAGAGAGCCGTTTCAGATTGTTCAACGGACAACAAACGATTTCTGAAATATTTCTGGGTGCCCACGTTTTTTCGATTCGCACTGTAAATGATTCTGTAAAATATCTCAGGCTAAAATACTTTTAACTCAACGACAGGGAGCAGCTGTATTCAGCGGATCAATTAATGGATTTCAGAGAATTGAAGTTTCTGGATTCAAGTAAGAATCAAATTACATTTTAACTGCCACTTTCTAAACGTGAAAAGATGATAACTAGCGGTAAGCTAGTGTGGGCTGCGTCGGTGTTTCTAATGAAACAGTCGTGATAAAAAGTTAAATTTTACACCGTAAAAAATAAGAGAGATCACTTACTGACGTTTCGGACGCTAGTCCTTCGTCGGAGAGGACGAAGAGGACGAAGAGGACGCCATAGGACTAGCGTCCGAAACGTCAGTAAGTGATCTCTCTTATTTTTTACGGTGTAAAATTTAACTTTTTATCACGACTCTTTCTAAACGTGATTGTACAAGTTAAGTGTGTGTATTAGCTTACTGAATTTTTTTTTCCGTTGCTAATTAGGAGTGGAAGCATCGTTGTGGATTTCATCATTTTCATATCACAAGTGTTATCGGCACCCCAGGACAACCCCCCAGATCTTGTCAAAGAAGTCAACACTATCATGATAAACCAAGTGAAAACAGGGAGCTTTGGAAACTACTCAGTCAGTCTCAATTCACTATTTCTTAAAGGTAACCATAGCCATGAGTCAGATGTTTAGAGATGTCTTGTAAAACTAAATTAACAGGTGAAAGAGGCGCAGAAAAAAATGGCAGTTAGAAAAGGTTAATTTCTCTGGATGTTTTTTGCAGCTCTCCCTCCTCCACCAATAAACATAAAAAGCGAAGATAAAGGAACAATGTACATCGAACTACAATGGGAGCGGCCTGTGAATTGGGAATCATATCAGATCAAAAAGTACATCATCAAGTATAAGAAGAGCGGAGAAACAACCTTCGAAATAATTGAAATGGATTCAAATATTTTCTCCAAGAAGATTGAAAATCTGGAAAAGAATACGAAATATGATTTTCAACTTTATTCGAAGAATGCTGTTGGACAGGGTACTCCATCTACGTTCAGTGCTACTACATTAAGTGGTAAGTAGATCACTATGACCTGATGAACATTCTTCTGATGTTTGGAATAACAAGGTACCTCTATGGGTCAAATGCAGCAGACCCTAACGTGAAGTAAATGTCGGGCTTTATGTGGAAGATCATTCCGAGAAAAGCGTGTTAAGATACAATTCAACAAGTAACTTTCACATTGGTTTGTTGATTTGATTGTTAATTTTTTTTGTTAGGTCGCTCGTTCGTTCGTTCGTTCGTTGTTTTGTTTTGTTTTGTTTTGTTTTGTTTTGTTTTGTTTTGTTTTGTTTTGTTTTGTTTTGTTTTGTTTTGTTTTGTTTTGTTTTGTTTTGTTTTGTTTTGTTTTGTTTTGTTTTGTTTTGTTTTGTTTTGTTTTGTTTTGTTTTGTTTTGTTTTGTTTTGTTTTGTTTTGTTTTGTTTTGTTTTGTTTTGTTTTGTTTTGTTTTGTTTTGTTTTGTTTTGTTTTGTTTTGTTTTGTTTTGTTTTGTTTTGTTTTGTTTTGTTTTGTTTTGTTTTGTTTTGTTTTGTTTTGTTTTGTTTTGTTTTGTTTTGTTTTGTTTTGTTTTGTTTTGTTTTGTTTTGTTTTGTTTTGTTTTGTTTTGTTTTGTTTTGTTTTGTTTTGTTTTGTTTTGTTTTGTTTTGTTTTGTTTTGTTTTGTTTTGTTTTGTTTTGTTTTGTTTTGTTTTGTTTTGTTTTGTTTTGTTTTGTTTTGTTTTGTTTTGTTTTGTTTTGTTTTGTTTTGTTTTGTTTTGTTTTGTTTTGTTTTGTTTTGTTTTGTTTTGTTTTGTTTTGTTTTGTTTTGTTTTGTTTTGTTTTGTTTTGTTTTGTTTTGTTTTGTTTTGTTTTGTTTTGTTTTGTTTTGTTTTGTTTTGTTTTGTTTTGTTTTGTTTTGTTTTGTTTTGTTTTGTTTTGTTTTGTTTTGTTTTGTTTTGTTTTGTTTTGTTTTGTTTTGTTTTGTTTTGTTTTGTTTTGTTTTGTTTGCTTGTTTTTTGTTTTTTTTTTTTTTTTGTTTTTCTTGTTTGTTTGTTTATTTGTTTGCATGACGGTCGGTGGGTTGGTTGGTTGGTTAATTAGTTAGTTGATGGTTAGTTAGTGTGGTCGAGTGATAAATTTATTAATTTTTTGATTTAATTTTACTTTTCTTGACTTTCTCTTTTTTAAAGTTAATCCGGTCATTGCCAACGATGGACAAATCTTCACATTTACAAAAGGCAAAACAGCCGTTCTCTACTGTATTGGTTCAAGTGAAGAAATACCAGATAAAACCGAATGGACTTCCAAACGTGTATTATCAGAAGACGTGCATGAAAATAAAACAGCGAAGACCAAAAACGTATACGTTACGTTGAAAAATGTGAAAGAAGAAGACGCAGGAATCTATAAGTGTAGAACATCTATGAAGGATGCTGTTGGAGATGGCAGTGTCACATTGATTGTCATAGGTCAGTTGCAGTATAGAAATTATTCGGAAACCATGATTTTTCTTACAACCCCAAATGGGAGATCGAAAGAAGGGGACAATAGACCCTGTATAAAAAGGCATTGAAAAAGAGTATGTCTTGTAGTCATGATAGCCAGCAAATATACAACACGATGAATAACAAAGAAAACCGTGTTAGGTATACAATAAAGGCTGTTAACAGTCCCTCTTCTCCCTCCAGACCCAGTCGAATTGGATTTTTTGCCGTCTTAGATATATACACATGGAGTAGGGGTAAGCTCGAAGTGGCACTCGAGGAAAGGAAAGAGCGTGCCACTTGAAATTCGCCCCCGGTTCCCACCTATATAATTTCAGATACGGTCTATTCGTCTTGAGGAACATTCACATGTCAAACGTGGAAGAAAAGTCAGGGAATGGCATGTTAGACTCTAATCACATTATCGAATATATTTGTTCGAGATCCCGCCAACACGTGTCGTAGTCTAATAATCTGATACTAATTTTTATTTTATACACTTTATCTTCAGTTCCTATTGAAGTAAAGTTGAATGCAACGCTTAATGCAACTTTTACAGAAGATTTGAAAAATAAGACGACGCCGAAATACAAGAGATTGAAAACTAAATTTGAAAATGAGGTACATTTCAATTATTGTATAAATTTAAAAGCAAAAAGACAATCAATAAGCCAAAGCGTGCGTTCTCAAGTGCATTTGCATTATATAGCGTCATTTACTATAAAGATCCCCTGCCCTCTTTCATTTGTACAGTTATTTTGCATCGATTTTCTAAAGTGAAATAAGATAATGGCACCGAAATTAATGTTAACATGCAAATGGCCTATACTTGTTCTCCGCTACATACTAAACCATGCATGCACCGGCTTCAGTCTACGTTTACATAAACGTAGGGAAATCCCACTGCTGACTTTACCCTTACTAGACCTTACAATAGAATAACATCCGTCCCTCCGTCCCTCCGTCCCTCCGTCCGTCCCTCCGTCCCTCCGTCCGTCCGTCCCTCCGTCCCTCCGTCCCTCCGTCCCTCCGTCCCTCCGTCCCTCCGTCCCTCCGTCCCTCCGTCCCTCCGTCCCTCCGTCCCTCCGTCCGTCCGTCCGTCCGTCCATCCGTTCATCCGTCATTTACTCATTTTACTATTGTTCATTTTAAACAGTTATCTAAACTTTACGTAAATCTGACCGGCTTTGTAAGAGTAGAAGTTATTGGATTCACGTAAGTATATATTTCACTAGTTCCCATAATAACGATAGCATGTATTTCAAACCTGGGGTTTTCAGTATCACGCAGACTCACGTATCACGAACTCATTACGATTTCAAGAGGAGAGTTTGCATGATGTTAAACGTTGATTTACAGCGCTTTTCTTAATTCTGCCACCAAACCGACTCCAGACGTCTAGCGTTTTGGCTTCAGTCAATCAAACTACGACAGGCCGAGTTCATTTTGGTCGTGAGAGACAAAAAAGATTCCCATGTGAAAATGACTGTATAGTCAGGGGAATTAATTTCATTCAAAATCGCTTGATCGGAATGAGCTCGACGCGCCTTAGTTTGATTGACGAAGCCAAAACGCCAGACGTCTGGAGTCGGTTGGGTTGCAGAATTATGAAAGGCGCTGTAAGCATTGCGATTGGTTAGTAGGTTCTTTTTTATTATTATTGGTTGGGAACTATTAGCTTACCCTGCGCCCCTGCAGGGCCTCTCTCGCTCCAGTGTTTCTTGGTTGTAGTATTCGTTGCCGCGAGAGAACCTTGGTTCTTTCGCGAGTGACCTTCGGCCTCACCTTCTTTGGCGCCTGTGGCGCCGTTCGCCCACAGAGGGAGAGGACCTCTGGCATCCAGGGTAATTTTAGCTACAATAACGGGATACTACCACAACTCTTACGCGCAATCACTTTTTTTTTTTCATCTATCGGATTTCATCAGAAATGGCAGTGTGAAAGTGAAATTTCGAGTCGTCGTAGAAGTCAAGGTCGGAGAAGTAAAACAGCTAAACAAGCCAACCAGAACAAAAGTCGATGTCACTAGAAGAATCATCGAGAAAGTCAAAACGTCAGGTGGTAATATAGGTGGAGGAATGTTTATCAAAACGGACTCTGTTACATCTGATGGTAAGTTGATATAACTACAGAAAAATTGAGCGAATATTTAATTTTACCCAAAACCCTGGTGCAACCTCAGGGTTGATCTAGGTCAGTGCATATATAGGTAACTATATCATAGATCGAATAGGAATGTAAAGAGTTGGATCTTGCGGAGGGAATAGCATTGAAAAACATTGACAATTACGCATCATAAAAGCAAAATCTCCGGTTTCCTTATTTCTTTTAGCTCCACCTCCCTCTCCTCTTAATCTGACCGTGACAGAAGTACACGAAACTATGGCGCATTTTAGATGGCTGGAACCAGAAGACGCGGACGTGTTCTCCATCCACAGCTACACCATCAAAGTGAAGAAGTTTGCAAAAGAATGGCAAGAGAGAGCTACAACGCGGCGTATTCAGTTGGATTCGAGGGTACAAGAACTCGACGAGGATACAAGCTATACTGTAAGAGTGTTTGCTAGAGGTAACGGTGGTGATGGGCTGGACAGTGAGCAGCAGGAGTTTAAAACAAAAGGTGTGTGTATATTAGATAGTTGAATCACTTTTAAATTCTATTGATACCGTGAAACAACCTCTGGGCTCATCGAAGTCAGGGCTTGAATAACTCACAGATCGAATTAGAATTAGTTTGTTAGGTTTTGCAGAGGGAAGGACCCGAAGAACCAGGAGAAAACCGCTCGAATCAAGGGAGAAATACCATACACATGTGATGCCGAGTATGGGAATCGAACCCGAGATCCCAGAAGTTAATAGAGAGGCGTGCGTAATAAGATGTAATCTTTTTATTTTCTGTCAATGTGAATGGGATTATGTTGGTGTCACGTCTACGTTAGTATATCTGATTAAGGGTTTCTTGTTAAATAAATCAATACTTCTCAAGTGAAGGGAACGTAGAGTAGAATTGGAAAATATTACAACCAAAGTATAAGGGCCAACTTTCATTAATTTTTTTATATACACCATACAAAAGTGTTTTTTGATTCAAAAAACACTCTGTTTTGCAAACATTCCTATCTTTATTTTCTCAGAGAACGAAATAAATCTGACATGGTTGTGGATAAGCCTTGCTCTGTTCGTGGTTCTCGGGATTTTGGTTCTCTTCGTGTACCACTACAAAAAGAAGCGAAGTATAGATCATCGATATGATGCCAATGGCAACAGAGCTGGCCAGAGAAGAGCATCGATCCCGGTACGAAAAATCATCCATCCCCCTTTCCTCTTAGGTCTGTTTTCGTGTTGCTGCAGTCTCGACAGCTTCAAAACGTCTGGATTTTTGGCTTTCGTCAATCGAAAATTAGCCGGTAACAAAACGAGCAAGGGACTGGGTCCGAGTTTGAAAAACTAATTTAATTAAGGTTCCAGAAAAAAAATGACTCAACTACGCGAAAGAGCAACATGCAACGAGCTTACTGACCAAGTAACAGGATGTTTGACTTTATAGAAATAATGTTATGAACATCCAAACAGTGCTAAAATTACAGAAAAATGAATGGTGTCCCACCAAATGTTCACATACATTCTCAAAACGAATTTGAGAAACTCGGTCCTAGTCCCCTGCTCGTTTTGTTACCGGCCCATTGACTAGCTCAAAATGCTGTGAGTTTGAAGGACCGAGGCCAAATACTCGGGCTTCAGTCATAGAAAACATACCGCGTCTGGAGTTGTCTGATGGCATAAACCTGAAAATTCAGTACTTTGAAGCAAATTTTCTAATAATAATAATAATAATAATAATAATAATAATAATAATAATAATAATAATAATAATTAATGATAATATGTTTAAAAATCTATATAATAATAATAATAATAATAATAATATACTTGGATATGATAGATACTAATGGAAGATTATTATTGTGTTTGGTCTAACGTTTTAAGAATGTTTAAAAATCAATAGGTTTACTCAAAAGTATCACCTTTTATAGCATCGATCTAAGAAACATTGAATGGTAGTAAGTTCAGGTGTTGGTGTAACGTGTAACGTAATTTAGGCATGACGATAGATCTGAAGAGATAATCTACTTCTGTATTATCATAACTTTCTTTCCTTAAAGATCTTAAAATATAGAGGCATTTGCTATCACTAAAAAGTATTTATTTAACATGAGTTATTACAACTATTGTCTGACTGGAAACTAACTCATAATATCTTAAGCTAACTGACTGAGGAATATTTTGTATCATTTTATATACACGCATCAAGAGGTCCGCGCTACTGCTCTAAGTGCATGCTCAGGGGATTAAAAAGTAGGATAAAATTTGTGAAATATGCTATATTTCAGTTGTATCTTTCTTGTTAAGTACAATTTTCACTAAATATTCAAGATCGCGTACCGTTAAGCGAATTCTGAATCAAATATACCGAAAAATTGTATATTATACAAAATATCATCCCACTTTTTAATCCCCTGAGCATGCGCATTGAGCAGCAGCGCGGAACTCTTGACGCGTCTATTGATCATTGGTTCCTTTTTCTAAATGTTATTTCTTTATATTTAAACAAATTACAGAACACATCATTTGACATCGACCAGGTACTTACATATGATTCAGAATTATCTATGATCGAGTTGTTATCCACCCACACAGGTGACCCAATGCTAGAGTCATCTTCATACTTAATAATAACCTAATTATCCATTGTACTATAAGTGATAATATAAATAAGGTCATTTATAAAAATGCTGAAAATGTAAGGTCCACTAACACTACCTTGTATCGTACCCCTATTAACCGACTTCGAATCCATTCACTAGTAATGTTATTAGCAATAACACGCTGTTTACGATCTTTAAGAAAATCTACACACCAGTTGATAATGAACGGATTTAATGTTAGATGTTTAACTTTGCTAATCAAGTAATTTGTGTCTATACTAACCATACATCAAAGGCTTTGAAAAAATAATCACTCTTTATTAGGGTTGTTAAACAGATAAAGACAGGGTCTTTTTTCTCAATGGCTGGCCCTTTTCATCTGTTATGATGGAACATAGTTGTTTGATGTGAACAACCCTCAACTTTAGGAACGGGGTATTGAACCATTAGAAAAGTGATAAAAAGGGGTAGACACGACAATGTACAGGGCAATGGAAGAGGAATAAGAAATAAAATAGAAAAGTGATAAGGACGAGTACGTAAAGACACGAAAATAAGCAGGGAAACGGAGAAAGCAACATAAAAACATCTGATTATCATCTATAAAATTCAAGTTTAATACAAATGCCCCATCACTTTTTTAATAGTCTATTGGGTTGAGTGAAGGGTTGATATCAATCATTACAAAATTTACTTATTTCTTGACTTCGTCAAGTGTGGTAACGCAAACTTTTAATTATTTTCCTACTTTTTCAGTCGAATGGAGATCCTAAACAAGTAGCCATCTTCTCCTACCGGAACAACGCCTTCTCTCTCTCTTTCATGGACTTTGAATCCCTCGGGCTGATGGAGGGCAAATGGTGGGAAATCCCGCGAAGATTACTCACTCTTGGCGACGACCTTGGTGCTGGTCAATTTGGAATGGTTAAGAAAGGAATTATTGAGCTGGAAAATGGACCAGTGTTTTGTGCAGTCAAGATGCTCAAGAGTAGGTTTTAGAAACTTTACACCAGCTCAATAATCCAGTGGCTGATAAGCAGTCTGCATTCTGCTTCCCTTCCTTTGCAGCCTCTCTGAGAGTTTATTCATTTTCAAGAAAAAATCATTTTCAAATCTTATTAACACCCTTAAACAGTTTCTGGGTTGATTTTTCAGAATCAGCGGGCGAGGACGAAGCACGTGATTTAATGAATGAGCTGGAAATCATGGCTGGTGTTGGTTCTCATGATAATCTGGTGAACCTTATTGGTGCATGTACCTATGATGGTAAGATAAACATTAATAATCACTTGCCATTAAAATTTGGGTGTGTAGCAACTCCTACCAACGTTCAAAATCATACCATTGATTAAAGCTGTTTATTATATATCCTAGTCAAACTCGTTTTCTTATTGGTCGAGAGTACATCACGTGGAGGGAAATAAATCTCAATAACTCCCGCGCGGGTAATAAATGCACGTGATCAAAGCGTGAGAGGGGAATAAATCCACGTGATCAGGTCAAAGTCCATCGAAAGTTCGTGTTTTGTAAATAAAAAATGTTCAAAATGGAGAGAAAATTTTTCTTCGTTTGACTAGAATATATAATAAAACACTTAATGACTGATCCCTCGGGAAATCAGTTAGTTTCGTTTCCCTCGAATCTCAATGTTTCCCTCGGCCGGAGCCTCGGGAAACATTGAGATTCTCGGGAAACAAAACTAACTGTTTCCTTCGGGACCAGTCATTAAGTGCTAAATATTTACTCCCTTGGAAGCCACAGTAATATTATATTGCACCTTACCCTTGATACAATAGTTTCAGTATGGATCTTACATGAAGTGAATAGTCCAAATAGTGAAAAGTTCATTGAATATATAAACTGTTTTACACCAACAGTACGTATTTACAAAGTATCATCATCATAAGATTATTAACAGTTTCCACAATGCTCATTGTAAAAATGTTGTCTCGTAGTATAGTGACCAGTCAAACTTTTGACACTTTGACATTTGAATGTTTTTACTCTCAAGTGATTTGCATACTTTTTCACATTTCGAAGGACCACTTTTGATCGCGTTGGAGTTTGCTGAAGGTGGCAGCCTTCACAGTTACATCAAACTTAATGTGATATCCTTGGGTGATGGACATGATGCGTCTTCCTTGTCGGATCATGAAAAGTTAGAAATCGGTTTGGACATTGCCAAGGGGATGCTGCACCTAGCGCACGTCAAGGTGAGACTTCTAGTTATTCCTTTTTCACAGACACCTCTGTTTAGAATTCTGTTGGATTGGGGATCCTAAGGATCGAGCATGCAGGAATAACCTATGAAGACTGGTGACTGAGATTCTAAATGATAATCTTAAACCAAAGAATCACAAAAAGTAGACAGTAATTGTTTGAAGTCGAGTACTTGTTTGTATGCAGGCATAAATTATTTAAAATGTTATTTCATTTGCGCTAAATTTGTGTCATTAAACCAAGCTTTCGGCATAAGCGCCATTCTTCAGGGTTGTGAAAGCGCATGCATAATGCATAGTTTATGAAAAAATGGTTTCCATGAGAAAATATATACAGCAAGCTAAGGTAAACATTTTTCCAATAACTATGCATTATGCGTGCGCTTTCACAACCCTGAAGAAGAGCGCTTAGACCGAAAACCTGGTTCAATGAGACAACTTTAGGCCGAGGAAACAAAGTTTTTTAATAATATTAATACATTGTCTACTGCTCTTCCTTCCCTCCTTCCTTTCTTTTCCTATCCTTTCTTTTCTTTTCTTTTCTTTTTTCTTCTTCTCCCATTTGTTTCTTTTTATTTCTTTTATTTTCTTTTCAATCTTCCTTCAGTCTTCAAGTTTATGCCTCAAGTTTCCACAGTATCTGCGCTATTGTGCAGGGTACAAGTAGTCAGTACTAAAAGAATGAACCGAGTTGAAGTAGCTGCTACATAACATTTGAACTTTTATTAGCTGTTACCTGTTAAGCGCGCGACCACTTGACGATTTCCCTTACAATTTCGACTGTATATCGAACAACAACACTGTCCTCTTACTTTATACTCAGTGTGTCCATCGTGATCTTGCTGCAAGAAATGTTCTACTCACTAGTGACCACAGAGCAAAGATAGCAGACTTTGGGCTGTCTCGTGACGTGTACGAGCGTGGATTCTACGAAAAACAATCTAAGGTAACAAACGATGTATACCGCTAATTTACTGGTTCTTCTATCGTATGCATTGCGTATATCTTCCTCAGTAGCCTTCTTGTTACTGTAATAATCAATACCATGCTTTTTGGGGTAAATTTATTTGGACTCAACAGATCCAGCCGAGTTGACCTTCAGAACAAACTTAAGGTCGACCAATCAGAATTGAGGATTCGACATCGTATTTTGATCTCTCTACCAAAAGAATTTATGAAATACGAGTCTTCCTTCTTTAAATTAATCGTCAACCTTAGTCGAACTCATGGCGGAATTTTATTTCAATCAACAAGAAAAGTCTACATTGTATACTCGGAAAATGCTCGAAAAATGCTAACCAAAAGTAGTGACCCATAATTCCTTTCGGGGAAGGCAAGCATCTCAGCTGGATCATAGGCTAGGGAAATTTTTAGGTTACTGATTATCTGGGCTAGTAAATTACTCTGCTGGCCTGCTGGATTTATAGACTTATAAAATTGCCGCGCCTAGTATCTAAAAACGTTAGTGACGAGCACTGGCTAATAAACGTTGGTCCCGAGTCCAGGAATCCAACCCCATACCCCAGTGGTGCCAGGCGAATCCAGTATCACTACACCACCCTTGATTCCAATAACCGTGCTGGGCATCGTTATTGACCACTGTTGCCTACAACTAATTCCATACTTCCAGCCATATCATCAAGGATACTATTAATTGCTTGATAATTTTCAGGGCAAACTCCCAGTTCGATGGATGTCACCTGAAGCAATACAACAGATGATGTTCACTACAAAAGGCGACGTGTAAGATGATAAATACATAATACATCATTATTTTACTGAAAAAATATACTCATTTCAATTCCCTTTGAAAAAAAATACGTCGAGTAAATTCTAGCACATTTAATGTTTGCTTATTCTTTTTCAGATGGTCTTATGGTGTTGTACTTTGGGAGATTGAATCTGGAGGTAACACAATTTTTCGTATCATATCACTATTTCTTCGTCGGTTTACTACTCAATGCATTGAGTCTGTTATTAGCCTATTCACCTCCCTTATGCTGTACAAACGAAACAATGTACAACTCCAGCTAAACCGTAATGACATCTAATGGCACATATACATAAATGATTCATGTTTACATAAAGATATAGTGACCGTGCGCTATGACAAGCCAATTGCCTCTATCAACGGCCCATAGACCCGGGCCATTTTTCTTTATGGTTCGGTTTTTAGTATATGGGTAACCTACTTGGTATTGGGTTATTTGCAGGCAAGCTGCCCTACGGAGGTCTTGGGATGCTTGAACTGATTAATCACTTGAAGAAAGGCCAGAGACTGGAAAGACCAAGACGATGTATAGAGGGCGTGTAAGTAGATGGATGAGTATGAACAGTGAACCACATTTCATTTGAGCTTTTAATTAACAGTTCTTTTCTTCTTATGAAAAAGTCGATCGTTCCCCGCGCGCCTTAGATGTTGAAGATACAACTTGTCAGGGCCTTTTCTTAGAGTGCAGTGCAAAATTTAGCTTCGACAGATCAACCTCGATCACAAGAAGCCATCCCCCTCCCCATAAAATATAGAGAGAGGGGAGTCACAAGCACTCAAGAGACCTCGCTACCCTTTGAACATATCTGTTACTACAGATTTTATTGATATGGAACTGTAAGTAACTCCAGATTCGATTCTATGACAGCTATAACGTGATGCTGCATTGCTGGCACATGGATCCCAACAAAAGACCCACTTTTGAAAACATTTGCGCCAACATGGAAGAACTCCTCTCCCAATCCGAGGTAAGTGTTCGATCATTCAAAAGACCTGATTCAGCTATTTTTAAGTAGTTGAGGTAAATGTTCTACACTCACTGTTTTCCCATTCCATACTGCAACATTGCATTGCTTTTTTCGATTGACGAGCACCGAGTTATCGTGCAAACACTTTTGACGACAAGATAGTTCTCTGACAAATATGAGCCTGCAAACATGCGCACGAATAGTGAATTCAATTTATGGGCCCACGGTGTTTGCATACAAAATGGCAGAAGGAAAAGAAGCACTCGTTTGCATGTCACCTAGCATCCTGGGACGTGTCATGTGACACAACTCGGCGCATGCTCAAAAGGAAAAAAGCCAGGCAGGGGTCAAGAAAGTCAGAAAGAGAAAAACGAAAAGGTACCTGTACTAACAGGGTAGAGTAAGCAATGCTCTGGCTTTGTTTATTAGCCCAGAGGTTGATTTCTTTTTCAAACTTATAGCAGCTTTAGGTCGCGATCGCTCAGCTGCCATTTTTACCACACTCCAGATCTTTTATTTTTTAATTTTAGTAATGTATTTTCAGTCTCCTCAGGTTGATTTTCCCCCTCCAAGGTATGAACTGCATCCACATTAGGGGAACCAGGAACGTTTTTGCTGAATCTGTTGACGTAAATGAACGACAGACTATCTCCCTCTACTACTGGAAAGAATATGGAAAGCCTCTTTTAAATTGCAAGCGTAACTAGTTGATTTGAAATTCATTTTCTGGTTTATAACCTTTATTTTCGCACACTACTTCAACATATGACCCCACGTCAACGAAGAACCATAGTTAATTAACCATAGCTCATCCACAAATGACTCAGTGCCATTGAGGAATCATAAATTTTGCTCATTCACTCTCTAGCTGCCGCCATGTTGGATGACAGGCATCAAAATAATCGTTTTACATAAGAAACAAATTCCAATTCCCTGATGTTAACATGTCCAACATGGCTACTGTCAAATGAACGCACCAAACCAAACTTGGCCTACAATCACGTTATCATCTTTGAATCCAATCAGAGCACTTTTTAATTAACCAATTGTTTATCATATAAACGTATAGTAGAAATAGAGTCCATGGCGAATATTCGTACATTTTTAGCACAGACTGCAGGATCCTGATAACTTGACGGGTTATATTATCTGGGATCACCATTGCTTTTGATTGGAGCAGGGAGCACAGTAAAATCTATTTGGGGCTCATTCTTTGAATAGGTAATACTATAGTTTCGCGTGCAATTTAGGATTAATTTATTTCGGTTATGCCGAAGGCCGATCTGATTGGCTAGTTCAGTTTTGATTTGCACTGCAGTAGTATACAAAGTACTTTTTCTGCTGTGTTATTGGTTGACGTAACCCTTTTCCTTCAACGGATGTCTTAAAAAATACACTTTGAACAAATGGGCATAATTTTGACTACATGATTTGACCCCTTGCTGGTTCAAGAGTGGTACGTTCAGCAATATGTATCGTCACACATGTGACGTTGGGCGGAAAAGGGTTAATTTAATAATAGCACTGCTCTCAGCTAATCAGACTCAATTACATTTTTCATATATATTATTAGAATAAAAATGCGCGCTTAGTTGAGAAAAAACACACCAGTGTAAAGTACTACGCAATATATTCTCACTTTATATTCTCTCCAAAATTTCTTACATAATATTAAAATCAATCTATATTTTATCCATATCGATCTAATCTATGTTTTTTGACGTGTAGCTGCGTGTAGCAATTGTCAGCTGTGTCAGTCGATCCGTAATTTACATAAATATATTTTGACACGGAAAATACTATTGACTGCACTGTAAATATCTTCTTTCAATCGCGTTTAATATCAATTATAAGCATAAGAGCAGTGGCGTAGGGAGGGAGGCAAGGGGAACAATTCCCCCCCCCCTCTAAAATTTTCGGGTGGAGCTTTTTTTTTTGTTTGATGTACTGTATGATACATGGCAATGCAAATGGCGTAGGGAGGGGGTGGGCACATCCCTCTCCCTCCCCTCCCCAACTTTTTTTTTTAGGTGTCATCCAGATCCTGGGTCCTCGCTTCGCCTCTGTAGAAGAGTAAAATCAGGGCATTCGTTCGTTTGTTGTTTTTTTTTTTTTTTTGTGTGTGTGTTTTTTTTTTGTTTTTTTTTTTTTTGTTTGTTTGTTTCTTGTTTTTTTTCTAGCTCTTTGCTTATATCTCAGGATAAAAATAGCAGGACGTGACATCATACATTCCAATGATGTGACAGTATGTCGATCGTGTTGCTGTAGATATAAACCATCGTGGAAAATAATATAAGAAGTTTGGAAGATTATGAACAGTTACATCCATTTTCAAAATCCATAATTACGCCACCAAGACAACTAGCTTTCCCAAGAAAAGAGTGCTGGAATTTTGTAAACGACGAGGTAAAAGTGATTTATTCTTTACTCTTTACCATGGATTCTACGCAATAACAGGTTTGATATCCCGGAAATATTTGATAGCAAGGAAATATTGTGCTCATTTACAGGCTACAACTTGCCATATTCTTATATGACCTATTCAGATCTTCGTTGAGTCTTGAATGTTTTTGTTTCCAGCTGGTTATAATAACCATCTCAGTTGTTTCTAGCAATGGTTCTGCTGATTGATGAGCAACACGACGACTTTACAGCCCGGACTCTAGCTAGTTGCAATGCTTATGTCAATCGATCGACAGCATCTTTATATATAGATGCATCCAGTTTGCACACATTTTTATAGATGTCTTTCAACTTATTAGTCCCCACAACATTTTTGTTAAATTTTCCCAGCTAAGTACTCGGGTACCGGAAGTTCCTTGTTTAGTTGTGAGGAGCGGACAGGAGCGACGAGGGCTTATTTCTCGTCGCTTCACGACTCCTACAAAAGACAAGCCACTCTGGAATCCAGGGTACTGCTAACTTAAATCAAAAGAAACCTTGAATAGGTTTAAGTTAGCATCGGAGATTTAAAAACAAAGCAGACCTTTACATTTATTCATTATATGCAACAGAAACTCCGTCTACAAGACGACCAACTTTTAAGTGGCCAACCTCTATTTAGGGGTCACTGCATGATAACAATAACCAGAGGATGACCGCTCTTTCGAAGCATGATACATTGTTAACTGAATGAACTAGGGATAGTTTCCGGCGAAGCATCATATCAAAATTATTTTAGCAAATTTAACTATTTTTGAATGTTTATTTTTCTTCATGTCAACGTTTGTTTAGAACTTTGCAGTGTGACGTCAATCGTATTAAAAATGACTTCCGTGTCCAAAACGAAAAGCAGTATAAAGATTTTTCTAAATTTTTCTTCATGTCAGGTTATAGATAACAATGATACAGCCGCCCTCTTGGTCGATATAACAAGAGAATCTTAACAAGGAATGCTTTGTATAGTCGACCAACATGGCGGCTTGTGTAATAACATGCATACCAAGAATAACTAGTTGTCTGGGTCATAAATATGAAAATAACAAATAACTAATAGGAAGTAGTTAGAATATGTTTCTTTATTTTGATTCGAAAGCCGTCTAGATTGATGAGAGTAACTGTTCTAAATGTATACCAACGGGTGATTATCTAAGAAATGTCAGTGAAATAATTACGTTTGTTTTTGCAAAAATAATTAATTCCTATTTTTTTATTTTAATATGACAACTTAGGTACATTATTGATTATCAATCACCCGTTCCTTGCTCAAACGAATGAAGATGAAACTCTTCCTACAATATGCTAAAACAAGTTCCATGGACTGCATCATATTGATAGATTTGATTGTTTAGACAAGAATTCGAAGAAGACTTTAAGTCTTTAAAACAGTGACTTGAATCAGTAATGGCTCATAAGCTTACATATGCTGTTTTAAGCTTCTCTTAGTTGACTGTGTATCTCTGATTCTATTTTCAGTGGAGACACTTGGCTGAGTTGAAACATGGGTTTCATTTGGATGGTCATGATATTTCTGCTTGCAGGAAATGGTACGTTCGTTCATTGACAATTTTAAACCCATTTTCCTAATTACGCGACCAAAAAAGTCCAATACGTCATGGTTTTTTGGTGCCGTCGATCAGAAATTTACCAGCTCAGACCGTTGAAAATTTTATTCACGGAAACCAAAACCCAAGCAGGTAACTCGAATTATATCAGAGTTGTCTCGCAATCGGTCGCGTAATTATGAAAATGGGTACTATAAGGATTCTTATGAATCAATTATTTATTTGCATTCAGTTGTCCGACCTCTTCATGAAGTGCGTTTTCCGGTCACAGGACTTTCCTAGTTGGCAAAATTATGGCATTATCAAAGAACACTCTTGAAATAAGAAAGATAGGCGCATCAAATCTTGCCTTTCTTTGAGATTATCTCATAGATTTTGCAGCTCATATCTCTTCTGATGATAATCATGCGAGACAGGATTATGTTTCCCGTAGCTATTACCTATACAAAAGATGAAATTAGTTGATTAATATCCGTAACATTGTATCGATTATTAATCGATAGTCACACGGAAAAAAATCTTAATTAGATCGATTATCATCGATTACCGTATTCGGACTCTGCTATATTCATGTCATTAAACAGCACAAGTACTGAAATTAATCGGGGAGACCATATCATTTGAAATGACCCCCGTACGTTGCCTCGCGTAGCCTACGGATTGGAACTGCTTATAATATTCAATGGCAGTCGATCTTAATCGATCTTAATCGATGATATTAACTACCTTCATCGATTATTAATCGATAATCACACATTCTCTGGTCATCAATTAATCATCGATTGCCGATATTAATCGATATCAATCGATTGATTAGCATCGATCAATATATATTCACATCGATTACTGGTTTATTCGCTTAATTACTCCGGGTATATTTGGAACAAAGCTAAAGTTAGGGCAAATTTATTATCATTTGATAATGGTCGAAGGAGCCAAATGAACACTTGTCAGTGGCGGGTTCAGGATCTTAAAAAGGGGGTTCAATTGCAAAATGGGTGCCACGGAGAAAAAGCTGAGGCAAGGGGGTTTCCAATTTCATTCTATTTAGCGTAAAAAACATGTCTGGCTTCACAAGATCTCACGAAGGGGGGTTCAATGGAGCCCTCGGAACCACCCCTGGATCCACCACTGCTTGTATATCTTGGGTTATTTGTTATATCGAAAAGGTCACTTAAACTGTGGCGTTATTGCTATTCCACGTCATAGCTACAATCTATCATGAAAAAATGTATCAGGGAAATTTTGTTTTCTTGCTGTTACTTCCTTGTAGAAAAGTAAACATGCCATTCAACTTGTTCTGACTCAACTTGTTTGCAAGAAGTTCTTATTGGTGTCTTTTAATAATCAAACACTGTCAAAAATGTGTTAAATTCTCGAGTGATTTTTGGCATGAATACCACGAGCGATGTTTCAAAATTGTTGTTGTAATTTCAAAATTAGCATGGCGATGATCCTTAAAAACGCTGGTCGTTAAACGCTTAAAATGATTCTTGTGAGTTTGGTGGGATTTTTCAAGTCGAAAACCGTGTTACCCTTTCCTTCTAAGACTACGACTCCTGCCACACCAACTGTTTTTGTAGAAATTACTGGATTTCTTGTTCAAAACGTGTGAATGAGGACAAACCTAAAAATAAAACGATTGTTTTTATTTATAGTTGTCAAGGCAAACAACTGTTGGCAGACATCCGTTAGCATCCATTACACAGTGGGGCCCTCTGTGGTCAACATTACACAGTGCAACGCCAACAGTGTCATGAACGAGGTAAAATATTATAGCTAGTTGATCAATAAGACTACAGTAAAATAGTAGTGATTTTATCCCTTTAGTTAGCGAAAGATGTATGCCCATAAACTTCATAGATACCATAACTTTCCCGTTCCTCCATCCCTTAATGCCTCCACTACCATTTAAGATTATTTAGTTAACTACTCTCAAGGCCTTGAGAATTGATTCCTTTCCTTTCAATCGGCCATCCACTCAGACCTGACCATGCGAACCATTCCTCAACCACCCCTCCCCCATGCTTCCTCTTTTTACCTTTGAGCCAAAATATCACAGTATACTGTACGAACCGTCTCTTTGGTCCAATGGTTCTTCGACCCTAATTGCGAGTTGGAAACTATATGCCTTTGCCATGCATATCGGTTATTATGTTGTCACTTCTTAATCACAGGTATTGAATCATGGGAAAAACCAGCTGTCCTGTTCAGGTTTAACCCTTAAGCTCCTTAACGTTACCATAACCACCCCAGGAGACCTATATTCCATTAATGGATTCTTTGGTGTCATATATGGTAACATGGGTCCAAGGCAAAAACTGGCCGCGCAATTATGTCTTAGAAATGCTTTGATACTCAAAGCAATCGTCCTAAGCCCAGATAACTATACAAGTCCCCTACAAGGGCTCTACAATGCAGACCGTGCATCTTTATCAACCTATCAAGAAGCTATCTGCTCTTTGAATGGGTCGGTCCCGTCAAATGGCGTGTGCGGTGAGTCTTATCCTAAGCATCCTCTACATTCATATAGATATTTCTGCCATTAATCTATAAAAAGTCCTATTTTGAATTCAAACAATAAAAATGTGTTCATTGACCACAGACTCATTTACTCAGGGTAAGCCTCATGTAAACGTCAGAATATTCGAAAACCCAGCGGTAAAGTAAAGAATTCATAGCTTCAACAGTACAAACACACTTTCAAATTCCACGGATCCTCACTGGAACTTGTGAATAATCTACTCAAAATCGAGGCTAACCCTGACCAAATGAAAACTCGATACCGGAAGGTAAATCCAGGAAATTTCCTGGCCATTTTTGAGATGTATACTTTTTGTGCAGATCTATTTATGTCATACTATTTTCAATTTGTTGCAATTGATATCATTTCCTCAGTGTCACAAATACTAGTAAAAAAAAAACGTTTTCCTCATGAAATCTGAATGCGACGCAAAAAATAGTCGCTTGATTTAGTACAGCATTAAAACTGACCATTTGATTTATGAAGCAATGTCATTTTATACAGCACTACAGACGACTACATTGCCACCAACAACAAATATGCCGACTACAGTTGCACAGCCAACTACACAAGGTGACGGTTAGTATAAGGTGTACATACTGAAGGTGGTCAGATTACAATCATGAAAGGTGGTTAGTAATGAGGTGTAGACACTGAGGGTGATCAGTTTACAATCATGAGAGGTGGTTAGTATAAGGTGTACACACTGAAGGTGGTGAGATTACAATCATGAAAGGTGGTTAGTAATGAGGTGTAGACACTGAGGGTGATCAGTTTACAATCATGAGAGGTGGTTAGTATAAGGTGTACACACTGAAGGTGGTCAGATTACAATCATGAAAAGTGGGTAGCATGAGGCGTAGACACTGAGGGTGATCAGTTTACAATCATGAGAGGTGGTTAGTAATGAGGTTCAGACACTGAGGGTGGCCAGTTTAAAATCATTCCCTACTGAAATGAGTCTTTTCACGGCTTCTTGTGGATTTGGTGGAGTTTTTACTCTGAAACCCGTTTTACCCTTTCACGCTCTACGACTCTACGACTCTTGGTACACCACTGTTTTTGTAGAAATTACTGGATTGCTTGTTCAAAACATGTGAATGAGGACATTCCTAAAAATAAAAAGATTGTTTTTATTTATAGTTGTCAAGGCAAACAACTGTTGGCAGACAACTGTTAGCATCCATTACACAGTGGGGCCCTCTGTGGTCAACATTAGACAGTGCAACGCCAACAGTGTCATGAACGAGGTAAAATATTATAGCTAGTTGACCAATAAGACTACAGTAAAATAGAAGTGATTTTATCCCTTTAGTTAGCGAAAGATGTATGTCCATAAACTTTATAGATACCATAACTTTGTTGTTCCTCCATCCCTTAATGCCTCCACCACCATTTAAGATTATTTAGTTAACTACTCTCATGGCCTTAAGAATTGATTCCTTTCCTTTCAATCGGCCATCCACTCCTGTCAGACCATGCGTACCATTCCTCAACCCCCCCCCCCCCCCCCCCCTCCTCCCCATCTTCCTCTTTAACCTTCAAGACAAAGCATCACAGTATACTGTACAAACCGTCTCTTAGGTCCAAGTGGTTCTTCTACGTCTCTATTTGAATTTTGAGTGGGGTAAAATATCGCCTTTGCCATTCACGTCGGTCATTCTGTTGTCATGTCTTGATCACAGGTATTAAATCATGGGAAAGGTCAGCTGTCCTGTTCAGGTTTAACACTCAAGCTGCTCAACGTTACCATAACAACCCCAGGAAACCTATTTTCCATTAATGGATCTTTTGGAGTCATATATGGTAACATGGGTCCAAGTCAAAAAACCGCTGCGCAATTATGTCTTACAAATGCCGTGATATTCAACGACATCGTCCTGAGACCATATTACTATACAAGTCCTCTGAAAGGGTCTTACTGGGCAGACCGTGCATCGTTAACCAACTATCAAGAAGCTATCTGCTCTCTGAATGGGTCGGTCCCGTCAAATGGCGTGTGCGGTGAGTTTGGTAAAAATGATGATGATGACATGAGGTAGTGCAATTGCGCCACCAGCCACCTGTCATGATCATAAGGCACCTTTGAGAATACACGTCGAAATATTGCTATGTAAATCAAATCATAATCATGCATATCAAACAACTGTCCAAGAAATTTTGCATGCTCACCTGCTGGCGCCCATGTTAGATGGTAGACCAACAGAATCCTTTTACTCTTAGGAATTGAATTCTTTCTCATGTAAATCGATTGTAATGTTCCTGCCATCCAACACGGCCGCCGTCACGTGATAATACAAACGTTGAGAAAACAAAAATGTCGAGTTGGATTTGGTGTCCGGATGATTTGAACGCGAGAAACAGTCTCTTGATTTATTACAAAATTATCAAAAGATCATTTGATTCATGAAAGAATGTCATTTAATGCAGCACCACAGTCGACTACGCGGCTACCACCAATTGCAACAACGCATATAACGAATACCGCTTCTCAGCCAACTACACAAGGTGAGCTTGGTCAAGTTTTTTTATCATCGTCATCATCGTTATTACATTAGAATTTAGAGGCCAACTTAAAAATATTGTATTATCCCTTCCACCCTATTGGTTGCCGTCATGTGATCAAATCTAACGTAAAATACAAAATATCAAACGTAAATGTCGAGTTCATCTTTTCATTTGTGAAAAAGATGTCATTTTAAACAGCACCACATCATCATCATCATCATTATCATCATCATCTTCAGCATCATCATCATCTTCTTCTTCTTCATCATCATCATCATCATCATCGTCATCATGTATCATCATCATCATCATCTTCATCATCATCATCATCATCATCATCATCTTCATTATCATCATTATCATCATCATCATTATCATCATCATCATTATCATCCTCCTCCTCATCATCATCATCATCATCATCTTCATCATCGTCATCATCATCATCATGTATCATCATCATCATCATCATCATCATCTTCATCATCATCATCATCATCATCATCTTCATCATCATCATCATCTTAATCATCATCATCATCATCATGTATCATCATCATCATCATCTTCATCATCATCATAATCTTCTTCATCTTCATCATCTTCATCATCATCATCATCATCATCATCTTCATCATCATCTTCATCATCATCATTATCATCATGTATCATCATCATCATCATCTTCATCGTCGTCATCATCATCATCATGTATCATCATCATCATCATCATCTTCTTCATCATCATCATTATCATCGTCATGTATCATCATCTTCTTCATCATCATCATCATCATCATCATCATTAGTCTTCATCATCATCATCATCATCTTCATCATCATCATCATCATCATGTATCATCACCATCATCATCATGTATCATCATTATCATCATCATCATGTATCATCATCATCATCATGTATCATCATGTATCATCATCATCATCATCATGTATCATCATCATAATCATCATCATCATGTATCATCATCATCATCATGTATCATCATCATCATCATGTATCATCATCATCATCATCATCATCATCATCATCTTCATCATCATCATCATCATCTTCTTCATAATCAACATCATGTGTCATCATCATCATCATCATCATCATCTTTATCCTCATCATGAATTTAGAGTCCAAATTAGTCTGCCTGTTTATAGCTCCACATAATGATGAACCCAAGTTAACATCATGAAGGCTGGCTAGATCATGGATGTAAGCAGCGCTTACATGTCTACCCATGTTCTGGTTGGTCTGGTTGGTTGCTGATTACATTTCTTTTTTCGTCAAAATTCTACAGTGTTTTTACATTTTGTAAACTTCGTCTCAAGCAAGCGCGTCAGTCTTGGAGACACAGCTGTTCAGCTGTTTTGTGCTGTTTTGGGAACAGCTTCCAATATCGAAATGTCCTGGTACCATAATAATAAAATGATTTATTACAATGTTGAGTATTCCCAAGGCAGTTCAAACTACACGAAAGAACTGGTGCTGACAGTGAAGAATGTGACAACATTACAACCTGGTGAATACACCTGTGAAGTAGATTCAAGCATTGGAGTCATGACAAGAATTTTAAAGCTTGAAGTGCAAGGTATTTATGTAGTTATAGAGAGCTGTTTGCTCTGCTCTGCTCTGCTCTGCTCTGCTCTGCTCTGCTCTGCTCTGCTCTGCTCTGCTCTGCTCTGCTCTGCTCTGCTCTGCTCTGCTCTGCTCTGCTCTGCTCTGCTCTGCTATTAACAACAATTTTATTTTATTTTTATCAAAAGTATCTAAACAAGTCAAAATGGAAATGAGTCTACAGCACGAAGTATTTGGTCCAGATTTGTCAAACTCATCTTCTCCCAGATACAGAGCATTAGCAGAGGAGTTCGAACAGCAGGTTAGAACAATACAACAAAAAAACAATCTCATGACATAACGTCACCGTTTATATCTTAATGTGAATTATTTTGAGAATCATAATTTTATTTAGTCTCAAGTGTACTACGAATAATAAAAGTGCACATTATTAATCATCATGATCATAAGTATGCTCGATCGCCATGATCTGGGTATGTGTACTTGAAATTAAATGAAGATATTGTTCTGGTTTTTCTGGGTTTTTTGTTCTTTTTTAGTTTGTTGGTGGGTTGGTGGGTTGGTGGGTTGGTGGGTTGGTGGGTTGGTGGGTTGGTGGGTTGGTGGGTTGGTGGGTTGGTGGGTTGGTGGGTTGGTGGGTTGGTGGGTTGGTGGGTTGGTGGGTTGGTGGGTTGGTAGGTTGGTGGGTTGGTGGGTTGGTGGGTTGGTGGGTTGGTTGGTTTGTTTGTTTGTTTGTTTGTTTGTTTGTTTGTTTGTTTGTTTGTTTGTTTGTTTGTTTGTTTGTTTGTTTGTTTGTTTGTTTGTTTGTTTGTTTGTTTGTTTGTTTGATTGCTTGTTTTTTTAATCTAATGATTTAGTAAAATAATCAAATTACATTCTGTTTCATTATTTCTCACAGGGATCCAATGTACTCAGCTCAATTGAAGAATTTCAAAGAATTCAAGTGTCTGGTTTCAAGTAAGAATGAAACAATAAAATCAGGGGCGGTGGAACAAAATCGACGAAGCACAAAAAAACACAGTAATTTGCAATTGGGGGAATAGAAATTTGCCTAAAAAGTGGGGAAGGGGGTTGGCTCTAGCCCTCTTGTATACGTGTCCAAAGAATTTTGCCTGCCCGGCTCTCCCGCTTCCGCCGCCCCTGCTAATGTAATTATAACATTAGATTATAACCTATTAGAAGTTTTCCCCAATCACTGTAAATATGTTAGATATACCTGTATGTAACCCTGTTCTGCTCTATTTCCAATATTATAGCTTAGATAGTAGGCGCGTTTTCATTAGTTCATTCACTCACAAAACCTATGCTCTATTCTTATTTTATTTCCTTTCTATTCAGAAACGGAAGCATCGTTGTGGATTTCATCATTTTCATGTCACAAGTGTTATCGGTTCCCCAGGACAACCCCCCAGATCTTGTCAAAGAAGTAAACACTTTTATGATACAACAAGTGAAAACAGGGAGGTTTGGAAACTACTCAGTCAGCCTCGATTCACTTTTCCTTAAAGGTAAACACGATATGGAAGGCGCGATAACGTGAATCAATTTTCTCTGTAACTTGCCTTGCCTTGCCTTGTTTTATCAATTTAAAAGTGCACTAAAGCTTTATTTTAACAGGAACGCAGCACTCCTAGCTTGCACTTAGCATTTTCAGCTTTTAAGAAAAGCACGGTTTGCGTAGCGGTGAGAGCACTTGCCTATCATTAAGGCGACCCGAGTTCGAGCCCCCCTTGGCTCGGTTTCTATGTTAATAGAGTTGTTTGTTGGTTCTCTCCTGTGTTTCGAGGGTTTTTTCCGGGTTCTCCGGGGTTTCCTCCCTCAACTCTTAAATTCCAAATTGGAATGCAGTGGAGTATGAGCCACTCTGTGGATTTAAGGGGGAAGACAAAAAGCAGGAGCATGTCAAAATAGAGAGAGAGAGAGAGAGAGAGAGAGAGAGAGAGAGAGAGAGAGAGAGAGAGAGAGAGAGAGAGAGAGAGAGAGAGAGAGAGAATTTGTACGGGGCAGTAGCTCTCTCCCCGGTTTCTATATTTTAATACATTTCTTCTGTATGATATTTATTGCAGCTATCCCTCCCTCACCAATAAACATAAAAACCATAGCTAAAGGAACAATGTACATCGAACTACAATGGGAGCGGCCTGTGAATTGGGAATCATATCAGATCAAAAAGTACATCATCAAGTATAAGAAGAGCGGAGAAACAACCTTCGAAATAATTGAAATGGATTCAAATATTTTTGCCAAGAGGATTGAAAATCTGGAAAAGAATACGCAATATGATTTTCAACTTTATTCGAAGAATGCTGTTGGACCGAGTACTCCATCTACGTTCAGAGAAACTACATTAAGTGGTAAGTAGTTTGTTAAGAACTGCCCGAACATATCGTACCTTCTGTTTGTGATAATGTTGATAATGATGGAGTCACACCTATGGAACACTAAACAAAATGTTTTACAATGGGAGAAAAACTGGAGTTCATGGAGAGTAGCCATGAGCAAACAAGCATCTTGGTTTGTTGATTGATTGGTTTTGTGGTTGGTCTATTGGTTGGTAGGTTGGTAGGTTGGTAGGTTGGTAGGTTGGTAGGTTGGTAGGTTGGTAGGTTGGTAGGTTGGTAGGTTGGTAGGTTGGTAGGTTGGTAGGTTGGTAGGTTGGTAGGTTGGTAGGTTGGTAGGTTGGTAGGTTGGTAGGTTGGTAGGTTGGTAGGTTGGTAGGTTGGTAGGTTGGTAGGTTGGTAGGTTGGTAGGTTGGTAGGTTGGTAGGTTGGTAGGTTGGTAGGTTGGTAGGTTGGTAGGTTGGTAGGTTGGTAGGTTGGTAGGTTGGTAGGTTGGTAGGTTGGTAGGTTGGTAGGTTGGTAGGTTGGTAGGTTGGTAGGTTGGTAGGTTGGTAGGTTGGTAGGTTGGTAGGTTGGTAGGTTGGTAGGTTGGTAGGTTGGTAGGTTGGTAGGTTGGTAGGTTGGTAGGTTGGTAGGTTGGTAGGTTGGTAGGTTGGTAGGTTGGTAGGTTGGTAGGTTGGTAGGTTGGTAGGTTGGTAGGTTGGTAGGTTGGTAGGTTGGTAGGTTGGTAGGTTGGTTGGTTGGTTGGTTGGTTTGTCGGTGGTTTGGTTTCTTTGGTGAATCAAGCACAACGTCATCTATAGTACAGTAAAAAAGATTAAGTAGTTGAAGGTGGCTTGGCAGACGAAAATTATTTGTCCTTTTAGTATTCGAAAGTTGCTGGTCTTAAAGTGTTTGATTGCTTAATTTTTATTAAGGTGCTTATTTCAGTTTCTCGTCTTTCTTTTTTTCAGTCAATCCTGTCATTGCCAACAATGGACAAAACTTCACAGTTAAAAAGGGCGAAACAGCCGTTCTCTATTGTATTGGTTCAAGTGAAGAAATACCAGATAAAGTCAATTGGACTTCCACACTTCCATTAAGAGCAAAAAAGTATTGGAATGAAACAATGAACACCAAAACCATATACATGACGCTGAAAAATGTGTCAGAAAAAAACGCAGGAATCTATAAGTGTAGAACATCTTTGAAGGGTGATGTTGGAAAGGGCAGTGTCCGATTGATTGTCATAGGTCAGTTGCAGCATAAAAAAATGTTGAAACCGTTTTTCTTGCAACCCCAAATGGGAGATCGAAAGAAGGGAACAATAGACCCTATGCAAAAAGCCATGGAAAAGGAGCATGCCTTTCCACTACATCCCTGTTGTCATAATAACCAGCACTTGAAAAAGCGTGCTTACATGGATTGAAAGTTTCCCAATTACCTTAGGCTTATGATTTATTCAATTTAGGACCTCACCTTTTGAAATGCGGTCAATACCCACTTGATGATCATTCAAATCATTAAAATGCCGACGAATATTGGTACTAAATAAACACACATTTTGATTTCTCTTCAGTTCCTATTGCAGTAAAGTTGAACGCAACGCTTCTTAATGAGACTTTTACGGAGGAGTTAAAACTAAAGACGACACCGAAATACAAGAGATTGAAAACTAAATTTGAAAATGAGGTACCTTTCAATCATTATTTAAAAAATACTTAAGATAGTACGCGCGCTCTCATTGGTCGAGAGCTGTGTTTTCATCACGCTATGAAGGCACGGAAATGACGTAACAAGCATTTTTTAAGTATTTTTTAAAAGAAATAAAAAAAATTTTCCGATGCTTTCATAGCCTGGCTATGAAGGCAAGGAGAAAATGTTTTACTTCTTAAATAAAAATGAAAGAGAGAGAGAGAGAGAGAGCATTACAAAGCACTCGTTCCAATCATCCATCCATCCAAACATCCATTCGTTTGATTTATTAATTCATTTTTTCTGTCCTTCATTTTAAACAGTTATCTAAACTTTACTTAGATATGAGCGGCTTTAAAAGAGTCGAAGTTATTGGATTCACGTAAGTATATATTTCACTTATTCTGTGATTAGCATCACGCAGACTCCCAAGATTAAGCTGCAAGCTGGAATTAAGTTTTACGATTCAGTCAATCCTAGATACGACAATTCGGTTGTACTTACGCTTTAAGGTACTGTTACATCAGGCAATTTCCTTCACAAGTTGTGAGATAAGTTGCACGAGAAATTTCCTCTAGTATAGTGCCATACGCATACCAAAAGTGCCTCGCAATTTTGTTGCTGCATTAACCTTTGCGAGAATTATATCACCACTGTCGTAATTTTTTCATCGTCCCAGGCAATTACAGACTAACTATTCTATGGCACAAGTTGTATGAGTTGAAACATGTGTAATAACATACCCTGCAACGGCAACGAACTGGGTTTTTTTTTAATAGTGTAACAGAATTGGAACAAAAATTGCGAGGAAAATTGTCTAGTGTAACAACTTACACCTTTGCATTGGAGAAAGTGAAAACCAACTTTAAATTGATTGACAGTTCAAAAATGTTCGCATAATATTGAACATCATTTAAGGATTCCGATTGGTTAGTGTGAGTTCAATGGCAAAAATAACATGAAGCTAACCCAACTCGTACGCTTTTATCGTATTTCTCGGTTGTTCATCAGAAATGGCAGTGTGAAAGTGAGATCTCGAGTCGTCGTAGGGGTCAAGGTCGGAGAAGCAAACCAGCTAAACAAGCCAACCAGAACAAAAGTCGATGTCACTAGAAGAATCATCGAGAAAGTCAAAACGTCAGGTGGTAATATAGGTGGAGGGTTGTTTATTAAACAGAACTCCATTACATCCGATGGTAAGTTGATATAGCAATAGACGAAGAAAAAAATAAACATCAACTTCATCGAACCCTGGGAAGCACGGGTGGCTTGCACTGCTAATGCGTCGCCTCTCACCAATGCGATCCGGGTTCAAGTCCCGTCTGGCACGGTCTTGTATGTGAATAGAGTCTCTAGTTGCATCGTTCTCTCCTGTGCTTCGAGGGTTTTTCTCCGGGTTCTCCGGGTTTCCTCCCTCCACAAAAACCGACTTCTAAATTCCAATTTAATCTTAGGAGATATTCCCGATAGAGCTAATCTATTTTAGAAAAAACCTACTAATGGTCTATCACCAATCGAGCCCTGTGATTGGCTGAGCTACTAGGGGTCTATTAGTGATAGACCTCTAGTAGCGAAAAGCGCCGGTTAAACTCCAAAAAATATATATTTAAAGCAAAGTCCAAAACTTTTTGCATCCTTTTATTGGACCGATTAGTAGGTTTTTACTAAAACAATTCGACCTCTCTACCTCCTGGACTACGAGTCAATAGCCCATTCGGCCTTCGGCCTCATGGGCTATTGACTGGTTGACCATTCGGACTCGAGGACTAATTGTTAAATATCTGATTTTGCACTATGATGCGAATAAAATAGTTATTTTCTAGCCTTATCTTGGTCAGGGAATTGGAATTTAGGTCGAGTGGGATTTAGCAGAGGGAGGAGCATTGAAAAAAAACTGAACGAAAACCCTTGAATCAAGAATCAAATTATGATCACAGTGTTCTACAACATGCACGTGACGTATTTCGATTCCCGCAAATTGGACGTTCTTTGACCATTGCGTATCATAGAAGCAAAATCTAAAACAACCCTGGAATCAAGATAGATAAGTGAACTGCATCGTCTCTTGATTCTCCTCGATTCTTGGGAATTAATTTTACATATTATTTCTGACATTACGGATCATAGAAGCAATGAAAAATCTCCGGTTTCCTTATTTCTTTTAGCTCCACCTCCCTCTCCTCTTAATCTAACCGTGACAGAAGTACACGAAACTATGGCGCATTTTAGATGGCTGGAACCAGAAGACGCGGACGTGTTCTCCATCCACAGCTACATCATCAAAGTGAAAAAGTTTGCAGAAGAATGGCAAGACAAAGATACAACACAGCGTATTCAGTTGGATTCGAGGGTACAAGAACTAAAAGAAGATACACGCTATATTGTGAAAGTGTTTGCTAGAGGTAACGGTGGTGATGGGCTGGACAGTGAGCAGCAGGAGTTTAAAACAAAAGGTTTGTGTATATATTAGATATTTGAATAAAACGGTAACCTGCATCCTCGTCGATGCAAATGGATGTCCAACGCTAATGGAGAACTTAACTTAAGCATCAAGAGGGATATAGAATAAATAAATATATATGAGATGATTGCTGGTGTCATGTCCATGTAAATATACTCATTTCAATAAAGTTAGTCATCAGAAAAGCTACAAAGCCGACACCGGCACCGCTTCACAGCTTGATGGGCTTGAGATCTTTTACCAGTTACAGTTCTTGACCACTCCTCCTGTGAGCATCCTCAAGCTGCAGTTTGTATCAAAAAGCTTTACTTGTTTAATATGAGATGTTTTCCCATCATCCTCAGCGATCCCAGCTTTGTAGATTTTTGGTGACTAACTTTATTGGAATAACTATATACACGCATCAAGAGTTCATCGCTGTTTCTCTAAGCGCATGCCACGTCTTTCAGTCTTTATGGTTGACAAGCAAAATACAAGTAAAACCTTACATACATAACATATATATAATATATACTGTCCCACTTTTTCATCACGTGAGCATGCGTACCGCACAACTCTTGACGCGTGTATATCTTATCAATTGTTGCTGACAAATAAAGAGATAGTTCTCAAGAGAATGGCATGTAGAATAAGATGTGAAATATTTCAAACACAAGTAAACGGGACTGCTATTAAACTGGACTGTCTACCAATTAAAAAATGGTTTTTGATGTAACAAACACCTTGGTACAACCATCATATTTTCTTATCTTTTCTCAGAGGTCGACATATTAAATTTAACATGGTTGTGGATAGGCCTTGCACTGTTCGTGGTTCTTGGGATTGTGGTTCTCTTTGTCTACCACTACAAAAAGAAACAAATTAAAGATCGTCGATATGATGCCAATCGCTACAGAGCTGGCCAGAGAAGAGCATCCGTCCAGGTACGAAAAATATTTTTGGCCAAAAACAATTTCTCTTAGGGTTCTTTAATGTTGTAGACTACCTCAACAGGTTCGAGACTTCTGAAGCCTTAATATATATATTTTTTTTTGTATTTTCATATTTTTTCAGTCCAATGAAGATCCTAAAAACGCAACGATCTATTCCTACCGAAACAACGCCTTCGCTCTCTCTTCCATGGACTTTAAATCCCTCGGGCTGATGCCGGGCAAATGGCGAGAAATCCCGCGAGATTTAATTACTCTTGGCAACACCCTTGGTGCTGGTCAATTTGGAATGGTTAAGAAAGGAGTTCTAGAGCTAGAAAATGGGCCAGTGACATGTGCGGTCAAGATGCTAAAGAGTAAGTCTTCATCAATGGTATACTTGCTCAATAATTCGGTGTCAGATTTGGGAGGGCGTCGCAGGGTGCCTTCGTCTCCACTTTCTTTACAGACGCCTTGTAAGTTCAGGAAAAAAGCCTCCGAGAATTTACCCTTTTAACATTTTCCAGGAAGGAAGCTTCTACCCTGAACTACCTGTGGTAAATTTTGTCGCACTTTGTGTCTGTTTGGGCAATAATTTACAGTAAAAATCAACTGCGTGTTTTTCCTCATATGTTCATGCACGTTCAATTAATATTTTGATACAATATCGAGCAAAACAATACTTAAAAGGATTGTATATGCCCCTGAGCTAGTGAGACACTTCCTACACAATAAGCAAATGAACAACATCCTGAGAATCTGCTAGTTCTTTTCCTTAATATTTTGGTGGATAGTGTAATAATACTCAAGAAAATCACAAGTGGGCTAAAACAATTTTCGGCTGCGGATTTGGACGAGTAGCTCATGCTTGTCCCCATTTTGGAAAATGAATCTGTTTCAGAATATTTTATTTTCATTTATATTTCAGAATCAGCCGGTGAGGAAGAAGCACGTGATTTAATGAATGAGCTGGAAATCATGGCTGGTGTTGGTTCTCATGATAATCTGGTGAACCTCATTGGTGCATGTACCTATGATGGTAAGATCACATATGCCATTGAAATTTGGGTGCTCAGCTAGTCCGTCAATGTTAAAAAAATTGTCCTTTTTCACGAGGTTCGCACTTAATACCCAGTGGCTAAAAAACGTGTGACATAAAAAGAACTCTTTTTGACTCTATGCTAATTGCATTGATTTTTTACCTAAAATGATTTGCACACTTTTTTCACGAAGGACCATTCTTGATCGCGTTGGAGTTTGCTGAAGGTGGTAGCCTTCAGAGTTACATCAAAACTAATGTTATGTCTGTGGGTGATGGACATGATGCGTCTTCCTTGTCGGATCAAGAAAAGTTAGGAATCGGTTTGGACATTGCTAAGGGGATGCAGCACCTGGCGCACGTCAAGGTGAGAAAGCCTTCTAGTCATCCCTCTTTCACGGACACCTCTGTTTGGATTTTTTCGGCAGATTGGGACACTGGGGAACTTGTGGGTCGAGCAGAAATGAATTGATGAAGAATGTTGACTGAGGATCAGACCCAAACGCCGATAATCTGTTTACTATTACTTCTTCGTTCTTTTTTTTTTTTTTTTTTTTCCTTTTCCTTTTCCTTTTCCTTTTCAATAACAACCCTCTTCTCTTATTCAGTGCGTCCATCGTGATCTTGCTGCAAGAAATGTTCTCCTCACTAGTGACCACAGAGCAAAGATAGCAGACTTTGGGCTGTCTCGTGACGTGTACGAGCGTGGGTTCTACGAAAAACAATCTAAGGTAACAAACGAGGTTTTCGACAATTTACTGGTTCTGCTATGCATCTTTATTGACTACTGTTGCCTACCACTATTTCCAGCCTTCCAGCCATATCATCAAGGATACTATTTTAATTAAAATTGCTTGATAATTTTCAGGGCAAACTCCCAGTTCGATGGATGTCACCTGAAGCAATACAACAGATGATGTTCACTACAAAAGGCGACGTGTAAGATGATGTTTTAATTTCCTGGCAAAAAAATGTCTTATCAGTAAATACATTTTTAACATTTTTGACTTTTTTTTGTAATTATTTTTGAATGTTTCTTTTCACAGATGGTCTTATGGTGTTGTACTTTGGGAGATGGAATCTGGAGGTAACATGACTTTTCGTATCTATAAATGTATCTATGCAATCATTCCTTTTGAAATCAAAACACAAAGTCCTGGCGGCCATATTGGTGGAATTAACATGAGAAATATTTTGTTAAATACCACCAACATGGCGGCGATGGTGTAACGTGCAAAAATTACAGGCTAACAGCTACTGGTACAGCTGTACTCCATACAGAATGCTTCTCTGTACTTGTTATGAGGCCTTTACATAGACGCATGTATGACCTTGCGCTAGGACGTACAAACAAGCCAGAAGCCATCATCACCGGCCCATGAACAATAGTTTTTAGTATATTTGTAACCTATTGGAATACTTGCAGGCAAGATGCCTTACGGAGGTCTTGGGATGCTTGAACTGATTAATTACCTGAAGAAAGGCCAGAGACTGGAAAGACCAAGGCGGTGTATACAGGGCGTGTAAGTAGATGAATGAGTACGAACAGTGAGCCACATTTCATTTGAGCTCAGTCCCTCTTTCTCTCTTTTCTCCCTCTGACCAAGTTGATCGCAAGGGAACTGTGTTCTGTGCAGGGACGTAGCAAGCCTTGAAAACTGAGCAAGCAACTGAGGGGCCAAAGTCAATCCTCAACACGTGATCACAAAAATATATATATTTAAAACTTGATGTCTTTACTTGGGGGGGGGGGAGGGGACTTGGGGGCACGGGCCCCCTGGCCCCTGTAGGCGCTATGACCCTGAGTAACTCAAGTTTCGTTAATTCTATGACAGCTATGACGTGATGCTGTATTGCTGGCAGATGGATCCCAGCAAAAGACCCACCTTTGACAACATTTGTACGACAATGGAAGAACTCCTCTCCAAATCCGAGGTAAGTGTACCTTCACTAAGACTTCGCACAGCTATTAGGTTAGTAAACCTTTTAATAAGCTATCTTATTTATTCAAAGTGTCCCTCAAAGTCAAGTGTAAGAAATCCAGTGAATAAATCGTAAAAATTATGCTTTCAAATGAAATATCGAGAAAAGACTTTTAACCCGTGATTATATAGATTCCAAGGATTACAGAAAAAGAAAAAGAAAAAAAGGACAAAGTTCCAAATCTTTTTAAAGTTTGAACGATTTTCCTTAAGTAGTTATTTAATTACTTGATTAATTTTAGTCATATATTTGAAGTTTCCTCAGATTGATTTCGCCCCTCCATCCATGATATGAAAAGCATCCCCTTCTTGGTATCCAGTGAGGACATCCAAGGTTCAGATCAAGAGTTACATTTTTTGTCTTCATAAACTTTATATTTGCGGTGACGGCAGCCATATTGGATGACAGCCACATTAAATTGTTTAAGTATGCCAAGTATAATCAAGGAATCATGGCTTCTGCTCATTTACATTGTGAGAGAAATTTCAAATATGGCCGCTATCACGTGGACGCAGGAAATCTCAGTAGGCCAATAGTAAGCCTAAAGGAACTAAGACTAATTTCAACCGCCGAACTTCACATGAGCTGTTTGAACTGCGCTCCACGCCTTTTCTTCCTTGCTTTCTTTTCAGGAATATCAATGGAGCCAGCCAGAGTCAAAGTCAGTCTAAACTAATAGACAGTGATTACATAAAGTAACTGAACGTTGTACAAATCTTGTGACGACTGTATAAGAAAAAAATCAGGGTATTCATTTGTTTGTTGTTGTTTTTGTTTTTAGTTTTTTGTTGTTTTGTTGTTTTTTTGTTTTTGTTTTTGTTTTTGTTTTTGTTTTGTTTTTTGTTTTTTGTTTGTTTGGTTCTTGTTTTTTTCCTAGCTCTTTGCTTATATCTCAGGTTAAAAATAGCAAGACGTGACATCATACATTCCAATGATGTGACGGTATGTCGATCGTGTTGCTGTAGATAATAAACCATCGTGGAAAATAATATAAGAACTTTGGAAGATTACGAATAGTTACACCCATTTTCAAAATCCATAATTACGCCACCAAGACAACTAGCTATAATCCGAGTAGCCTGAGTACAGGCTCTTAGAGGAGAGAGGGGGGAGGGTAATAAGGGCGCAGCTCCGAAGGCCTTATACTCAGGCTATAATCCGAGTCGTTTAGGTTTTTGGTTTCCGTCAATCAAATTTTCAACAGTCTGAGCTAGTAAATTTCTGATCGACTGCAGCTAAAAACCAGACCTCTTGGGCTGCTGTTGACCGCGAAATTATGAAAATGGGTGTAAACTCGATAAAACGAAACAAGAAACAATCTAGATCCGAGACACGAAAAAGTGTATACCAAACATCAAGATGTTTCCAAGCTTCCTGATGAGCATAATTTCCCTAAAGATGTTTACTTAGGCCTGGATCCAACTTTAGCAAAGTTTGGAAACTATAGGAAAAAAAATTCCCCTGTTTTTATTTAACATGAAAATCGCAAAAAGTTTTTCAAACACTATTTTTCATCTGAAAAAAAGCTATAAAAAAAACCCTGCTCTACTGGTATTCGAAGGCTCTTGATATTTCGGTCAATCGACCATTGCAAAGTGTTTGTCAATCGGAAAATTTGGGTTTGCACTAAGAATCGTCTTGTGTTGACAGATTGTAGCGGAAATGTAAATAAAACAACAAAAAAAAACATTAAGATTTCCGGATCTCGTGCTTTTATTAGCTGATCACAGTCTAGTCAAGCTCTATGACCCCTAACCTCTGCGAGTTTTTAAAAACATAATTCCCAACAAACAGTTCCATTATCGATTACCTTTCTCTTCTGTTTTCGGTCCAGCTTTTTAAGGTCCCCTATATTTCAAAACATTCGTATTTTTGAAAACTCGACGTTTTCCGTTATCCGTTCCCAAGAAAAAAGTGCTGGAATTTTGTAAACAACGAGGTAAAAGTTTGGTAAGTAATTATGTTTTACTCTTTACTTCTGCCATTAGATCGGTCGTCATGAATTCTACGTGATAAGAAGTTTGATATCGCACCAAGCAAGGAAGTATCGGCCTCATTTACAGGCTTGAACTCGCCATTCCTCTATATGACGTGTTCAGATCCTCGTTGAGACCTCAGTTATGTTTTTCTTCGCTTGTCATAATAACCATCTCGGTTGTTTCTAGCCAAAGTTCTGCTAATTAATGAGGACGACCATGGCTTGACAGCTTATTGTAATGTTTATGTTTATCGAAAGCATCTTTATATATAGATGCACACAGTTCGCATACATTTTTATAGATGTCTTTCAACTTATTAGTCCCCACAAAATCTTTGTTAAATTTTCCCTGCTCAGCTAGGTGCCCGGGCACCAAAGGTTCCTTGTCTCGTTGCGAGGAGCGGAGCGACGACTCGTTTCTCGTCGCTTCACGATTCCTACAAAGGACAAGCCACTCTGGAATCCAGGGTAATGCTAAGCTTACCAAAAATCGATCTTATCAGCCAACGTGCTCCCAGCCGCCTAGAAACGTCGTGCATTCTGCATAGAAACGTGCAAATTCAATGGTTGGAACAATCGCAACAAACGGCGCCGTTAAACGCTCGATCTGAATGAAAAAAAAAACCTTTAATAGGCTCAAGTTAGTATCGGAGATTTAAAAACAAAGCAGAATTTTACATTTATTTATTATATGCAACAGAAACTCCGTCTACAAAACGGCTAACTATTAAGAGACCAACCTCTATTCAGCGGTCAATATTGACAATTACCGGAGGATGGCCGCTTAATAAAAGTTCTACCTTAGTAGAACATCTTTCAAAGCATGATACATTGTTAACTTGCTCTTTCTTAGTGTTGCAAGGTACCTGAGGTACATCATGTCAGAAATGAAATTATTTTAGCAAATTGAGCTTATTTTGAATAATTATTTTTCTTTATGTCAACGTTTGTTTAGAGCTTTGTAGTGTGACGTCAATCAGATGAAAAATGACTTCAGGTTCCAAAACGAAAAGCAGTATAAAGATTTTTCTAAATTTTTCTTCATGACAAGATTTGTTGCCCATAGTCCTAAAATGTTCGCAATGACTGATTTAACCTCGTTTATTTTGGTTGGTTTTGTGAACAGTTGGACTGGTTAAAAGCATAAAAACCAAAAGCTTAAGAGCGGTCCTCTCTAAATATCGACCGGAGGTGTGCAAAATAAAGAAATCGAAATCTTTCAAAATTGGCCAGAATGTAGGTCTAGGTTTATTACTCGGAAAATTTCGTCCGATTTTTATTTTGGGAGAAACACCGCATTTTCTATTTGGTGGTCAAAATGCCGTAATTAATTAACGCGCTTTTGAGAGACCTCACAAAAAAATCCCCTACAACCTCACATTATAATTGTTTTAAATACCAAGAACTGAAATGTAAAGAACGGTAATGAAACCACATTTCAACAATCATCGAGTTAGACGACAAACTTAATATTTTTTGGATTTTACAACTTCGGCTTTTTGGACCCGTTTTTCAAACTTTTGGTAAATTTCGTACTGTTACATGGCCTGGGGCTAGGAACGTATGCCTCGATGAAAGTGTCTCAGAGTCTCAGCTTCCAGAAACTGTAAAAACATTTTTGGGCTACTAAAATTATGAAATTCTAGAGCCCGAAACGTTAGCGTGAAAGAGGTCAAATATGGCCCTTTTGAAACGTTGTCGTGACACTAATAATTATCAACGACAACGATTCAGTCGCACGAAATTGTTCTCCTACCATTTTAAGACTGGTTTGCCATCATGGCAACCCAGTAATTACTATCGTTTTCAGTGCGCATGCGATTTTATCCCGAATTTCTCAGCTTCTTGTTTTTAATTAAAAACAAAAGAAGGCTCAACAAAGAAGGTGAGAAATTAGGGATAAAATCCCATGCGCACTGAAAACGATTCTTAAACTTTGAACTGGCTTACTACCAAAACAGGTAGAGTGTGAATACTCCAGTTTCACATTCGATGGAAACCGCTGTTTTTGAAGACCACAGACTCATTTGTACAGGCTTAGCCTCGCTTATAAGTCAGCTATTCAACGACATCATTAAAAGTCCGTGGGATTTCAAAACATTGGTATTGTTCAACTTACACATTCTTTACATTACGCCGGTTGACTTTTGCAAATCATTAGCAACAGCCAACTGTAATGTAAAGAATGTGCAAGTTGAATAATACCAATCCCACAGACTTTTTAAAATGGTGTATTTGAATAGATGACTTATAAACGAGGCTAAGCCTGTACAAATGAGTCTGTGGTCTTCAAAAACAGCGGTTTCCATCGAATGTGAAACTGGAGTATTTGACTCGTCGTGCAACATTTGTTTGACTGTACATTCGTGAAGTCTAGTGCACACATTCCTGAGCCCCGAGCGGCTAATTACCTTTGAAGTTCATGGTGGAATTTGGCCGTTACTTCTACTTGAATAGCATGTTCAAAGGTAATCAGCCGCTCGGGGCTCAGGAATGTGTGCACTAGACTTCACGAATGTACAGTCAAACAAGTGTTGCACGACGAGTCAAATTCACACTCTACCTGTTTTGGTAGTATAAGTATCGAAGAGCATTACCGAGAAAATCGTGATTGGGCTTCCTGTTCGTAACGCGATCACAGGCATGCAACAGTGACCGTTACAAACATTATTGAAGACTCTTCTTCAATCGCATGGGTTTTCTGGTTCGTTAAATCAACTTTTGGAACATATTAACGATGAGTTAAGATAGTACGTTGAGTGTTGCGGATATTTATTCGGTACGATTCGTTTGTTTATGCATTGGCCTAGAAATGGGAGCTCAACTCTCAAACGTGAATCATTGCAACCTTCAGCCATGTTTATTTAGGTTTGAAATCTTACCGCACGAAAAAAACCGTCGAAAGTAGCTGAATGGATCTCTATTCTGGCAGGAAATGAAGACACTATATCGTTTCTCAAGTAAAGGCCGCTGAGGTAGGAGAACTTTGAGACTTAGAGACAAAGACTGAATCGTTGTCGTTGATAATTATTAGTGTCACGACAACGTTTCAAAATGGCCATATTTGACCTCTGTCACGCTAACGTTTCGGGCTCTAGAATTTCATAACGTTTCTGAAGCTGAGATACTGGTCTTTCATCGAGGCATACTTTCCTAGCCCCAGGCCATGTAACATAGTACGAAATTTACCAATGAATTTTCCCTTTTTTCGGAAGTTTATAAAACGGGTCCAAAAAGCTGAAGTTGTAAAATCCACAAAATATTAAGTTTGTCGTCTAACTCGATGATTGTTCTTCAGAAATGTGGTTTCATTACCGTTCTTTTCATTTCAGTTCTTGGTATTTAAAAAAATCTTAATGTGAGTTTTTAGGGGATTTTTTTGTGAGGTCTCTCAAAAGCGCGTAAATTACGGCATTTTGACCACCAAATAGAAAATGCGGCGGTTCTCCCAAGATAAAAATCGGACGAAACTTTCAATAATTTTCCGAGTAATGGTTCACCTAGACCTACATTCTGGCCAATTTTGAACGATTTCGATTTTTTTTATTTTGCACACCTCCGGTTGATATTTTAAAAAATCGTTAGCCTGGTCTTGATTATTACAAACATTTTCATAATAATTATGCGACCAACTTGGTTTTGGCTTCCGTCGATCAAAAAATTACTAATTCAGATCGTTGGAAATCAGTAACTGACGGAAGCCAATATCCAGACGACTCGAAATATTCTTGGGGTGCAACCATGTCAACTCAAAACTCCCTTGAGATTTAAATAACAATGAAACAGCTGCCATGTTGGTTGATATAACAAGAGAATTTTAATTAACGAGGAATGCTTTGTATAGTCAACCAACATGGCGGCTAGTGACGTAACACGCACCCCAAGAATAGCTAGAACTGTCTGAGTAGTCTCCATTCCTCCCTCCCTCCCTCCCTCCCTCCCTAGTTGTCTGAATCGTGTCATTATGAAAATTGACAGAAATTTTCCATTTTTGTACCACTTTTTCATGATTCCATTAAATACATTTTTTGTTGATTATCAATTACTCATTTCTTGCTCAAACGAATGAAGATGAAACTCTTCCTACAATATACTAAGACTCGTTCCATGGACTGCATTATATCGATGGATTTGATTATTTAGACAAGAAGAAGACTTTAAGACTTTAATCAATGACTTGAATCAGTAATCTCATAATGACCGAATGCCAATATGGCCGCCATTTTCAGAAATAAAAACCTAATCTTACAAATAAGCACCACCATCAGAAAGAGCAAGCAGAAATATGTATTTTTGGAAGGTTTCATTGCTATAAATAGAATTCAGGAGAAGCTATTTGGAATCAAAATTTCAGAGATTTATATATGTTCAGTTATCTGTTTCCTTGCTAGCCTCGAGCTCGTTGTGCATGCGGTGTTTTCAAATTTTAAAATTCTCATAACTTCTCAAGAATTTAATATTTTTGTCTCAATCTTTCTAGCTTTGTTGATGTCATTCTAGGCTATAATTTTAATGTAGTGGTCAACTAAAATATGAAATATGAAAAAATTATGATAATGAAGTTGCGGCATTCTGTCAATAAGCTTACATATATGCTCTTTTAAGCTTCTCTTAGTTGACTGTGTATCTTTGATTCTATTTTCAGTGGAGACACTTGGCTGAGTTGAAACATGGGTTTCATTTGGTTGGTCATGATATTTCTGCTTGCAGGAAATGGTACGTTCCTTCATGACGGTTTAAACCCATTTTCCTAATTACGTGACCAACACAGTCCAAAAGGTCATGTATAATTATTGATTTAACCATGCCAGTACTTCATATTTTTTCTCCCCGTGTTAGATGATTAATAGTAAATTTATAGTTCATGGTTTAAATTTTCTAAATCTATATTAATACACATATATAGATATATATTTATTCATATTTACATCACCTTTATTACATTATAATTTTTATTTCATGTAAGAGCATTGAGATTAGATGTAATGCGCTAGAATTAAATTATTATTATTATTATTATTATTATTATTATTATTATTATTCCAGTACATATATTTGCACAGACTCTTATTCTAAAGACATCTACGACGTCAAGATAATTAAGATTGCTTCTTTTTCTGCTGCGCCCTCTGCCTCTTCCTCTTCCACTGCAGCTTCCTTTGCCTATTCCTCTGCCGCTCCCTCTACCGCTCCCCCTGCCTCTTCCTCTACGGCTCTCTCTGTTTCTTCCTCTATCGGCTCCCTCTGCCTCTTCCTCTACCGCTCCCTCACTCAGTTTTTTTGTCCTATTTTACAGCACCTGTTGCGGCGACTTCGACGATCCCACACCCAACAAGTGCACCACCACCGCCAACAACTCAGTCAACAACACAGGCGACAACACAGCCAACGACAAAACCGCCAACGCAGCAGAATACAACAGAACCGACAACGCTATCACCAACCACGAAACAACCGACAACGGTTCCTCAGCCAACTACACAAGGTGAGCTTTATTTTCCCCATAGCCTTTATCAAGTCATGAGGGTGCACATGGTGAAAAGATATTCGGTAAAAGTTAAGGGCTTACATTGTTTTCAGAAGTACTGTAGTTTATCTAACAGATTTTATATATACAACGCAGTCCTTCCTCCCCTCTCCCTTTCCTTCAACCTATGTTGATATAAAAGCCCCTGCACAGAATTCAGTGCTTTGCAATCAACACTTTGTTTGTATGTTTGTAGGTCTGTTTGTCTGATTGTCTTTTTTTTTCTTCTGTTTTTGTCTGTTTCTTTGTTTCTTTGTTTCTGTATGTTATTTTTATTCATTTTACTCTCAAGGCGTCAAGCAACACAGCCTACTCATGTTTTGTTTGTTTTCTTGTTTGTTTGTTAACTTCAATTCTTTATTTTTCTTTTCTCGTCAAAATTAAACAGTGTTTTTACATTTTGTAAACTTCGTCTCAAGCAAGCGCGTTAGTCTTGGAGACACGGTTCAGCTGTTTTGTGCCGTCCTGGGAACAGCTTCTAATATCCAAATGTCCTGGTACTGGAAAGGCCAAATAATTAATAACAACGTTGATTCCAGAGACGGTTTGAACTACACGAAAGCACTGGTGTTGACATTAAAGGATGTGACAACGCAACAAGCTGGTGTATACACCTGTACAGTAGACTCTAGTCTTGGGATTATGAGTAAAACAATAAAGCTTGAAGTACAAGGTATGTGCTGTGCTGTGCTGTGCTGGGCTGGGCTGGGCTGGGCTGGGCTGGGCTGGGCTGGGCTGGGCTGGGCTGGGCTGGGCTGGGCTGGGCTGGGCTGGGCTGGGCTGGGCTGGGCTGGGCTGGGCTGGGCTGGGCTGGGCTGGGCTGGGCTGGGCTGGGCTGGGCTGTCACGGCGAGAAATTATGGACACGCACACGCAGTAGATGCCCTAAGTTTGCAAAACAAAATGGTCGATCAGCGTATAGAATTTGTCTTGGATAAAAAAAAAATGGGGTATTTTCTCATATGTGTGCAGGAATTTCCAAAATGTTCTATCTGATCTTCCTTGTAGACACCGAGAGCAAACTGTCAAACTCATAGATAGGAAAATATCCTTGTTTATTCTTTACGGTATGAGCACAATTTCTTCGAAGAAGGCATTACAGGGCGATGATCCACACCAGCATCATTGAAGAAGTAAATAATGCCATTTTCCGTTGCGGTGTAAGGCTTTACTCTTGAAGGGTGGTTTTGAAAGAGTTCGGCGAAATTGTGATTTTGGTAAAAACTCTCATTTCGATGTATCTAACGGCCTTTAGTAAAGTAACCTTTATTCAATTAGTGATTAAAATTTGACGCTGATTTTTCGTGAGTTATACAAGCGACACCTAAAAACCGACATCAAAAATTCAAGGCAATTTATTAAATGGTGATCTTTCTGCAGCCCAATTTTGGTATACGTCCAATTTTCGGTTCCATTTTACACGATCGTCATAACTTTTTTGCCCAAAATCTGTCATTCAAATTTGTACACAAGCTGTACATGTGATAGGTGATAAGAATCTAAAACTTTCAGAAAAATCGTATACGAGGATGAGATGATTCAAAAAGTTGTTTGATTTTCCGCCGTCATAGGTCATCCATTTAGAAAATATGAAAATTAGATACACTGATAAAATCACAATATATGAAAAAAATCAGTTAAATTGACGCTATAGTTTTACTGAGCGAGAGAGAATAAAAGTAGACCAAAATTTGCACTGAATAAGTTGGAAGTCCGAACTAAACTTTCTTGTTTACTAAGCAGCATAATGTCAGCAGCCAACCAGAAGCTGCGATTCTGTGAACATGATTGACGGCTGATTTTGTGGTGAATAATAATCTCTGCCCATTCATGTCCAAAATTTCTCGCCACGATGCAATAAAAGCTTGCGTCAAATGCCGAACACTTGTCAAAGTATATATGTTAATCAGAGTTTCATTTCTTTTAAGTCACTACTTCATTGCCATCGCCGTCACCGTCAACTTCAAAGTTAACGTCACCAATACCTACAGTAACAGTTTATCCGAAAGTGAACGTCACTTCTTGCCCTCCTACAGCTCAAACAATTAATAAAACTCGAGGTAAATATTTCCGAACCAAATTTTTATTTAATTAATCATATCCATTTTGAAATCATTTGCAAATCCTGCAATCTGATAGGCTAAAAAGTGTGCGAGTTTTGTCAACCAATCACTTTTGAAGCTACATATAACTGTTGAGTATTTGAATAAATTGAGATTTCAAAATGGATATGATTAATAGGTAATAGAACTTCGTGTCGTGCAATTTTTGGCGTATATATCATATATGACCAAAGAAATCTCTGCAATATGATTGGTTGAGAGGAATGTGATTTCATTGTAATAGTGTGATTTCAAGCTCTCGGGAGTGTGATTTTAAAATTGCCATGGCAACCACCAAAACATGTTTGAAAAACGGTTTCCAAAAGATTTCCAAAAGGAGCTAATTATTTCAGTCTACAAGCAAAAATATAAAAGTAACGATATCATGCGAAAACCGAATTCAATAATTGTTTTATCATTCAAATTGTTTTTTCTAATCTTTGAGGGGCAGTGCGCACGAGTCAAACAATAACAAAGAATTCAGCTCATTTTTTTCAGGGAAGCGAGCCATTGTCAAATGCAGCGTTACTGCGCATAAGCAGACCGTTATTTGCAGCAAGATGGCTTTGCACCGTAATGCGCATGAGCAGACCGTTATTTGTAGGCATTTATTTGCAGTTCTCTCGGCCAATCAAAATGACGGAAAAAATAATGTGAATGATAATATACTATTATATATGCAGGTAGGAGACAAGTAAAATATAAATGCTATATAGATAAATAATGTGTAAGTCAGAATACTCTTGCAATTTCAGCCCAAATTGCACTCCACTCTTTTCTATTACCATTATTAATTGCACCTGACGTAAAGGCGTATTTCGGGGTAAAGAAAATAGTACTGTCCGAATATCCGAAAATATGTTTTCATTGTTCAAAAAATGCTCTAAATTGAATTATAATGCTCTAAATTATATATAAAATGACCAAAAAAATTCGTATTGATTAATTACTTGCTTATTCATTTTTATAATATAGCTTAGATAGTACACGCGCTCTCATTGGCTGATTTACTCCAAAAACCTATGCTCTACCAGTGTTGTTTTTGAAGAAGAGCTTGCACGGTCCAAAGTTGTGCACATAACGTATAAACATTGAGGAACTGTCACTTTTGTTTGAATTTTAAGTCGGATTTTCCAAACTTTTTTGTAAAATGTTGATGTTTACATCTTTTTATAATTGTTTTCAAGAAAATTTTGTGGGAACTGCTTTGTCAGACTGCTTATTTGTGAATGAGAAAAAAGTACGACAAATGTGATTCGCTTATTTGCCATAGTTTGGAGAATCTCAATTTTGATCAGAAAATAAAACGATTTTATAATCTTAAAACATCTTCTAGTATATCGCCTCCGTCTCGTGATTTTTGAACTTTTCTCGTGTTTCTCCCAACATCCCGCGTGCTCTATTTCACCGGTTGAGTGATAGAACTTTGTTTATATTGCTTACTGAATTCAATATGTAAGTTTTGATCTTACCATGCCAGTACTTACAATACATATATTTTGCACAGGCTCTTATTCAAAAGACATGGTTTCTACGACGTCAAGATCAAAGACTACTTTTCCCCCTTCCTTTTCCGCTCCCTCTGCTTCTTCATCTGCCACTCCCCCTACCTCTTCCTCTACCACTCCCTATGCCTATTCCCCTGCCGTTCTCCCTGCCTCTTCCTATCCCGCTCTCTTTCTAACTTCCATTTTCGTTTTATTTATCTATCCCTCTGCCTCTGCCTCTACCACTCCCTCTGCTTCTTCCTCTGCCACTCTCCCTACCCCTTCCTCTACCGCCACCTATGCCTATTCCCCTACCTCTTCTTCTGCCGCTCCCTTTGCCTCTTCCTCTACCACTCCCTGTGCCTATTCCCCTGCCGCTCCTCCTGCCTCTTCTTCTGCCGCTCCCTTTGCCTCTTCCTCTACCGCTTTCTCTGCCTCTTCATCTGCCGCTCCCTCTGCCGCTCTTTCTGCCTCTTCCTCTACCACTCTCTCTGCCTCTTCCTCTACCACTCTCTCTGCCTCTTCCTCTACCGCTCCCTCTGCCTCTTCCTCTACCGCTCCCTCTGCCTCTTCCTCTACCTCTTTTTCTGCCTCTTCCTCTACAACTCTCTATGCCTCTTCATCTGCCGCTCCCTCTGCCTCTTCCTCTGTCTCTTCCTCTACCGCTCTTTCTGCCTCTTCCTCTACCGCTGTCTCTGCTTCTTTGTCCTATCTTACAGCACCTGTTACGGTAGCTTCGACGATTCAGCATACAACAAGTGCACCACCACCGCCAACAACTCAGTCAACAACACAGGCGACAACACAGCCAACGACACAACCGACAACGCAGAAGACAACGAAACTGACGACGCTACCACCAACAACGAGAAAACCGACTGCGGTTCCGCAGCCAACTACACATGTACAAGGTGAGCTTGACGTTCTCCTTAGCTTTCATCAAGTTATGACGCTTCGCATGGAGAAAAGATGTTCGGCGCAAAATTTAAGAGCTTGCATTGTTTTGAAAAGTGCGGTAATGAGGAGTTTTGTTTAATTTGTAGAAGTTTTGTGAGATTGTATATAAGCTTACACAGCAGTCCTTCCTCCCCTCTCCCTTTCCTTTATCCTATGCCTATATAAAATCCCTCTCGTAGAATTCAGTGCTTTGCAATCAATACTTTGTTGTTTTTTTCTCGAGGCGTCTTGCACTAAAAACAACGCATGGGTTTGAAACGCAAATGTTGTCTCTGCCATGTATATATGTATGTGCATGACTTGTGTTTGATGCTTTTGTTTTCTTGTTGTTATTTTTGATATTTCTTTTTAAAGAGCTTTATTCTTTGTTCAAACATAAAATTGGATTTTAGAAGCCAACATTACCTGTTCTCTTCCAACAAACAAATCTACATAGTGATAATATTATTGATTATTGGAATACAAATTAAAAGGCTAATTTATAACTGAAATATAATCTATTTATAAAACTATTCTTAAAACGTCCATAATTTACAGAAATGGCAGAAGGCTAGTATTATTTCTTAAATTTATAGAGCTCTTCTTAATCCTAGGTAAGAGTGCAAACAATGGATGGTTAGAATCTAATTTAATCTTATTGAACATATTACGGTCAATTTTTTCAAGCAATTCAAAAATATCTATCTTATAAGAAATATATTTACGTTTATAGCATCTAGTACAGTATGTTATGTACAGTAGTTAATTCGGGTTTAGATACATCATATATGGGTAGACCGTAAGTGATCTTAGGCAGAACAATGGCATTAAATAAGTGATATATTTCATCTTGGTCATAAGCTTCCTTTCTTAAGCACCTTTTAAAATATATGCAAACATCTGTTTGCTTTCATTAGTTTGGACATGTTCTGTGAATCTACAATTACTCTGGAAAGTAACACCTAAAATCTTAAGTAACTCAGTGCTTGATGTTATTTAGTTCTTCGATACCACATTGCGTATTTCGTTTTCTTAAAACTAATTCATGACATTTAGATGCATTACATGTCATCCCATTACACTGAGACCAACTTAAATACTCATTCACTACGTCTAAGGATATATAATTGCCACACCTAGTAACATTAGCTTGTAAAGTGGTATCGTCAGAATATTTGACCAACGAAGTATTAGGGTTATCTGTGATATCTAGATCATTAAAATATAAGTTAAATAAAAAAGGTCCACTTACACTTCCCTGCGTGGTACCCTTGTTAACTCTATGCCAGTTACAAACTGTATTGGGAAAGACAAGCCGTTGTTTCCGGTCTTTCAAAAAACTAAGATACCAATTACAAACATATGAATTAAGATCTAGTGCCTTCAACTTCATACTAAGTAGCAATCTATTGATTAACATTGTCAAAAGCTTTTGAAAATTCCATAGTAAAGAGTCTCACGCAAACACAGTCTTTATTATCCAAGGCGTTTAAACAGTTGTACTGTAGCCCCGGGGGGTACTCCCCATAATGGACTATACGGGGATGCTCCGCCCGAAAGGGGTACTTTTTTCAGGCCGCAAGTATAGCAAAGGGATGGAAATTTTCGAGTTTTGGTATAAAAAGGAGTAGATGTTCTTCAAAGGTATATGAAAGGGGTACCTTTTCAGGCAAAATGGTATATAAAAGGGGTACTTTTTCGCTGAAATTTGGTATAGAAAAGGGTAAGGGGTCTAGAGTCCGGGCAGAGCATCCCCGTATGAAACGACCCGAAGTACCCCCCTCCGGGACTGTAGCTTTAGCAAAGCATCAACGCAGCCACATCCTTCACGATAGGCAAATTGATCTGATCTCAGATTCCTCTCGAAGACCTGTTTACTGAACTTCTGATAGACAATCTTTTCGAAACATCTAGCTATGACAGTAGTGACGTTTATCCCTATAGAGTCAGAAAATTCTTTAGGCGTATCTATTTTCGGGATAGGGCTTATATTTGATCTCTCCCAAGCACTAGGCCATGTTTGGGATGATAGTGACAGATTCCATATGGCCTTGATTACTGGAGCAAGGCAAAGAGCATTATTTTTCCAAACCCAATATGGTATGCTATCAGGCCCAGATGAAGTCTTTTTGATCTTAGACAAAGCTAACAGAACATCAAGCTCACTGCTGAGGCATCGAATGAGTCCTGTTATCAAACTGTACAGGTATAGGGTTAGCATAGTTATCACCATTGCACAAAGTTCCAAAATAATCGTTCAATCCATTAATAAATTTCTGATCAAGATAAGGGTGGGGCTTATTTTTCTTGAGACTGATATTATCAACTCTTTGCCATCATTGTTTTGATTACTGGACCCAAGCTAAGAATATGATCGTCAAGCAACACAGCCTACTCATGTTTTGTTTGTTTTCTTGTTTGTTTATGAACTTCAATAATTTGTTTCTTTTCTTTTCAAAATTCTACAGTGTTTTTACATTTTGTAAACTTCGTCTCAAGCAAGCGCGTTAGTCTTGGAGGCACTGTTCAGCTATTTTGTGCCGTCCTGGGAACAGCTTCCAATATTATAATGGTCTGGTACAGGGACAGCAAAATAATTTACCTCGACTCCCAACATGGTTTGAACTACACGAAAGCACTGAAGCTGACATTAAACGATGTGAAAACACAACAAGCTGGTAATTACATCTGCGAAGTAGATTCAAGTATTGGGACCATGAGAAAAAAATTAAAGCTTGAAGTACAAGGTAGAGAGTATTTACACTTGGCTATAATGTTTGCAGTAATTCTCTTCTGTGCTGTGCTGTGCTGTGCTGTGCTGTGCTGTGCTGTGCTGTGCTGTGCTGTGCTGTGCTGTGCTGTGCTGTGCTGTGCTGTGCTGTGCTGTGCTGTGCTGTGCTGTGCTGTGCTGTGCTGGGCTGGGCTGGGCTGGGCTGGGCTGGGCTGGGCTGGGCTGGGCTGGGCTGGGCTGGGCTGGGCTGGGCTGGGCTGGGCTGGGCTGGGCTGGGCTGGGCTGGGCTGGGCTGGGCTGGGCTGGGCTGGGCTGGGCTGGGCTGGGCTGGGCTGGGCTGGGCTGGGCTGGGCTGGGCTGGGCTGGGCTGGGCTGGGCTGGGCTGGGCTGGGCAGGGCAGGGCAGGGCAGGGCAGGGCAGGGCAGGGCAGGGCAGGGCTGGGCTGGGCTGGGCTGCACTGGGCTGTTTAATTTCGTACTCAAAGATTTTTCTTGTTAATAAAGTATCTAAACAGGTTAAGATGGAAATGGGTCTGAAGCACAAAGTATTTCATCAAGATTTGTCAAACTCATCCTCTCCCAGATACAGAGCATTAGCAGAGGAGTTCAAACAGCAGGTTAGAACAAATAAACTCAATCACACAGAATAACGTCACCTTCAAATATTTGTTTTAACTTGGAATATTGTGAACTATAAATCCTCACATTTATCATATAATAAGTGAATTAGTCTCATAAGCCCAATTAATGATAAAAACGGCAATTAGTCCTCGTATTTTTAAAAATAGTTTTAAAATGCTCAAATATTCACTCATCTTCATCATTGGTGACTAATACATTATTGTACAGTATTTGATTATCATAATCAAATAAGCTGGACATGCGTACTTGAAATAAATATATCATATAGTTCTTTTTTGGTTTATGCGTATAATGAAATTCTGTGAAATATCTCAGGCTAATTTTCATATATCTTAACTGATTCATACAGGCAGCAGATTTATTCAGATCAATTGATGGATTTCAGAGAATCGAAGTTTTAGGATTCAAGTAAGAATGAAACTACATCTTACTAACTTTCATGTAATAATTATCCCTTCTATTGCAATGTAGGTTAAAAAACGTATTACTCAAACATCTGGAGTACAAAACATTAAATTAATCAGAAATGAGAGCTGCTCATTTTTGGTTAAAAGCACCAGACTTGTCGCAATATGATAGCATAAGACAATTGATTTTAACTATGGGCCCACCTCGATTTCATTCAGGGGGAGGTAAATTTGGTACTCAGGGGGAGGGAGAGGGGGAGGGGGAGGGCAAACATTGTTGCATTTTTTAAATTTACTAATATCTTATCAAATTAGCACTATACTTACCAGAATTACATTTAAAAAAAAGCTGATATAGTTTTAAAATTTGTAACAAAGTTTGCCTTTCCCCTCCCCCTGAGCATCAACTTTAATTTGTCTCCCCTGAATGAAATCGAGGTGGGCCCATAACTGAAATCAATCAGCTTGTCCTAAGCTGTCATCGTGCAAGTTTGGTGCCTTTAACCCAAAGTGTACAATTCTACCATTCTATTGCACAATATTGCTGGACTATACATATCAACTATTCTAATTCTTATTTCATTTCCTTTCTATTCAGAAGTGGAAGCATCGTTGTGGATTTCATCATTTTCATGTCACAAGTGTTATCAGCACCCAAAGACAACCCCCCAGATCTTGTCAAAGAAGTCAACACTTTTATGGTACAACAAGTGAAAACAGGGAGCTTTGGAAACTACTCAGTCAGCCTTGATTCACTCTTTCTTAAAGGTAAACATGTGCAGCAATCTTAGCATTACAGGCATTGTGTATTCCAGGTATTAAAGGGGTGGGGAGCAAAAGAGAGGCCATGTAAGCAGAGCAGAAAAACGACAAGTCTGCTACTTATTTCACGATCTTTTTATCTAACTGCAAGTGAAACTGCAAATCTATAAGCGTTTCATTTGTGTCACTGTTGCTCCAAACCTGTGACAAAATACTGTCGAACTAGAGTAAAGCTACGTACTTGGAGATATTGAATTAAATGTCGGTTTTTTGGTTATATAAACATACCACCTCTCCCAAAGTACAAGTCCTTATATCTCTAAACCGCATTCAATACATTTTTCGTCGCATTTGACATTTTGTACTTTGGTCCCAAAAGAGCGAGTTTAAAAAATATTGCGCTTAACAAGTTATGGTTGTCCTTATAAGGTGAGGCCAAAAATGATTTTTTTCTCCTCTATCGGTCTTGTAAAATAAAAGTGAGGGGCGGAAGAAGTATCGAAAAAAGGTGGCTAGGTTTATTGGATTGTTAATTTTTACTGGATGTTTCTTTGCAGCAATCCCTCCTCCGCCAATAAACATAAAAACCAAAGATAAAGGAACAATGTACATCGAACTACAATGGGAGCCGCCAGAGAATTCGGAATCATATCAGATCAAAAAGTACATCATCAAGTATAAGAAGAGCGGAGAAACAACCTTCGAAATTATTGAAATGGATTCAAATGTTTTCGCCAAGAGGATTGAAAATCTGGAAAAGAATACGAAATATGATTTTCAACTGTATTCGAAGAATGCTGTTGGGCAGAGTACTCCGTCTACGTTCAGTGCTACTACATTCAGTGGTAAGTAGTTTGTTAAGAACTGAGGAAGTTTCTTCTGAAATGATGTTTATATTGGAAATCTACCGCTATGATGAGTCAAATACACCAGACCCAGCCGTTATATTAAAGTGCAGATAACCTCTTTTCCAATGCCTTCAATATTGATTCTACGTACATGAAGTAAATAGTTGAATGCTAAATTATTTCTTGATTTGAGTGATCTTTAAGATATGAAGGTTTAAACGTTCAATATGTTAATGACTGTGTGTGGTTGGTTGGTTGGTCAAGTGATAGATTGATTAATTGTGTGATTTAATTTTACTTTTCTTGTCTTTCTCTCAGTCAATCCTGTCATTGCCAACGATGGACAAAACTTCACAGTTAAAAAGGGCGAAACAGCCGTTCTCTACTGTATTGGTTCAAGTGAAGAAATACCAGATCAAGTCGAATGGACTTCCAAGCTTCCATCATCAGCAAACGTGCATCGAAATAGAACAACGAACACCAAAAAAGTATACATGAGGTTGACAAATGTGGAAGAAAAAAACGCAGGAATCTATAAGTGTAGAACATCTATGAAGGATGCTGTTGGGGACGGCAGTGTCCGATTGATTGTTATAGGTCAGTTACAGTATAAAAATTATTGGAACCATTCTTCTTATAACCCCAAATGGGAGATTAAAAGAAAGGGGCAATAGACCCTATGTAAAAAGGCATGGAATAGGAGCATGTCTTTCCTGTAGTCATGATAGCCAGTACTTGAAACAGCTTGCCTACATTAATGACAATTGAGCGGCACAATTTCAGTGCTCTGGCACAAATACCTAGCAAATATACAACCCGATGAAAAACAAAGAAAAAGTGTTGAGTTTCCCTCTTTTCAAGTGGCACTTGGGGAAAAGAAAACGCGTGCCGCTTCAAACTCGCCCCCGCTTACCACGTATACCATGTATGAGAATTAGGCCCCACCCACCCCAAATGTGGAGGAAATGTCAGGGAATGGCATGCTAGACTCTAATCACTTTATCGAAGATATTTGTTCAAGTAAAGTCTAATAATCTGATAATAATCTTGATTTTATTCGCTTTGTCTTCAGTTCCTATTGAAGTAAAGTTGAATGCAACGCTTAATGAGACTTTTACAGAAGATTTGAAAAATCAGACGACACCGAAATACAAGAGATTGAAAACTAAATTTGAAAATGAGGTACATTTCATTTATTGTATAAATTTAAAAGCAAAAAGAAAATCAGTAAGCATGAGTTCTAAAGTCCATTTACATTATAGCGTCATTTCCTATAAAGATCCCCTGCCAACTCTCTTTTGATGTTATTTTGCATCCATTTTCTTGCCGTTATCATGAGGAAATCCATCCATCCATCCATCCATCCATCCATCCATCCATCCATCCATCCATCCATCCATCCATCCATCCCTCCCTCCCTCCCTCCCTCCCTCCCTCCCTCCCTCCATCCATCCATCCATCCATCCATCCATCCATCCGGCCGTCTTTCCGTCCGTCCGTCCATCCCTCATGTATTCATTTTTACTATATTATATTTCAAACAGTTATCTAAACTTTACTTAAATCTACCCGGCTTTGTAAGAGTAGAAGTTATTGGATTCACGTAAGTATATGTTTTACTAGTTCCCATAACAACGGTAGCATGGATTTCAAACCTTGGGTTTTCAGTATCACGCAGACTCTCAAGCTGAAGCTGCAGGCTGGCATTTGGTTTTACGATTCTGTCAGTCAAAGATACGATTATTCGGTTATTCTTACTCTTTACATTGGAGAAAGTGAAAACCACGCACGAACTGATTACGATTTCAAGAGGAGAGTTTGCATGATGTTGAACGTTAATTTACAGCCCTTTTCATAATTCTGCGACCCAAACGACTCCAGAGGTCTGGCGTTTTGGCTTTGGCTTTAGAGTGACTGAAGGAGATAGTAAGATATAAGTGACGTAAGGTGATCGCGTTAGTGGTCGCGTAGTCAGTATTCAAACAGTTCAAGAACGAACGTACAATTTACTGGCCAGTATAGCCAAATAGCCGACGTTTATATAATCTCTTTGACTTTTGGAAGGAAGTACAGTTAATAGAAGCCAGAGAACTAGAACATAAATTATGTGTAATCGAATCATAATCAAAGAACAACGGCTATTTTGGTTGTCCTAGTGCCCTTGATATCACTTGATCGGAATGAACTCGTCGCGCCATAGTTTGATTGACGGAAGCCAAAACGCCAGATGTCTGGAGTCACTTAGGTCGCAGAATCATGAAAAGCGCTGTAAGCATTGCGATTGGTTAGTGAGTTCTTTTTTTAATTATTGGTTTGGAACTATTAGCTTACCCTGGGCTCCTGCAGGGCTTCTCTTGCTCCAGTGCTTCTTTTAAATTGGTTGTAGTATTCGTTGCTGCGAGAGAACCTTGGTTCTTTCGGCCTCACCTTCTTTGGCGCCGTTCGCCCACAGAGAGAGAGGACCTCTGGCATCCAGGGTACTATTAGCTACAATAACGGGAAACCACCACAACTCTTACGCGCAATCACTTTTTTTTTTTTTTTCATCTATCGGATTTTCTTCAGAAATGGAAGTGTGAAAGTGAAATTTCGAGTCGTCGTAGAAGTCAAGGTCGGAGAAGCAAAACAGCTAAACAAGCCAACCAGAACAAAAGTCGATGTCACTAGAAGAATCATCGAGAAAGTCAAAACGTCAGGTGGTAATATAGGTGGAGGGATGTTTATCAAAACGGACTCTGTTACATCTGATGGTAGGTGGATATAACTACAGAAACATTGAGCAAATAATTAATTTTACCCAAACCCTAGTACATCCTCAGGGTTGATCTAGGTCAGTGCATATATAGGTAATTATAAAATATTTGAGATGCTACGCGTGCTCTGATTGGCTGACTACCGTGTTTATATCAGAGGACAGAGACACGCTCAGCCTTTTGAGGAAAAAAAAAACAAAACAAAACAAAAACAAACAAAAAAACGAAAAATCATGGAAGAAAATGATTTGAATGGTAAAGTATAGCCGTAATTTTGTTTCGAAGACTTTAATTTCCTAGGAAACAATTCATTAAACGAAAAATAAGGGACAGTGCAAAATAACTATGAAAAAAGTAAGATTTTCTCAGCTATCAGAGGGAGAAATCCACTGCAATCACAGCTAAATACCAAGCTAAGTAGACATTGTGCATTTTTGAAAGCAAATACTGTGCTATTATGATAAAATAATAAATTTAAACCTATGTTTTATTCATGAAAGCCTTGATTTTTATTTATATCAAACGGCGTTTGGCGTAAAAGTCATCATTGCGAAAAGTTAAAACTTGGCGTACGAAACAACCACCATCAGCTTCAACAACAACAAGAAGATATATTTAAAAAAGTTATTTTTAAAAGAACTTATGGTGATTTTTAACAGCTTTGCGAAAAGAAAACGGTATTCTGACTGAGTTTCACTTAATGAATGACGAAGAGCTTGAAAAAAAACCTGAGAATATTTTACGGCGAAGCTAAAACAAGGAAGGCAAAGAATAGAGTCGATCTTTGCTGCTAAAAATTCACTACTGCATTGAAAATTCTCAATAATCCCCCGTAAAACAGATGTATTCAGATAAATTCAACTCCATCTTTTTTAGTTTATCGAATCAGATGTTAAATGCAGCGATCAGGAGCGCTAGCATCAAGGACTGAGAAAAGAAGAAAATGTAAAGCTCAAAAATCCTATGAATTTACTAACCTGAAAAAATTCGTCTCCAAACAATTCACAAGGCCTTACTATCAGAAATGTGTGGCTTATGTCACTCTTTACTGTTGTAGATGAAGTAGAAAAAGACAGCGAGAGCTCAGAAAAGAAAGCTTTTTCACAGTTTTTCCTCCAAGCTTTTTAAATTCTTGTAAAATAAATAAACTTACAGTCCTTGTAGCTTGTGAACATCAGCCAAAGCATACACCACGAGCTGAAAGATTTCCTGTTCAAACCTTACCTCATCTGTTTGATCTTATAAAAACACGTCTTCAATTCATTTTCAGTACATCTTCGACTTTGCAATAGTTTTATTAACATTTCAGAACATTTCTCGCCTTGATTTTGAAAGAGTTTTCAATGATTTTGCCTCGTTAAATACCATTTCTGTACTAATTTATAAGGAATTTGGTTGCTGTCAATGAAACTTTTGTCATGCGTACAAGCCTTGTTTTTGATACTAAGTTGGGAGAATTTCAATTTCATCAGCTTATTGTCGTAAAATAGTTCAAAATATTTTATAAAAGCAATATAAAACGTCCGTTTGTGTCTATATACTGTGATATAAACACTCTGGGAGCTGTAGAGCACTCGAGAAGTCAAAGAAACACTCGGCTGCGCCTCGTGTTTCTCTACGACTTCTCTCTCGCTCTACAGCTCCCAGCGTGTTTATATCACAGTATATAGACACGCGCGCCGTTTTATATACCTTAACTATAATAGATCGTATAGGAATGTAACGAGTTGGATTTGCGGAGGGAAAAGCATTGAAAAACATTGACAATTACGCATCATAAAAGCAAAATCTCCGGTTTCCGTATTTCTTTTAGCTCCACCTCCCTCTCCTCTTAATCTGACCGTGACAGAAGTACACGAAACTATGGCGCATTTTAGATGGCTGGAACCAGAAGACGCAGACGTGTTCTCCATCCAAAGCTACACCATCAAAGTGAAGAAGTTTGCACAAGAATGGCAAGAGAAAGCTACAACGCAGCGTATTCAGTTGGATTCGAGGGTACAAGAACTAAAAGAAGATACACGATATATTGTAAAAGTGTTTGCTAGAGGTAACGGTGGTTATGGGCTGGACAGTGAGCAGCAGGAGTTTAAAACAAAAGGTGCGTATATATTAGATATTTGAATAAAAAGGTAACCTGCATCCTCGTCAATGTGAATGGATGTCCGACGGTAATGGAGAACTTAACTTAAGCATCCAGAGAGATATAGAATAATTAAATATGTATGCGATGGTTGCTGGTGTGATGTCTATGTAAATATACTCATTTCAATAAAGTTAGTCATCAGAAAAGCTACAAAGCTGAGACCGGCACCGCTTCATAGCTTGATGGGCTTGAGATCTTTTACCAGTTACAGTTCCTGACCACTCCTCCTGTGAGCATCCTCAAGCTGCTTTTTGTATCAAAAAGCTTTACTTGTTTAATATGAGATGTTTTCCCATGTTCCTCAGTGGTCTCAGCTTTGTAGATTTTTGCTGACTAACTTTATTGAAATAACTATATAAAAGCATCAAGAGTTCCTCGCTACTTCTCTAAGCGCATGCCACGTCTTTCAGTCTTTCAGTTTATTTAGTCGGTCAGTAAAGCTATGTTGCTACACACCAAGACAAACAAAAAAAAGAAAAAACGAAATTACAGGAAGAAATATTAATAAGTGTAAAGTAAACTAATGGAAAGTAATATATCATAATAGCGTAAGATTAGGAAAGCAAGGATCTAAATTGTGAAACACTCTTAGAATTAACAATGTTGGCTTTCGGCATGTTCCAGTCTACGACAGTACTTTGGGGGAAAGAATATTTGTAACAATCTAAAAATGTGGAGAAAGTGTCCAGTTTAAAATGATGATTTCTGCGAGTGTTTAAGTAGTTAAGTATCTGACATAGTCCTCATATGGAATAGCAATGAGTTCATTTAATTATTATTTGGTAAAAAATGCTATATTTTGGTATATTTGATTCTGAATTACTTTAACTGGACGTGATCTTGAATATTTAATAAAAATTGTGCTTGACAAAAAAATTACAAATAAAATATAGCATATCTTAAAAAATACCGTCCCCTTTTTTCATCACGTGAGCATGCGTACCGCGGAACTCTTGAAGCGTGTATATCTTATCAACTGTTACTGGCAAATAAAGAGATAGTTCTAAAGAGAATGGCATGTAGAATACGATGGGAAATATTCCAACCAAGGTAAAAAGAACTGCTTACTTTTTCTTTCTGTCTACCCATAAACCGATACACTGTAAGATGTACAATATAATCTTTATTTTCTCAGACGTCGACATAAATCTCAAATGGTTGTGGATAGGCCTTGCTCTGTTCGTGGTTCTTGGAATTTTAGTTCTCTTTGTGTACCACTACAAAAGGAACCAAATTAAAGATCGTCGATATGATGCCAATCGCTACAGACCTGGCCAGAGAAAAACATCCATCCCGGTACGAAAACCATTTTTGGCCAAAAAACATTTTCCCCCCTTTCCTCCGTTAGGGTGCTTTAATGTTGTCGACTACTTCAACAGTTTCGAGACTTCTGAAGCCTTAATATTTTTTTGTTGTATTTTCATATTTTTTTCAGTCCAATGGAGATCCTAAAAACGTAGCCATCTACTCCTACCGGAACAACGCAATCGCTCTCTCTTCCATGGACTTTGAATCCCTCGGGCTGATGCCGGGCAAATGGTGGGAAATCCCGCGAGATTTAATTACTCTTGGCAACACCCTTGGTGCTGGTCAATTTGGAATGGTTAAGAAAGGAGTTCTAGAGCTAGAAAATGGACAAGTGACTTGTGCGGTCAAGATGCTAAAGAGTAAGTCTTCATCAATGGTACACTTGCTCAATAATTCGGTGTCAGATTTGGGAGGGCGTCGCAGGGTGCCTTCATCTCCACTTTCTTTACAGACGCCTTGTAAATGCAAGAAAAAAGCCTCCCCGAGAATATACACTTTTAAAATTTTCCAGGAAGGGATATTCCGACCTGAGCTACCTCTGGTAAATCTTGCAATTTTTATATGTTTAGGCAAATGAAAAACATCCTGAAAATCTGCTAGTTCTTTTTCTTAATATTTTGGTGGATAGTGTAATAATACTCAAGAGAATCACAAGAAGGCTTAAAAATCTTCGACTGCGGATTTGGACGAGTAGCCCATGCTTGTCCCAATTTTATTTTATTTTATTTTATTTTATTTTCATTGATATTTCAGAATCAGCCGGTGAGGAAGAAGCACGTGATTTAATGAATGAGCTGGAAATCATGGCTGGTGTTGGTTCTCATGATAATCTGGTGAACCTTATTGGTGCATGTACCTATGATGGTAAGATCACATATGCCATTGAAATTTGGGTGCTCAGCTAGTCCGTCAATGTTAAAAAATTGTCCTTTTTCACGAGGTTAGCACTTAATACTCAGTGGCTAAAAAATCGTGTGACATAAAAGGAACTCTTTTTGACTCTATGCTAATTGCATTGATTTTTTACATAAAATGATTTGCATACTTTTTTTCACGAAGGACCATTCTTGATCGCATTGGAATTTGCTGAAGGTGGTAGCCTTCACAGTTACATCAAATCTAATGTGATATTCGTGGATGATGGACATGAAGCGTCTTCATTGTCGGATCAAGAAAAGTTAGGAATCGGTTTGGACATTACCAAGGGGATGCAGCACCTGGCGCACGTCAAGGTGAGATAGCCTTCTAGTCATCCCTCTTTCACAGACAACTCTGTTTGGACTGATTTTTTCAGCTTGGGACATTGTGGACCTTGTGGACCTTGTGGATCGAGCAGGAATGAATTGATGAAGAATGTTAACTAAGGATCAGACCCAAATGATAATCTGTTTACTGTTACTTCTTCGTTCTTTTCTTTTCCTTCTCCTTTTCCTTTTCCTTTTCAATAACAACACTTTTGCATCTTGCTCTTCAGTGCATCCATCGTGATCTTGCTGCAAGAAATGTTCTCCTCACTAGTGACCACAGAGCAAAGATAGCAGACTTTGGACTGTCTCGTGATGTGTACGAGCGTGGATTCTACGAAAAACAATCTCAGGTAACAAAGGATGCTTCCGACAATTTACTGGTTCTGCTAGGCATCCTTACTGACCAATGTTGCCAACCTGGCCGATACTGTCACCCTTTCCAGACTTCCAACCTTATCATAAATGATAATATGAATTGCTTGATAATTTTCAGGGCAAACTTCCAGTTCGATGGATGTCACCTGAAGCAATACAACAGATGATGTTCACAACAAAAAGCGACGTGTAAGATGATATATAAAAATATCACCCATACTGACAAAATTATACTTATTCTAATTTCCTGGCAATAAAGTGTATTAACATCGAATAAATCTTAAAGGGTTTTCTTGTAATAACTTTTTTTTAATGTTTCTTTTTACAGATGGTCTTATGGTGTTGTACTTTGGGAGATTGAATCTGGAGGTAACATAATTCTTCGTATCATAATATATCACTAGTTCTTCGTCGGTTTATCATTCAAACCAGTCTATTTAGCATCATGCATTGCATTGGCCCATTCACCTCGCTTATACGCTTTTCGTATAGTGGTTTGCAATCATTGCTGTGAAATCAAAACACAAAGACCTGGCGGTCATATTGGTGGAATTAACATGAGAAATATTTTGTTAAATACCACCAACATGGTGGCGATGACGTAAAAAATTACAGGCTAACTGCCACTGGCACAGCTAAATATACACCTATTTCAATAAAGGTTGTCGCAGCGGAAAGCGACAAGTGACAAGCAACAAGCCAAGACCACCCGCAAACAATCCTTTAATTAGCTGAAGATTCGGGACAACACTTAAGAAACGAAACAGTTGCAGACTACCATTACAAAACATCTAAATGACGAATAAGGAGGAAAATATAGATGTTCTTTGCCGTCCTGTGTTGTTGCTTGTTGCTTTCAGGTACGACAACCATTTTTGAAATAGGTGTATTTGATCCATGCAGAATGCTTTCTATACTTGTTAGAGGCCTTTATGTTATAGACCCATGTATGGTGACCCTTCGCTAGGACAAACAAGCCAATTACCCTTATCACCGGCCCATAAACAATGATCACGTTTAAGTACGTTAAACGCCAGTTTTTGTATATTTGTAACCTATTGGAACACTTCCAGGCAAGATGCCCTACGGAGGTCTTGGGATGCTTGAACTGATTGATTACTTAAAGAAAGGCCAGAGACTGGAAAGACCAAGACGATGTATACAGGGCGTGTAAGTAAATGGATGAGTACGAACTGTGAGCCACATTTCATTTGAGCTCAGTCCCTCTTTCTCTCTTTTCTCCCTCTGACCAAGTCGATCGCAAGGGAACTGTGTTCTGTGCAGGGACGTAGCAAGCCTTGAAAACTGAGCAAGCAACTGAGGGGGCAAAAGTCAATCCTCAACACGTGATCACAAAAAAATATAATTAATCCTTGATGTCTTTACTTGGGGGGGGGGGACTTGGGGGCACGGGCCCCCTGGCCTCTGTAGGCGCTATGACCCTGAGTAACTCAAGTTTCGTTAATTCTATGACAGCTATGACGTGATGCTGCATTGCTGGCACATGGATCCCAACAAGAGACCCACTTTTGATAACGTTTGTACGACAATGGAAGAACTCCTCTCCCAATCCGAGGTAAGTGTCCCTTCGCTAAGACTTCGCACAGCTATTAGATTAGTAAACCCTTTTTAAAACCCTTTTTAAATAAGCTATCTTATTTATGCAAAGTGTCCCTCAAAGTCAAGTATAAGAAACCCAGTGAATAAATCGTAAAAATTATGCTTTCAAATGAAATATCGAGAAAAGACTTTTAACCAGTGATTATATAGATTCCAAGGATTACAAAAAAAAGAAAAAAGAAAAAAAGGACAAAGTTCCAAATCTTTTTAAAGTTTGAACGATTTTCCTTAAGTAGTTATTTAATTACTTGATTAATTTTAGTCATATATTTGAAGTTTCCTCAGATTGATTTCGCCCCTCCATCCATGATATGAAAAGCATCCCCTTCTTGGTATCCAGTGAGGACATCCAAGATTCAGATCAAGAGTTACATTTTTTGTCTTCATAAACTTTATATTTGCGGTGACGACAGCCATATTGGATGACAGCCACATTAAATTGTTTAAGTATGCCAAGTATCATCAAGGAATCATGGCTTCTGCTCATTTACATTGTGAGAGAATTTTCCAATATGGCCGCTATCACGTGGACGCAGGAAATCTCAGTAGGCCAATAGTAAGCCTAAAGGAACTAAGACTATTTTCAACCGCCGAACTTCACATGAGCTGTTTGAACTGCGCTCCACGCCTTTTCTTCCTTGCTTTCTTTTCAGGAATATCAATGGAGCCAGCCAGAGTCAAAGTCAGTCTAAACTAATAGACAGTGATTACATAAAGTAATTGTACGTTGTACAAATCTTGTGACGACTGTTTGTTTGTTTGTTTTTTTTTTGTTTTGTTTTTTTTATTTCTTATTTTTTTTATTTATTTATTTATTTTTTGTATTTTTGTTGTTTTTTTTTTTTTTTTTTTTTGTTGTTTTTTTTTTTTTTTTTTTTTTTTTGTTTTTTTTTTTTTTTTTTTTTGTTTTTTTGTATTTGTTTTTTTTGTTTTTTTGTTTGTTTTTTTTTTTTGTTTTTTTGTTTTTTTTTTTGTTTTTTTTTGTTTTGTTTGTTTGTTTCTTGTTTTTTTTTCTAGCTCCTTGCTTATTTCTCAGGTTAAAAATAGCAAGACGTGACATCATACATTCCAATGATGTGACGGTATGTCGATCGTGTTGCTGTAGATATAAACCATCGTGGAAAATAATATAAGAACTTTTGAAGATTATGAATAGTTACGCCACCAAGACGACTAGCTATAATCCAAGTCATTTAGGTTTTTCGTTTCCGTCAATCAAATTTTCAACAGTCTGAGCTAGTAAATTTCTGATAGAAAAAAGGCTAAAAAAAACACCTGCTCTACTGGTATTCGAAGGCTCTTGATATTTTGGTGAACATTGGTCAACATTGCAAAGTTTTTCCCAATCTGAAAATTTGGGTTCGCACTAAGGATCGTCTTGTGTTGACAGATTGTAGCGGTAATGTAAACAAAACAAAAAACATTAAAATTCCGGCCCTAGTGCTTTTATTAGTTGTCTGCTGGATCACAGTACAGTCAAGCTCTTTGACCCCTAACCTCTGCGAGTTTTTAAAAATGTAACTCCCAACAAACAATTCCATTATCGATTACCTTTCTCTTCTGTTTTCGGTCCAGCTTTTTAAGGTCCCCTATATTTCAAAACATTCGTATTTTTGAAAACTCGACGTTTTCCGTTATCCGTTCCCAAGAAAAAAGTGCTGGAATTTTGTAAACAACGAGGTAAAAGTTTGGTAAGTAATTATGTTTACTCTTTAGGTCCGCCCTTAGATCCGTCGCTATGAATTCTACGTGATAACAGGTTTGATATTGCACCAAGCAAGGAAGTATTAACCTCATTTATAGACTTGAACTCGCTATCCTCCTGGCGTGTTCAGATCTTCGTTGAGTCTTCAGGAATATTTTTGTTCGCTGGTTATAATAACCATCTCGGTTGTTTCTAGCAAAAGTTCTGCAAATTAATGAGAACGACGATGGCTTGACAGCTTGTTGTAATCTTTATGTCAATGGATCGAAAACATCTTTATATATAGATGCACACAGTTCGCATACATTTTTATAGATGTACTTCAACTTATTAGTCCCCACAAAATCTTTAATGGATTTTCCCTGCTCAGCTAGGTACCCGGGTACCAGAGGTTCCTTGTCTTATTGCGAAAAGCGGAGCGACGACTCGTTTCTCGTCGCTTCGCGATTCCTACAAAAGACAAGCCACTCTGGAATTCAGGATACTGCTAAGCTTAAATTAAAAAAAACCTTGAATAGGTTCAAGTAAGTATCTGAGAATTAAAGACAAAGCAGACCTTTACATTTATTCATTATTTGCAACAGACTCTCCATCTACGAAACGACCAACTATTAAGTGGCCAACCTCTATTCAGCGGTCAATATTGACAATTACCAGAGGATGGCCGTAGTAAACATCTTTCAAAGCATGATACATTGTTAACTGGCTCTTTCTTGGTGTTGCAAGGCACGTAAGGCATGAACACAATAAAACTAGGGATAGCGTTAAAGCATCATATATCAGAACAAAATTATTTAAGCAAATTGAACTTATTTTGATTGTTTATTTTTCTTCATTTCACCGTTTGTTTAGAGCTTTGTAGTGTGACGTCAATCAGATGAAAAATGACTTCCGGGTCCAAAACGAAAAGCAGTATAAAGATTTTTCTTTCTTTTTTTTCTTTTCTTTTTTCTTCATGACAGGATTTGTTATCCAAAGTCCTAAAATGTTCGCAATGACTGATTTAACCTCGTTTACTTTAGTGGTTTTTGTGAGCAGTTGGATCCGGAAAGTTAAAATACGTCACAACTTTTAAAAAAGCTTCATAACCAAAGCTTTAATTTCGTTAGCCTGGTCTTGATTATTACAAACATTTTCATAAAAATTACGCGACCAACTTGATTTTGGCTTCCGTCGATCAAAAAATAATTAATTTAGATCCTTGGAAATCAGTAACTGAGGGACGCCAAAAACCAGACGACTCGAAATATTCTTGAGGGGTGCAACCACATCATTATTGATTTTATAAAGGTTCAAACTATAGGGCGAGGGTTTTCTGCATTGAGATTCAAGACCGATGTCGAGGGCGCAGACCGAGGCTGAGGTCTCGAATTTCAATGAAAGCCCGAGCCCGTGAGTTTAAACCTTTATAAAAACCAGCCACACTCCAATTGTTTCCATGGAAGATAATTGTAATTAGCAGTGTTTGGATTGATGAGAGCGCTTGCGTGACCATTCGATGTCAATTATATCGATGTTTGTGAGCTTTTGTATAGTTCGTTGATGAGGAACATGGAATGTTTAAAAGGTGTAAAAGCATCCAATCAAAGTTTTTTGGATGCACGAACATGGTACAGTTTTGTGACGACTTTTAAAATAATGATAATTTATTCATTTTTGTCGTGGACGTTGGTCTGGTAAGATGTTTGAGCTTGAGGACAAAGACTATGAACCGTTTATTACTCCTCAATGTACTTCGAGCCAACAATTACCAACCTTTGAAGTGGACGAGCCTAGTAAAGTGCTAGGTGGCGTTGTTGAACCGAATTGAAGCGGAAGAGTATGCTACAGCGAAAGAAGACTTCAAATTTGGTGAGCCGTTGAATTAAAGCGAAGTGCTAGCTAAAGTTAAGCAGTCTGTTCCGAAGTCCAGTTTGTATAAAGATGCATGGGCCATTAAGATGTTGAAAGAATGTCGTAACGAGCGAAATATGCGAATTCGTAATTCCGAGGGCTATAATAATACAGCCAAGCTGGAATTGATATGTAAATCTTTGCAAAATATGTCGATTCAAGAATTGAATAACAACCTTTCGTTATTCATAATGGAAGCAAGAAAAGTTAATGGTAATAAATATCCTCCATACAAATACGCTCCACGGTATTATAGCTGCCATTCAACACCATATGAGACAAATATGATATTGTGAGTTTCTTTAATGATGCCGAGTTTGCACAACTCCGGTCAAGTTTAGATGCTCCCATGAAGGAATCTGCCTCTGAAGGGTTGGGAAACTCGAAGAAACAAGCGAAAATTATCACGTTAGAGGAAGAAGAAAAACTTTGCAGTGAATGCATTTTAGGTCACTCATGATCAGAACCCCAACAACTGCTCAACACCATTATTTTTTTATTGGGCATCCATTTCGCTCTTCGATGCGGTCGGGAACATAGGCGACTGCGAAAAACAGATTCCCAAATAACCACTGGTTATGACAGAAAAACTTGCTTGACGTTTCTTGAATACCATGAGGACATATCAAATACAAATGCTGGCGGATTAAAGGGTCGTAAGGTGAAGAGCAAAGTTACTCGAGCGCACGAAAACACGAGTAACCCAGAAAGATGTGTGGTAAGAAATTCGTATGTTTAATTTGATTGATTTCGATTGGTTGTATGATTTTCGTTTAATAAAGCAGTGCACATTATAAAACGGGTGATACTGATGCCCTGCACTTGACTCCTTTAAAACATCGAAAACCTGACTGTTGGTACAGTTCGGTGCCGGTAGGACACAACACACTGACGTCCACTATGAAGCGACTGTGTGATGCAAGTGGTTTGCCAGGATACCGAACAAATCATTCCTTACGTGCCACGGTGCGACCCGCATGTTTGATTTTGGCAAATTTGCGAAAAGACAGGCAAGTTGGGCAATACATTTTACATTCAATGGAATGGAATGAGGGAGAAATGAAATTATTTTCAACTAAGATACATTTGACAATTTTGTTAATTTTGACATTTAATTTGATTTAGGTCATCGTAGTAATTCCGGGCGATCATACAAACGCACTTTCACGTCCCAAGAAGTGATGGTATCGAGTATCTTGTATGGCTGTGCGGAGGAGAAAACAAAGAAGGCCAAGATGGAAGAGCAGAAGCCAGAAATTCTGAAGTTCGAATCAGATGAGCTGAAGCTGAGACGTTTGGATGAGATGAAAGGAAAGTTCTACACTATTAAGAAACCTTTTTAAAACAATGTGAATTACCAAGTTTTTTTTGTTTTGGTTTTTGTTTTTCTAGTTGATTAAAACTATTTGCAAAATGTTGTGTGTTTTTCTTCTTCTTCTTCTGTTTCGCAATAACAGCGGAACTGAATTCAAAACCGGGGACAGGTCTTGAATTCAAATTCAAAGCCTTGCCCGGGTTTTGGATTCAGCCCCGCACTTCCCTGCTGATAATCAAAGCCGCCCAAGACTTTAAAACAGTGACTTGATTCAGTAATGGCTCATAAGCTTACATATGCTCTTTTAAGCTTCTCTTAGTTGACTGTGTATCTCTGATTCTATTTTCAGTGGAGACACTTGGCTGAGTTGAAACATGGGTTTCATTTGGTTGGTCATGATATTTCTGTTTGCAGGAAATGGTACGTTCGTTCATTGACAATTTTAAACCCATTTTCCTAATTACGCGACCAACACAGTCCAAGACGTCATAGTTTTTGGCTGTCGTCGATCAGAAATTTACCAGCTCAGACCGTTGAAAATTTTATTCACGGAAACCAAAACCCAAGCAGGTAACTCGAATTATATCAGAGTTGTCTCGCAATCGGTCGCGTAATTATGAAAATGGGTACTATAAAGATTCTTAATATACACATACCGAGATTTACTCAGTAAAATCCTGTGCAATAAATTTTCGTTCGTTTATTTTTCCCAAGCAATCACAATGCGCGTATCGCTTTTTTACATGTAAAAAAACGATACGTCCAATCAGAAGCCACGTACACCCTCTCCACTCCCCATTTTTAAATAAAGGTATTACTGAAATAAGTCTTTTTATGGCTTGATTTATCTATTTATTTTCATAATATTTATACAAGGACATTACATTTGGCAAAGCTAGTTTAAAGAGAGCCCTGTTAGAAACAAAAAGAACAAAAGGAATACATCCATAATTACTACAATACTACACTAACTACTGCAGATAATGAAACAGTATATAATAAACGCTGGTCGTTAAACGCTTGAAATGATTCTTGTGGATTTAGTGGTAACTTTCACGCCGAAACGCGCGCTTCCCTTTCCACCTAGCTCTACGACTCTTGCTACCAGGGACCGCGGAGCAGGGGGGAGGGGGGGGGGCTAATTTTGCCGCCATTTTGAATTATTTATTTGCTGTTTAAAATACCAAGTTCTCCGGCTCTTCTCAATAAATTAGCTGTGTGAAATATGGAATAATCCAATGTCAGTTTAAGAATCCAGTTCTCCAACGAATCCAGCAGTCCATTAGACTTCTCTAAACCCATGATTTATTACGACGACACGAAAAAGAGCCTAGCGGAGACGTCACGATATCACTGGTGAAAGGGCTTTTTCGATGGCAAGGAGAGTAGACATGGCTGATAGCTAGTTAACATGCAAGAACATTCAACAACGATTCTCTTTAACTGCCACAAAGAGCAAACAGTTAGACTCCGAGTCAAGCCAGTTTGTGTCGAGAAACAACAACCGCAAAAGAATTAAAATTTTGGAACTTTGACAATTAAGGACATTTAGTAAAGGTTTATAGTCAGTGAAAATACTTTCCTACCAAAATGTGCAAAATTGTCATAACTTTAATATAATGCAATAAATTGTTGCAAATGCCCCTCAAAATCGCAGGGTCTCAATTTCAACTTTTTTTTCGGGGGAGCATGCCCCCAAACCCCCTAGGTGGTCAAGTCTTTGGTGGTTGTTAGCCCCTCCTATCAAAATTACGCTCCGCGGTCCCTGGCTTCGCAACTATTTTGGTGGGAAATACTCGATGTCTTGTTTAAAACTTGTAAATGAGGATAGACCTAATAATATCAACGATTGTTTTTAGTTGCAGTTGTCAAGGCAAACAACTGTTGGCAGACATCTGTTAGCATCAATTACACAGTGGGGCCCTCTGTGGTCAACATTACACAGTGCAACGCCAACAGTGTCATGAACAAGGTAAATTTCATAGTAGTGATTTATTTTATTATAAAGATGTATGCCCATCAACTCATAGGTACCGTAACTTTCCCGTTCCTCCATCCCTTAATGCCTCCACTACCATTTAAGATTATTTAGTTAACTACTCTCATGGCCTTAAGAATTGATTCATTTCCTTTCAATCGGCCATCCACTCCTGTCAGCTGTCAGACCATGCTTATCATTCCTCATCCCCCCCCCCCCCCCTCTCCATGTTCCTCTTTTACCTTCAAGACAAAGCATCACAGTATACTGTATGAACCATCTCTTTGGTCCAATGGGTTCTTCGACCCCAATTGCGAGTTGGAAACTATATCGCCTTTGCCTTGCATGTCAGTCATTCTGTTGTCATGTCTTGATCACAGGTATTGAATCATGGGAAAAACCAGCTGTCCTGTTCAGGTTTAATACTCAAGCTCCTCAACGTTACCATAACAACCCCAGGAAACCTATTTTCCATCAATGGATCTTTTGGGGTCATATATGGTAACATGAATTCAAGTCAAAAAACCGCTGCGCAATTATGTCTTAGAAAGGCCGTGCTATTACGCGACATCGTCCTGAGACCATATTACTATGCACGTCCTCTGAAAGGGTTTTACTGGGCAGACCGTGCAACGTTATCAAACTATCAAGATGCTATCTGCTCTCTGAATGGGTCGGTCCCCTCAAATGGCGTGTGCGGTGAGTTTGGTAAAAATGATGATGATGACCTGAGGTAGTGCAATTGCGCAACCAGCCACCTCTCATGATCATAAGTTACCTTTGAGAATACACGTCGAAATATTGCTATGTAAATCGTATATCATAATCATACATTTTAAACAACTGCCCAAGGAATTTTGCATGCTCACCTGCTGGCGCCCATGTTAGATGGCAGACCAACAGAATCCTTTTACTCTTCCTCATGTAAAAGGTTGTATTGTCCCTTCCACCCAACTGGCTGCCGTCATGTGATTAAATAAAACGTTCGCAAAATATAAATGTGAAACGTAAATGTCGAGTTGGATTTCGTGGCCCGTGCATCATGCATCATGCATCATTTTGAGGACAAAACAATAGGTTCTCAGGAGATTGAAACTATTTTGTTTTGTTCTCCAAATACAGTTTCCTTCACAGTTCCCTGCACCATCTTGAAGGGTAGAGGCACCTTTGCTTCGAAGCGAGTCGAACGGTGAGCTTGCAATGATAGAGACATGTGAATAATTGTCCAAGGTGCTAAAAGGACTCTATCATTACAAGCTCACCATTCGTCTCGCTTCAATGCAAAGGTACGGCTACTTTTCAAGAGGGCGCAGAAAACTGTGACTATCGAGCTGCTTCGACGTCAAGTTAGCTCAGTGATGCCTGATTGCTGAACCCAAGTTAACATTATGAAGGCTGGCCACATCATGGGTGTAAGCAGCGCTTCTGGTTGGTCATTTGTTTGCTTATTACATTTCTTTTCTTTTTTTGTCAAGATTCTACAGTGTTTTTACATTTTGTAAACTTGGTCTCAAGAAGGCGCGTCAGTCTTGGAGACACAACTGTTCAGTTGCATTGTATTGTTTATGGAACAGCTTCAAATATCGAAATGTCCTGGTACAAAAATAATAAAATGATTTATTACAATGTTGAGTATGCCAAAGCTAATTGGTACTACACGAAAATATATATATTAGTACTTGTGCTGAAGAATGTGACAACATTACAAGCTGGTGAATACACCTGTGAAGTAGATTCAAGCATTGGAGTTATGACAAGAAGTTCAAAGCTTGAAGTGCAAGGTATTTATGTAGTTATAGAGAGCTGTAAGCTCTGCTCTGGTCTGCTCTGGTCTGCTCTGCTCTGCTCTGCTCTGGTCTGCTCTGCTCTGCTCTGCTCTGGTCTGCTCTGGTCTGCTCTGCTCTGCTCTGCTCTGCTCTGCTCTGCTCTGCTCTGCTCTGCTCTGCTCTGCTCTGCTCTGCTCTGCTCTGCTCTGCTCTGCTCTGCTCTGCTCTGCTCTGCTCTGCTCTCTAGTTTCGTACTTCAATTTTTTTATTGTCATTAAAGTATCTGAACAGGTTATAATGGAAATGGGTCTGAAGTACGAAGTATTTGGTCCAGATTTGTCAAACTCATCGTCTCCCAGATACAGAGCATTAGCAGAGGAGTTCAAACAGCAGGTTAGAACAATTAAAAAAAAACACAATCTCACAGTCTGTCTGTCTGTCTGTCTGTCTGTCTGTCTGTCTGTCTGTCTGTCTGTCTGTCTGTCTGTCTGTCTGTCTGTCTGTCTGTCTGTCTGTCTGTCTGTCTGTCTGTCTGTCTGTCTGTCTGTCTGTCTGTCTGTCTGTCTGTCTGTCTGTCTGTCTGTCTGTCTGTCTGTCTGTCTGTCTGTCTGTCTGTCTGTCTGTCTGTCTGTCTGTCTGTCTGTCTGTCTGTCAAACGAGTAAGCCACGAGTTTGAACCTCTCAACGTTTAAACGTATTTTTTTCAAAACTATTGAGTAAGTCTAAAAGAATGGATAATTCGAAGCATCTAACGTGTGAAGAAGATATATTTAAGTGGTCTGGAACGGTAGAAGAACTTCAGGAGCTTGTAAATTCTGTTCTAACTGATATGAAAGTTCACGTCGAAAATGGCGAGCTGACAGAGGATAAATCACATAAAGCTTTTACATACAAATGCAATGAATACTCTGTAAGATTTTACCAGACCAGCAAGAAGCTAAAGCTCTTTGGTGCGAATAGTGTACTGATGGACAAATTTTACGAAATTAGTGCTGCTGCAAAGGAGTCTTCGGCCGAAGCTGTGGACAACGAAGATGACGAAGAAGATGGCGAAGATGAAACTGACAATGATCTTGAAACTCTTAGAGATGAATTGGACATCATAAAAAGGGAAGTAAGTTTGATAAAGAATTCTCTAAATGACAAAGAAGCTAATTCTAATTTAAAAAGTGAATTACAGCTTTCCCAAAATGAAAATGAAAAGTTAAGAACAATAATTGATATGCAGAAGGAGGAAATATGTAAGCTTAAAATTGAAAGCCAAAGTCTTCTCAATGTCATTAGCCTATTGTCAGTGCCAATTGATGAATTGAGATCTTGGATTGACGATCAGAGCCTTGATTTACTTGCTCTAAATGAAACAAGGCTGGATGAGTCAATCCCAGACTCAGTTGTTAGTATAAATGAATATGAATTAATTCGATATGACAGGAATCGTAGAGGTGGTGGAATATGTTTCTACATAAAGAAATCTATAAATTACAGTATTCGAAAAGATCTTCTTATTGAAGGTCTTGAATGTCTTTGTTTAGAAATAATTTATCCACACGCAAAACCTTTTACTGTTATATCGTGCTATAGGCCTCCAAACGCCTCAGCCAGTTTCTTTGACTGTTTTGAGTCTATAATTACGAAACTGGATAGCGAGGAAAAAGAAATAATAATCTTAGGCGATCTTAACTGTAATATGTTAAGTAGCAGTTCTGACTCAAATACAGGAAAGCTAAAACTACTTATGGAATTATATCAGCTTTTTCAAGTAGTTAATCAACCTACAAGGATTACTGATTTATCTGAAACTCTTATAGACGTTGTCATATGTAATAAGCCAGATAGGTTGGTAGCTTGTGGGGTATACCATCTTGGAATTAGCGATCATAGCCTTATTTATGCTATTCGTAAAGTATCAACTTCTCAAAAACACCAACAACCTAAAATCGTTATGTCTAGACAATTTAAAAAATTTGATCCCGCTAAATTTATTGAAAACTTACGTGCTTTTAGTTGGGACACATCTAGCTCTCGCATTAACGTAGAAACCTTATATGATAGCTGGTGTTCAAACTTTCTTTCGGTAGCGGAAGCTAATGCTTCTTTACGTTCTAGAAGAGTTAGAAAAAAACCATCTCCATGGTTGACTACCTCAATAAGGCAAATGATTGTTAATAGGGATGCAAGTAAGGCTCGTGCAGTTAAAACAAAGAATGTTGAAGCATGGAATCAGTATAAAAGAGCACGTAATCATGTCAACAAAACTATTAAAAAGGCAAAAGCTGAATATTATAAAAATAATATAGTATCAAATGAGGGTAACATGAAAGAGATATGGCGTACTATCAATCAAATCTCATCACGTAAAACTAAGGATGGCCATATCAATCAAATTAAATCCGATCATGACACGATTACTGATGCTCAAGGCATTTCCAATATTTTGAATATCCATTTCACTCAGATAGGAAAAAAGCTAGCATCAAATTTACCTTCAAGCCAAACTACTTTTGAACAGTATATGTATAATAGTCTTAGCAGTTTTGAATTTAAGGAAAATTCGAATGATGAAGTATTCGAATTGCTCTCCCAAATTTGTCCTGATAAAGCAACTGGATTGGATAATATTTCAGGAAGACTACTTAAAGAGGCTGCTTCGGTTGTCTCTCCTTCATTATGTCATATTTTCAATAGATCTTTAAATACTGGAATTTTTCATTCTCAATGGAAAATAGCCAAAGTCTTTCCTTTGCATAAAGGTGGCGACAAAGATGTACTTGGTAATTATAGACCTATTTCAGTCTTGTCTGTTGTCACTAAAATTTTTGAAAAGCTAGTCTATAAACAGCTTTATTCCTATCTTTGTGAAAATAATCTTTTAGTTAATAATCAATCTGGTTTTCGTGCTCTTCATTCAACCGTAACTGCTTTACTTGATGCTTCTAATGACTGGCTTATGAATATTGACAATGGTCTATTAAATGGTGTCGTACTTCTGGATTTAGCTAAGGCATTTGATACGGTTGATCATACCATCTTGATAAAGAAACTTGCGTATTATGGAATTAATGGGAATGCTCTCACTTGGTTTAAATCATACCTAAGTAATCGATCACAGAAATGTTTTGTGAACAACATTTTTTCAGACTCTCAGGATATGTCTTGTGGAGTTCCTCAGGGATCAACTCTAGGTCCATTACTTTTCATTTTGTATATAAATGACCTGCCGCATTCCCTTAATAATGCTAAGCCCAGAATGTACGCCGATGACACATCAATAACAGTAACTGCTAATAGTATACAAAATATTGAATCAAGCATGAATACTGAGCTTGTGGGTGTTGGAAATTGGCTAATTGCTAATAAACTCAGTTTAAATGTCGCAAAGACTGAGTATATTCTCATTGGTTCACACCCAAAAATAGCTTCTCTTCCAACACAACCTGCAATTAAAATAGATAATACTCCAGTAAAAAGAGTAATTACTTCTAAGCTGCTTGGGGTGTTTATCGATCAAACGCTTTCATGGTATGATCAAGTTGATAACATTGCCAAAAAGGTGTCCATGGGGATTAGTGCTTTAAAACAAGTTCGTCCCTTTGTTACATTTGACACCTTAATAATTATTTATAACGCCCTTATCTTGCCATACTTTGACTATTGTGATTTTAATAAGGGGTCTTCTAATAGACTACAAAAATTACAAAACCGTGCAGCTAGAATAATCACTGGATCAGACTATGATACTAGGTCAGCAGATATCCTTAAAAGGTTAAAATGGGATAGCCTCGAAGAAAGACGGTTTAAGCACAAAGCTTGTACTATGTACAAAATATTGAACAATGGAGCTCCTACATACCTGAGTACTGATTATAATATATTAGGAGACACTGTCTGTTATGATTTAAGAGGAGGTAATTGTATGTTAACTCTTCCTAAACCAAAGACAGATTCTCTTAAAAGAAGCTTTAGGCATGAGGGTGCCAAGATTTGGAATAGCTTGCCGCTTTCTGCTAAATCCTCAAAGTCATTTAAAGAATTTAAAGGAAAACTATGAATCTAATTAATGTAAAGTGTACATTTCCTTAGTCTGATTTGTAAATTTTGTAAATAGCATAATTTATCAGTGAGAGTCATATATTGTAATTAACACTGATTTTTTACATATTTTGAACCACGGCTTCCATGGAAAGCAATTTTTTAAGTTGATGGAACTACCGTGTTTAAATAAAGGTGATTCATTCATTCTGTCTGTCTGTCTGTCTGTCTGTCTGTCTGTCTGTCTGTCTGTCTGTCTGTCTGTCTGTCTGTCTGTCTGTCTGTCTGTCTGTCTGTCTGTCTGTCTGTCTGTCTGTCTGTCTGTCTGTCTGTCTGTCTGTCTGTCTGTCTGTCTGTCTGTCTGTCTGTCTGTCTGTCTGTCTGTCTGTCTGTCTGTCTGTCTGTCTGTCTGTCTGTCTGTCTGTCTGTCTGTCTGTCTGTCTGTCTGTCTGTCTGTCTGTCTGTCTGTCTGTCTGTCTGTCTGTCTGTCTGTCTGTCTCTCTGTTTGTCTGTTAATCTAATGATTTAGTAGAACAACCGAATTACATTTTGTTTCATTGATTCGCACAGGGAACAGATGTACTCAGCTCAATTGAAGGATTCCAAAGAATTGAAGTTTCTGGTTTCAAGTAAGAATGAAACAACATAATCAGGGGCGACGCAAGGAACTAACAAGTGAGGGGGCTAAAATCGCCAAGATCGCCGAAGCACAAAAAAAACAATAATTTGCAATTGGGGGCAATAGAAATTTGCCTGAAAAGTGGGGAAGGGGATTGGCTTTTGAATTTTGTGAATTTTGCCGGCCCGGCTCTCTTGCTTCCGCCGCCCCTGATAATATGATTGTAACATTAGGTTTCTCTTTTATAACCTATTTTCCCCAGTCATTCTTGTTGTCACTATCTCAGATATACATGTATGTAACCCTGTTCTGCTCTATTTCCAATTATAATATTATAGCTTAGATAGTAGGCGCGCTCTCATTGGCTCATTCACTCACAAAACCTATGCTCTATTCTTATTTTATTTCCTTTCTATTCAGAAACGGAAGCATCGTTGTGGATTTCATCATTTTCATGTCACAAGTGTTATCAGCACCCCAGGACAACCCCCCAGATCTTGTTAAAGAAGTAAACACTTTTATGATACAACAAGTGAAAACAGGGAGGTTTGGAAACTACTCAATCAGCCTCAATTCACTCTTTCTTAAAGGTAAACACGATATGCAAGGCTTGATAACGTGAACCAATTTTCTCTGCAACTTCTTGCGACACGATTTGCATGGAGTATTGCGGCTGTTTTATCAATTTAAAAGTGCGCTATTGCTTTATTTTAACAGGAACATAGCACTCCTAGCTTGCACTTAGCATTTTCAGCTTTTAAGGGAAGCACGGGTTGCGTAGCGGAGCGCACTTGCCTCTCACTATGGCTACCCGAGTTCGAGCCCCCCTTGGCTCGGTGTCGTATGTTAATAGAGTTGTTTGTTGGTTCTCTCCTGTGTTTCGAGGGTTTTTCCGGGTTGTCCGGCTTTTTCCTCCCTCCTCAAAAATCAACTTTTAAATTCCAATTGGAATGCAGTGGAGTAAGAGCCACTCTGTGGATTTAAGGGGAGAAGACAAAAAGGAGGAGCGTGTCAAAAGAGAGAGAGAGAGAGAGAGAGAGAATTTATACGGGGCAGTAGCTCTCTCCCCGGTTTCTATATTTTAATACATTTCTTCTGTATGATATTTATTGCAGCTCTCCCTCCCTCACCAATAAACATAAAAACCATAGCTAAAGGAACAATGTACATCGAACTACAATGGGAGCGGCCTGTGAATTGGGAATCATATCAGATCAAAAAGTACATCATCAAGTATAAGAAGAGCGGAGAAACAACCTTCGAAATTATTGAAATGAATTCAAATATTTTCGCCAAGAAGATTGAAAATCTGGAAAAGAATACGAAATATGATTTTCAACTGTATTCGAAGAATCCTGTTGGACAGGGTACTCCGTCTACGTTCAGTGCTACTACATTAAGTGGTAAGTAGTTTGATTAAAACTGCCCGAACATATCTTAGCTTCTGTCCGTGAGGATGATTATAATGATGGAGTCACAGCTATAGGACACTAAACAAAATGTTTTACGGTGGGAGAAAAACTGAAGTTCATGGAGAGTAAATCATGAGTAAACAAGCAGCTTGGTTTGGTAGTTGATCGATGGGTTGGTGGGTTTAATGACTGGTTGGGAGTTGTTATGTCAGTGGGTCGGTGGGTTTGTGGCGGGTCGGTGCATGGGTCGGTGGAAGGTAGGTCGGTGGAAGGTGGTGGGTGGGTTGGTGTGTTGGTGTGTTGGTGGGTCGGTAGAAGGTGGGTTGGTGGGTGGGTGGGTGGATCGGCGGGCGGGTCGGTGGGTCGGTGGGTCGGTGGGTCGGGGGGTGGGTGAGTTTGTGGGTCAGTGCGTGGGTCAGTAGAAGGTGGGTTTGTGGGTTGATGGGTTGGTGGGTGGGTTGATTGGTTGGTTGGTGCTTATTCTAGTTTCTTCCTTTCAGTCAATCCTGTCATTGCCAACAATGGACAAAACTTCACAGTTAAAAAGGGCGAAACAGCCGTTCTCTACTGTATTGGTTCAAGTGAAGAAATACCAGATAAAGTCAATTGGACTTCCACGCTTCCATTAAGAGCAAAAAAGTATTGGAATGAAACAAAGAACACCAAAACCATATACATGACGCTGAAAAATGTGTCAGAAAAAAACGCAGGAATCTATAAGTGTAGAACATCTTTGAAGGGTGATGTTGGAAATGGCAGTGTCCGATTGATTGTCATAGGTCAGTTGCAGCATAAAATATTGGTACTTAATAAACACATTGTATTATAGTCTAATAATCTGATAATAATTTTGATTGTATTTGCTTTCTCTTCAGTTCCTATTGAAGTAAATTTGAACGCAACGCTTCTTAATGAGACTTTTACGGAGGAGTTAAAAATAAAGACGACACCCAAATACAAGAGATTGAAAACTAAATTTGAAAATGAGGTACGTTTTAATTATTATATAAAAATGAAAGAGAGAGAGAGAGAGCATTACAAAGCATTCGTTCCAATCATCCATCCATCCAATCATCCATCCATCCAATCATCCATTCGTTTGATTTATTAATTCATTTTTTCTGTCCTTCATTTTAAACAGTTATCTAAACTTTACTTAGATATGAGCGGCTTTAAAAGAGTCGAAGTTATTGGATTCACGTAAGTATATATTTCAAGCTGGAATTAAGTTTTAAGATACTGTCAATCAAAGATACGACAATTCGGTTGTACACTTTAAGGTACTGTTACATCAGGCAATTTCCTTCACAAGTTGTGAGATAAGTTGCACGAGAAATTTCCTATAGTATAGTGCCATACGCATACCAAAAGTGCCTCGCAATTTTGCTGCTGCATTAACCTTTGCGAGAAATAGAACCAAGTTCTACTTTTCGCAACAAAATTGCGAGACATTGCCTATGATAACACCACTGTTGCAACTTGTGTCGCAACGATTTGTTATGACAGCCAATGATATTTCAGCGCGCGTAATTTATTTATCGTCCCAGGCAATTACAGACTGACTATTCTATGGCACAAGTTGTATGAGTTGAAACATTGCCCTGGTGTAATAACATACCCTGCAACGTCAACGAACTGGGTTTTTTAATAGTGTAACAGAATTGGGACAAAAATTGCGAGGAAAATTGTCTAGTGTAACAACTTACACCTTTGCATTGGAGAAAATGAAAACCAACTTCAAATTGATTGACAGTTCAAAACTGTTCGCATAATATTGAACATCATTTAAGGATTCCAATTGGTTCCAAACCGCCACCCGGTTAGCTCAGTTGGTAAGAGCGTCGGTCTGTTGTGCGGGAGGTCGTGGTTCGAATCCCGGCCGGACCAACACTCAGGGTCTTAAAATAACTGAGGAGAAAGTGCTGCCTTTGTAATCACATCTACAAATGGTTAGACTTTCAAGTCTTCTCGGATAAGGACTTTAAACCGTAGGCCCTGTCTCCCAACCCTTCCTTAACCTGTAAATGGGGGACATAAAAGAACCTGTTGAATTATTCGTGTAAGAGTAGGGGATTGTCTCCCGGTTCAACAGCCTATCACAATTTGGAGGCATAACACTAATTACTAACAATTCACTCATGATTGTAAGCTGCACGGCTGCTAATAGCGCCTTAATATGCAGCCCGTAAAGTCCTCCACTGGTAAAAATTGTAAAGCGCATTGAGACGATGTGAAATGCGCTATATAAGAACCCATTATTATTATTATTATTATTATTATTATTATTATTATTATTATTATTAGTGTGAGTTCAATGGCAAAAATAACATGAAGCTAACCCAACTCGTACGCTTTTATCGTATTTATCGGTTGTTCATCAGAAATGGCAGTGTGAAAGTGAGATCTCGAGTCATCGTAGAAGTCAAAGTCGGAGAAGCAAAACAGCTAAATAAGCCAACCAGAACAAAAGTCGCTGTCACTAGAAGAATCATCGAGAAAGTCAAAACGTCAGGTGGTAATATAGGTGGAGGATTGTTTATTAAACAGAACTCCATTACATCCGATGGTAAGTTGATATAGCAATAGACGAAGAAAAAAATAAACATCAACTTCATCGAACCCTGGGAATCACGGGTAACTGGCACTGCTAATGCGTCGCCTCTCACCAATGCGATCCGGGTTCAAGTCCCGCTGGGCGCGGTCTTGTATGTGAGTAGAGTTTCTAGTTGGTTCTCTGCTGTGCTTCGAGGGTTTTTCTCCCTCCGCAAAAACCAACTTCTAAATTCCAATCTAATTTTAGGAGATATTTTTGATTGAGCTAATTTATCACATCTGATTTCGCACTATAATGCGAATAAAATGGTTATCAAGATAGATAAGTGAACTGCATCGTCTCTTGATTCTCCTCGATTCTTGGGAATTAATTTTACATATTATTTCTGACATTACGGATCATAGAAGCAATGAAAAATCTCCGGTTTCCTTATTTCTTTTAGCTCCACCTCCCTCTCCTCTTAATCTGACCGTGACAGAAGTACACGAAACTTGGGCGCATCTCAGATGGAGGGAACCAGAAGACGCGGACGTGTTCTCCATCCACAGCTACACCATCAAACTGAAAAAGTTTGCAGAAGAATGGGAAGACAAAGATACAACGCAGCGTTTTACGTTGGATTGGAGGGTACAAGAACTCGAAGATGATACACCGTATATTGTAAAAGTGTTTGCTAGAGGTAACGGTGGTGATGGGCTGGACAGTGAGCAGCAGGAGTTTAAAACAAAAGGTTTGTGTATATATTAGATAGTTGAATAAAACTATAACCTGCATCCTCGTCGATGCAAATGGATGTCTGACGCTAATGGAGACCTTAACTTAAGCATCCAGAGAGATATAGATTAATTAGATATATATGAGATGGTTGCTGTTGTCATGTCTATGTAAATATACGGCTCATTTCAATAAAATTAGTTGCCAGAAAAAGTACAAATAAAGCTGAGACCGGCACCGCTTCATAGCTATTGATGGGCTTGAGATCTTTTACCAGTTACAGTTCCTGAACATTCCTCCTGTGAGCATCCTCAAGCTGCAGTTTGTATCAAAAAGCTTTACTTATGTAATATGCGATGTTTTCCCATGATCCTCACCGGTCTCATCTTTGTAGATTTTTGGTGACTAATTTTAATTATTGAAATAAGTACAAGCACGCATCAAGAGTTCCCCCCTACTTCTCTAAGCGCATGCTCACGTCTTTCAGTCTTTAATGGAAATTATGCTTGACAAACAAAATACAAGTAAAATCTAACATATATATAATATATACTGTCCCACTTTTTCATCACGTGAGCATGCGTACCGCACAACTCTTGACGCGTGTATATCTTATCAATTGTTGCTGAAAAATATAGAACTAGTTCTCAAGAAAATGGCATGTAGAATAAGATGGGAAATATTTCAACCAAAGTAAACGGGACTGCTATTTTTTTCTTTTTGTCTGCAGATTAAAAAATGTACCGTTGTACAATCATCATATTTTCTTATCTTTTCTCAGAGATCGACATATTAAATTTCACATGGTTGTGGATAGGCCTTGCACTGTTTGTGGTTCTCGGGATTTTGGTTCTCTTTGTCTACCACTACAAAAAGAAACAAATTAAAGATCGTCGATATGATGCCAATCGCTACAGACCTGGCCAGAGAAGAGCATCCGTCCCGGTAAACCATTTTCTTCCCCCTTTCTTCTTAGGCTTCTTTAATGTTGCAGACTACCTCAACAGGTTCGAGACTTCTGAAGCCTTAATAATATTTTTTTGTATTTTCATATTTTTTCAGTCCAATGGAGATTCTAAAAACGTAACCATCTATTCCTACCGGAACAACGCAATCGCTCTCTCTTCCATGGACTTTAAATCCCTCGGGCTGATGCCGGGAAAATGGTGGGAAATCCCGCGAGATTTAATTATTCTTGGCAACACCCTTGATGCTGGTCAATTTGGAATAGTTAAGAAAGGAGTTCTAGAGCTAGAAAATGGACAAGTAACTTGTGCGGTCAAGATGCTAAAGAGTAAGTCTTCATCAATGGTATACTTGCTCAATAATTCGGTGTCAGATTTGGGAGGGCGTCGCAGGGTGCCTTCGTCTCCACTTTCTTTACAGACACCTTGTAAGTTCAGGAAAAAACCCTACCCGAGAATTTACCATTTTAACATTTTCCAGGAAGGAAGCTTCTACCCTGAGTTTCTACCCTGAGCTTGTAAATTTTGTCGCACTTTTTATATGTGTCTGATTGGGCAATAACTTACAGTAAAAATCAACTGCGTGTCTTTTCTTATATGTTCATGCACGTTCAATTAATATTTTGATACAATATCGAGCAAAACAATACTTAAAAGGATTGTATATGCCCCTGAGCTAGTAAGACACTTCCTACACAATAAGCAAATGAACAACATCCTGAGAATCTGTTAGTTCTTTTCCTTAATATTTTGGTGGATAGTGTAATAATATAACAATAGAGGCGATGTTCGAGGGCATAAATGTGTTTTTGGCCCGACTCAGGCTCATTTTAGCCCGAGCGAAGCGAGGGTTAAAATGAGCACTGAGAAGGGCCAAAAACATATTTATGCCAGAGAACATCGCCTCTATTACTATTATTATAACTTTTTAGGGCATTTACAAAAGGAATAAACGACTACATATTTTGAAAAATACGACATCACGTCTTATTGGCTGATGGCAGCGGGCTAAAATCTATTTTAGCCCGCTGATTTTCGTATTTTAGCCCGCAAAATGCGCCACAATGCCCTATAAAGTTATAATAATACTCAAGAAAATCACAAGTGGGCTAAAAGAATCTTCGGCTGCGGATTTGGAGGACATGAAAAGGCTAAAAGAGTAGCCCATGCTTGGCCCAATTTTGGAAAATGAATCTGATTCAGAATATTATATTTTCATTGATATTTCAGAATCAGCCGGTGAGGAAGAAGCACGTGATTTAATGAATGAGCTGGAAATCATGGCTGGTGTTGGTTCTCATGATAATCTGGTGAACCTTATTGGTGCATGTACCTATGATGGTAAGATCACATATGCCATTGAAATTTGGGTGCTCAGCTAGTCCGTCAATCGGTTAAAAAACTGATGTCCTATGATAATTGCATTGATTTTTTACCTAAAATGATTTGTATACTTTTTTCACGAAGGACCATTTTTGATCGCGTTGGAGTTTGCTGAAGGTGGTAGCCTTCAGAGTTACATCAAAACTAAGGTGATGTCCGTGGATGATGGACATGAAGCGTCTTCCTTGTCGGACCAAGAAAAGTTAGGAATCGGTTTGGACATTGCTAAGGGGATGCAGCACCTGGCGCACGTCAAGGTGAGATAGCCTTCTAGTCATCCCTCTTTCACAGACACCTCTGTTTGGATTTTCTGCAGATTTTCGGCAGATTGCGACATTGGGGAACTTGTGGATCGAGCAGAAATAAATTGATGAAGAATGGTGACTCAGGACCCAAACGCCGATAATCTGTTTACTGTTACTTCTTCGTTCTTTTCTTTTCCTTTTCCTTTTCCTTTTCAATAACAACCCTCTTCTCTTATTCAGTGCATCCATCGTGATCTTGCTGCAAGAAATGTTCTCCTCACTAGTGACCACAGAGCAAAGATAGCAGACTTTGGGCTGTCTCGTGACGTGTACGAGCGTGGATTCTACGAAAAACAATCTGAGGTAACAAATGATGTTTCCGAGAATATACCGGATTTATTCTGCCAGGCATCTTTATTGAACAGTGTTGCCTACAACTGATTCCATACCTCCAGCCATATCATCAAGGATACTATTAATTCCTTGATAATTTTCAGGGCAAACTCCCAGTTCGATGGATGTCACCTGAAGCAATACAACAGATGATGTTCACTACAAAAGGCGACGTGTAAGATGATATACTTGTTTTAATTTCCTGGCAAAAAAATGTCTTAACAGCAAATACATTTTTGAGTTTTTTTTTTTTTTTTTTTTTTTTTTTGTAATTATTTTTGAATGTTTCTTTTCACAGATGGTCCTATGGTGTTGTACTTTGGGAGATGGAATCTGGAGGTAACATAATTCTTCGTAATAAATATACTAGTTCTTTGCAATTATTCCTTTTGAAATCAAAACACAAAGACCTGGAGGCCATATTGGTGGAATTAACATGAGAAATATTTTGTTAAATACCACCAACATGGCGGCGATGGTGTAACGTGCAAAAATCACAGGCTAACAGCTACTGGTACAGCTGTACTCCATACAGAATGCTTCTCTGTACTTGTTATGAGGCCTTTACATAGACGCATGTATGACCTTGCGCTAGGACGTACAAACAAGCCAGAAGCCATCATCACCGGCCCATGAACACTAGTTTTTAGTATATTTGTAACCTATTGGAATACTTGCAGGCAAGCTGCCCTACGGAGGTCTTGGGATGCTGGAACTGATTAATTACCTGAAGAAAGGCCAGAGACTGGAAAGACCAAGACGATGTATACAGGGCGTGTAAGTAGATGGATGAGTTGATGTCTTTACTGGGGGGGGGGGGGGGGACTGGGGGGCGCAGGCCCCCTGGCCCCTGTAGGCGCTATGACCCTGATTAAATCCTGTTTCGTTAATTCTGTGACAGCTATAACGTCATGCTGCATTGCTGGCACATGGATCCCAACAAAAGACCCACTTTTGATAACATTTGTGTAACAATGGAAGAACTCCTCTCCCAATCCGAGGTAAGTGTCCCTTCGCTAAGACGTACAGCTATTAGGTTAGTAAACCCTTTAATAAGCTATCTTATTTATGCAAAGTGTCCCTCAAAGTCAAATATAAGAAACCCAGTGAATAAATCCTAAAAATCGCGCCTTCAAATGAAATATCGAGAAAAGACTTTTAACCAGTGATTATATAGATTCCAAGGATTACAAAAAAAAAAAAAAAAAAAAAAAAAAAAAATTGGAGTTTGAACGACTTTCTTAAAGGAATACTTTAATTACTTGATTAATTTTAGTCATATATTTGAAGTTTCCTCAGATTGATTTCGCCCCTCCATCCATGATATGAAAAGCATCCCCTTCTTGGTATCCAGTGAGGACATCCAAGATTCAGATCAAGAATTACATTCTTTGTCTTCATAAACTCTGCTTTTGCGGTGACGACAGCCATATTGGATGACAGCCACATTAAACTTGTTTAACATTTGGCAGAATTTGATTCCCTTGAGGGGAGATTTATCAAGTATCATCAAAGAAATCATGGCTTCTACTCACCCACTGTTTGAAGAAAACCGTTTTGCAATAGACTAATAGACTAATATATTCAATTTCTTGTGAGAGAAATTTCCAACATGGCCGCTGTCACATGGACGCAGGAAATTTCAGTAGTCCAGCAGTAGGCCTACAATGAACTAAGACTAAGATCAACCGCCGAACTTCACATGAGCTCAGTGTTTGACCTTAGTCTGAAGCCCGATTCAAAAGTCGATCTATCTTCACATGAGCCGAACGCATTAGGAAAAAAGTGGATAATAAGACGGTCTTGTATAATTAGGTTTGGCTCATGAGAAGATCAAAGTTGGAACTGCATGAGCCTCAGTCTCCTTCTCAGCCGTCAAAAGTGTCGGTCTTAAACTCCCGAGGGGAACTGGCACCGACTCTATTGACGGCTGCGAGTGATCGCAGACTAAACAATGACCATAAATCGTTCTGTATCCAATCAGAGCGCTTTTTTAACTCACTGTTTATAACAGTGTTTATAACTCACCCGGACAATCTTTCGGGCATTTGTAACGCATACTGCGGGATGCTGATAACATGACGGGGTATAAGGGATAATTATGAATTACTTTTGATGAGAACAGGGACTACAGACCGGAGACTTGTAGTAATCATTATTCTAGGTGGAAATGCGTGCGGGATTAATTCATTTGATTGCGAGACTATATATAGTCGTATGGTACTTCATGTATTGTACAGACTCGTGGATCATCGATCAGAAAGCTCAATAAGAAACCTTATCGCAAGGGGAATGATGATCTTCCCGATAAATCTTTTTGGCAAATATATCATATGCCTCATCACGATCCTGGTAGGACTGGAATCAAGAACAAACGATATATATTCTAATCTAATGCAAATGAGCAAAACCTATTGTTTGAATTCATTATTTTTGCATTTGAATCGGCACGTGTGAACTTAAACGTTTGAACCGGGTCTAAGAACAGAAGTGAGAAAATGTAGAAAGGAATCAAAAGAAAAATATCAAAAGTAGTTTCTAGATTATTGCAAAACTATATAATGCAATATAGCCTGAATAGCGCTATCCACCGGATAAATCCTTATCAGCGGATAAAACCTATACAAACCATCTATACACAGCATGCTTCTATACACTAGATGACTCTTATCAGGTTGATAACTTTGGCGCCTATGACGTCACAGAATACATATAATTTAAATAGTGCGTGAGGCGACACGCGTGAAAAACGTCTGCGCATGCTCTAAGTCCGTATGCAAATTAGTCGAAAGCGTCTTCGTGCTATTGTAAAAATATTCAAATTTGACTTTCACACTTGCCTGAAGAATAGTCTTTACAAAATGCCAAAACTTAAGATCAGTTCTTGAAACTTAGGGCTAATTCTTTCATATTGTCTTTATTAACACGTTATCTTGGTCTCACAAAAGTATACCCACGAAATTTTTTGTATACTCGGAGAAAACAATCATTTATTTTCTCACTAAAACTCTATAATTTTTTGGAAAGCGTGTTGAATGGCACGCATGCGCAAACGTTTTTCTCTAGTGTCGTGTGAGGCCAGAGATGAACTCTGGTGAGGCACAAAGCTATCACACACAGAGTCTTGAATTGCCACCCGTTATTTATATCGTTCAAAGATATACATAATATATATATACCTCTCTATCGAAACTAATGTCGATACTTCAGATATAAGTTAGACACCACTATAGTCTCGCATCCTTATTACCATAATACAAGAAGAATTTGATAATAATGATATATATATATATATATCAGTTTCTCTTCTCTTCTCTTCTCTTCTCTTCTCTTCTCTTCTCTTCTTTTGTTTGTACACTGACACTGCTATTCCTAACAAGAATTCTTGTCATTTTTTTCCCGTTTTCATTCGCATCCCCATGCTGTCCCATATGACATTGTCATGCGTACGGCTCAGGAAACAGTGGGCCATAGTGGCTTCTATGATGTGTAACTAAAATTACAAGTTAGCAACAACTTTGAACTTTTGGCTACCCTGTTTCCGTTACTTGTTTCCGATCTGCTTCCAGTCTAACCAAACAAGATGCTCTGTGTCATTAACAAATTAATATTTGTACAAGTAAATTATATATGCTGCAGGTAGGCTCGTTATAGTTAATTCTTTTCTTTGATCTTCCTGGAAAGCGATAGGCGGCGGAGTACTGTTCAAACTCCTCCTCTTTTCCTCAAGGAAAAGAAGGCTGTCCTCAGGGGAGATCTATCTATTTCAAGCAATAATCTATGTGGTAGGTCGTAGTAATTCTGTGTGGTTTCCAAACAAGCTGCTTAATGCCACCAGGGTTTGTTTATATAAGCCTGTGTAGAAGTCCTTGGTATGTGGTGGGCATAGGGAGACTAGTCAGGGAGGGCTCGGTTACCCCACACAGAAGCCCGCTAGGCTTGATCCTGTGGTCCATCTGGTAGAACTGAGCTGCAAAATGAAATATCTATATGATTGCGGTATTACAGTACCCGCGCCACACGAATTATTTCGCCATCCGGATTACGTACGGTGTAAAGCCATGGGCCAAGGTCAAATTTAGTCAAGATAATCCATAGAAATAATTCGCGGCTACTCGTAGGGGTCCTGACTCAGTTCCACACAACGGAAATACTGAATTAACAGTCTCTAGGCTAGAGGTCCCCAAAGGCTTGTTTGACACCAAATGAAAATGTTAATTCAGTTAAGAAAAGAGTCAGAGGATTTAAAGACTTCATACACAGAAGAAATTAATTTAAAAAAAAATTGAATTCGATTAACGGTAAAGATAGGAATCAATATACGATGGTTAATTCACACCAGCCATGTTTAAGTGCAGGAACATTGCAGTGTTCTTGTACGTAAAGAGATCTCATTTCCCAAATTAGAAAGTTTATTTTGACATGCATGGAAGCTTCCATGAAATTTATACCGAATAATGACGGTCATTGCCTCCGATATCACTAACCTATTATCCACACCAAGTAACTTTGGCCGGTTGAAAAAATACACACACTTACTACTCCTAGAAATTTAAAGGTCATACATTGAAACAGCCAGAGTCAAAGTCCATCCAGTGTCAACCGCCAATAGAAATTCAGCAAACTGGGTCATTCATTCACTGGGGATTTTGTACGCTCCTTTTTTCTTTGCTTTCATTTAAGAAATATCAATGGCACCAGCCAGAGTCAAAGTCCATCTAAGCTAGTCAATCGCAAATAAAAATTCAAAAAACGGGGTCACTGGCGGTTTTCTTTTGGTTTTGGGACGTGCTTAAAAAATTCACCATGGCAACACCACCAGATCCTACACACAGATAGCTGTGTATCCATATTTGCTGATCATGCTGGATGGAACATTGACCTTGGAATACCAAGTCAATGCGAATACCTAGACGTTTCTCAAACAAAGACTATACTGATTAAGTCTTTATCGGCAACTATCTAAAGTGGCGTGATACCTTAGGTCAAGACTGACTGGCTCATTTGCATTTTGCCAGCTTTGTGTGTGCAAGATCAACACTTCAAACACCTTAGCGTAATCACCACAAAAGGTGTTAATTTGGTTAGATTAAATCGGCAATTCTGCCTTGATCCTTCGCACTTTCTTCACGTTTAATCGAAAATAAGTTAAAAGACTACTGGGCTGTACTCTATTGTGTAGTAAGTGTTCGTTATGATGAGCTTCACACGCGATTGTCATGATAGTTAATGGCATTGGCTTATGGTGGCAGAATCAAAGCACTTAGATTCCAACGTTACGTCGATCACTACAAACCCAAAAATGTGTTCCGATGCTTTTAGGTTGGAAGTACTAGAAGACAATGCCTGAAGGACAAATGGAAGGAATTTTATTTGTTCATAAAGAAAATTAAATGACAATCACTCCAAAATTACATCCGTTAAACCATAATAAACAAATAGAAAGCAATGACAACACTTTTTTGTTCAGTTCCAAATTTTATTCAAAACTGCAGCAAGCCATTACTGTCAGTCATCGATCACTTCTTTTCAAGTAAACAAAACTTAAAAGTATTGTTAAAATCAAATTGCTTCAATTTTGGACGGAAGATAAAATAATAGCACATATCTACATAAATATATTTGTACTCAGGACAAACGATGCACTGATTTATCGTAATAAGTTAGTTTGGAAGCCAGTCAGACCAGCAATGACAACACTTTTTTGTTCAGTTCCAAATTTTATTCAAAACTGCAGCAAGCCATTACTGTCAGTCATCGATCACTTCTTTTCAAGTAAACAAAACTTAAAAGTATTGTTAAAATCAAATTGCTTCAATTTTGGACGGAAGATAAAATAATAGCACATATCTACATAAATATATTTGTACTCAGGACAAACGATGCACTGATTTATCGTAATAAGTTAGTTTGGAAGCCAGTCAGACTTTTTAAAGGTCAACTGTTGTTTTCTCATTTTTCATGAAAACCGCAAAGAGTACAGTCTGTTAATAACTCTATTCTGTGCAGCCCAAGTCCTCTGATTCAGTAACCTTGATAGATAGGAACCTCGTCTTCATCAGTCCATGTCCTCTGGTTCAGTAACCTTAATAGATAGGAACCTCGTCTTTATCAGTCGATGTATCCTTCACTAACTTTGAATATTCGACCTTGTCAGATAGTTACCAGATCTTCAGGATCCATTTTCATAATTTGACCCATCGTCGTATCAATTTATTAAGAATCCCAAACTTGTCATATCACCCATCAAACATCTGTAAGATATTTGACTGTCAACTCAGGAAGCAATACTAGCTTAGGTTTGGGTGAGAGTTGTAGATCGAATGTTCTTGAATAGCAGGCAGACTAGGGCTGCTTCCAAGCTCAAGTTCGCTTGAATCACTTGTTGAAGCTGCGGAAGAAAACTCGCTCAAATCCTCAGCATCAATGCATACACTATCGTCTTTCCTATTTTCTTGCACATCTTGAATCCATTGAATAATCCTATCTTCTTTAGTAAATTCGTTGTGCTGTTCAGAGTCGCTCTTGATGCGTCTCATGGGTCTACGTGGTCTAGAGGCCCTGGTTAACACAGGGCTTGTCGGTAGACTTCGTACACAAAGTCTTGGACTACCTGTAATGTCAGGTTTCTCAAACGAGTTGTCTCGTTTGAACCGATCCAAAGTAACGCTACCTTCTCTCAGTGGACTTAGATCAAGGTTCAAAGAAAGCCTGTTTGTAGAGTTGCATGGTGATAAAGGTCCTATACGAGGTTTTCCCGAGAAGAAGTTGTCCACTCTTCTCATGTTAGGACTTGGGGTTGGTGGTCTTGGGCTGTGAAGTCGACCGAATTGATCCTTTCTTGGTGGTGAAGGACTATGGGGAACAGGAGACAGTGGTGGAAGATGATCCAAGTCTGTATCACTCAGCCATTCTCTCTTGTCTCTAGATAATCCCAATCGTTTGAGGCCTTCAGGTGTTTTCAATGACAACCTAGAGAAGCCAGAATCAACCATCATGCTCTGTTCCTTTGTGGTGTGTAAAAAAAATCAGATGATTTTACAATTACGAAGTTGCATGAGGCTTAGTGTATCTCGGAATGTCGGCGTAAGGCTTGGATTCTCAACAGCTCAAAGTATCCATCCAAAAGAGTAAAATCTATCGATCATTCACACATCGTGGTCGCATTCTTCCAACGTGTTTACACATCGATTATGACTCCAGCTACGACTTTACTCATAGACTTAAACGTTCTTCTTAGCAACTGGCCATGAAATACTAAACCATAATTTCGTTTCCTAGACCTTTCTACAAGTACACATTCAAACCCACCACTCATCCGTAATGCGAGATGATTGAATCTTAATCTGTTTCCGCCTGTTAATCTCGTGCATACATCAACGCCGAGACTTGTCCACCAATATACCGTAAAATACTTCTGTTTGCTTTCAAAGTATATGTTAATCAATAGGCAGTTTCTTTTCAATAACTGTATAAATAGCAACTCATAAAATGTGATTTGTTCTCTTTTGACACATAGACTCAAAATACAATCGCGCGGCCTGTCAGAGCACAGGCCTGTCAGATTTTTCATACATCATACGACTGTGATTTCTCTATGAAGAATTAGAAATTTTATCATTTTCTTCGCTGGATTATGTCTGATAGAATTTCAAAACGTATGCTTCTTAAAGGAATCAAAGTTGTTGAATGCGCCTTTGGCGAAACGACGTCCAGTGAGAGAGTTTTAGTGGTTGCCTAGCAACGCAATTAGTATAACGACTTCTGACGTCACGACATCAATGGTATGATCAAGCGCGGCTTTTAGACTTGGAGTGAAATTGAACAAATATTTTTGAAAAGTTACTTTTGACCACTTATATTTGATGATAAATCGTAACTTATAGGATAAAAGAACCTTTCATTTCTTTTCTCAAGAGAACGTCCACTCTCCCACGCCAAGGAACGCAAATGGTGGACGATTGTTGAAGCCCACAGGAAAACGTATTAGGGAAAGTTCATAATAACAGTTTTCGTCGAAAGAAAACAAGACAATAGTGAATAAATGTGTTGTCTCTGACTTTAACTATGAGGTTTTTTCAAACGTTTAAAGATAAATTGACTGATTTTTAAAATTCTTGCAATCCACGATTTTTTAAGTAGCCAAATCGTTTGATAAACCTTTCGGATTTCAGACGGAGTTGCCCTACAGTTTTTAAGACCAGCTAATCATGGACTAAGCATCATCAAATCTTTAGGCACGACAGGCAGCACTCCTCCCACTGCCCTATATCAGATGATTGAAAGCGAAAAGAGGAGGCATCAGATCAATCAGTGTTATCTTTATCAGATAAGATATGGCAGCTCAATCATATTCTGATCACGTTTTCGTCACTGTAACATTGAACTCCTGAGGTATATGACGCAGAAACACTTGATCGTTGTTTTTTTTTGGAGCCAACATGTCTCAGGCAGTAGAATGGAAACAACGGCTTTTACGAGCCCACGGACGCGCATATACACGTAGACTGACCGCCAAATTACCTTGGCAACCAGGAACTGCTCACATTTTTTTTCTTCGAAATTCTATCTTCTACTTTCACTAGAAAATGCCCACATTATGCCGAAAACTTATCAGAAAATGTTGTAAAGATCTCTAAATGAAAAATAAAGAATAAAAGGAAAGAAAAATGATGAAGAAGCCAAGTCAATATAGTTGGGCACTTCTTTATGAGTCAATACTGGGATGATGATGATGATGATGCTGGGGTTTCTCCGCAGACACACCTGCAAAACGTTTAACATAAAAACAAGAAGAATACTCTACCTGACCTTCGTTAGACCCTATGTAGGGTATGCAAGTGAAGTATGGGCCCCGCAGCAAATTGGAAACATTCTTCAGGTAGAAAGCCTTCAACGTCGTGCCACAAGGTACATCCTAAACCTACACTGGGAAGATAAGCTAAGCTACCAAGACCGGCTGGCACGACTTGACCTTTTGCCCTTGTCATTCTGGCATGAAGTAAAGGACCTCGTCTTCTACTTCAAGTGTCGCAACAACATCTACAATGTGCCTATGCAACAGTTCTTCCAAGAGAAAACAAGTAGACCTACGCGGAACTACTCACCTATGGACCTTCAGACACCTCAGTGCCGGACCAAACTCTTCCAGGCATCCTACTTCAACAGGCTCCCAAAGCTTTGGAACAATCTTCCTACTTCAATCCGCTCTTGTACTTCAGTCAACCAGTTCAAGAACCATGTAATGCAACACTACTTCTCTGCTGTTACTGACCACTTTGATGTCAATAATGTCATCACATGGAAATCAATCTGCCCTAAGTGCTGTTCACCACGTGACATCTACTCCAACAAAATTTGTTGCTTCTGATTGCTTCTAATACATTCAACATGCTGTACAATCGAAAACTATGAACTAATTAACTGCTTCATGATAACTACTAAATACTAGATTTCTCTAGATGTAATATTAGGAATGACCCTTAGGACATTTTTCAATAATTTCAGTATCTAATCCATCTGCTTGCATCAATAATCATTATACTATTCGTAAATCTAACTTATTCATTAACTAATTCCTTATATTTCCTAATTTATTGACTCTGAACTTCTTTTAAGATAACTAAATATTGCATTTCTCCTTGATATTAACTGATTAGATTTCTCACGAGCATAATTATCTATCTATCTACATATATATATATATATAAGTATGATAATCACATCTGATTATCTACAGCCCTTAGACTATCTACAGTCTCAACAGCCCACATACGTTTTTTTATATATATCGTTTTCTTGTTCATTTTATGAGAATAATAAGTTTCTTTGGTTAGATTTATATATTTTTGTTAGGGCGCACTTAATTTGGAGCCCAGCTCTGTTGTGCTAACCCCCTCCATTAGTATTTATTTAATGGATGAAGTAATGTAAATAAATAAATACATTTTCTGTATCACTTATTTAAACTTCTTGATGCATTTGCAACATCTTTTGATTATTCCTCAGCATAATCCATATTAGCTGCGTAGCGGCTCCTTCCCCTTTCCTCCCCTCTCCCTTTCCCTCCTCCCCCTCCCCTCTCCCCTTCCCCCCAATGAGCCGCAACGCAGGCTACATGATATGTGCGGTTCAGATTAAAATGACTGGTAACTCCCTAACTGCAATGTATTATAGGTATCGTGAAAGTAGAACATATTACTTCAGATTCCTTGATGCATTGCTGACCAATGATGACACTTGAGGATTCAAGCAACAATTCCCTGCTATTAGAGTCTATTTTTCTTTGGTACCTCCCGTCTAAAGAAGAGAAAGAAAGCGGAGGCTACGGAGACTCTGCTCGCAGGGAACAGGGCAACAAAGAACAGCAACAGCAAATCCTCATCTACACCTTATCAGAAGCTACTATGCAGGCCTCCATTCAAACCAGCCTCATCTGAATTGGAACCGCATGTTTAAATATTGCTAGTAGATGAAAATCCAAAACTGATTGATAACTATATATATCACTATGTCGCCGCTTCATCATCACCGGCATCATCATCATCATCATCATCATCGGCCACCACCATCATCATCATCATCATCATCATCATCATCATCATCATCATCATCATCATCATCATCATCCCCATCATCATCATCATCATCCCCATCATCATCATCACCACCATCATCATCATCATCACCACCATCATCATCATCATCATCATGTATCATCATCATCACCACCATCATCATGATCATCATCATTATGATCATCATCATCATTATGTATCATCATGTATCATCATGTATCATCATGTATCATCATGTATCATCATCACTATCATCATCACTATCATCATCATCATCATCATCATCATCATCAACAACAACAACAACAACAACAACAACAACAACGCAAGTGTACGGCAATATTTCATTCCAGCAGCTAAAAAATAACGAAATTATATCTGTCAACGACGGCTTTCGCTTAGATCGACTTTCTTTCTTCCTTTCTTCTTCTTGTTATTTTTTGCTTATTTTTCTAGTTTTTATTAATTTTTTAACGAATATTTATTCTATTTTCTGGTTTTTGTTTGAAAAAAGAACTATTTTCCCCAAGAACCGGAAGTGCTATTTCACTTCCTTTAGTTCCCAGTCCTTTATCCCGGGTGTATATAATGGTCACGTGACGTGGATCATTTCCTCTTCGCCATCTTGGTTGTGGAACAAAGGTTCTATCAACGTGGCTCTCTCTCAGCCATTCCCCTCAAACTCCCCTCCAACACCTTACGAGTGCATTAAACTCCGCTACTAACGTGCAAAACAGCCTTCCTGATACACCATGAAGGCTGAATCCAACGGATTCGCTCTGCCGGGATTTTTACCGAAGCTCTCGCACGAGAAACAGGACACGTTGCTTAAACTCCTCGTATTGTCTATCGCGGCGACTTTGTGTGAGTATATGAGCCAAAAAAATATTCAGATTTTTATCTTAGGGTCTATCTACGATAGTTTTGAGCTGTGGAAAGCCATCGGAGATGTTTACAGCTCCATTCAAAGGCAATCCGTGAAATCTTATAACAATCCAAGGATACAAAGTCACTGTGTATTGTATCCATGAAGATTTCCAATAATTAAGCTTATTGAGCTCGAGGTTTTCTTTGAATTAGCCACTAAAATTAAGAATGACTTTGCGGTTATTCTTAAGATAATGAAACAAATACTTTTATTATCAGAATGGCTGCCTTGTTTTGGAATAGTTTTGCATGTTTTGATCAGGTTTTTTCCCCCAGCCAAAATAGTTCACTTTTTAGCAGGTTTTGAATCAAAGTTAACACATTGTTTTGTCTTTTTTCAGCCTTTTCAACAAGGTTATTCTCAGTTCTGCGGTTTGAGAGTGTTATCCACGAGTTTGATCCGTGAGTTTTATATTCCTTTATTTTATTTTATTCTTATTTTCGTATGTGTGGGATCGTTTTTTACGATCCATTTATTCCATTGTTGAATACAGTACTCGCATGATGATTAACTATTATCACTATTATGTACACTAGATAACTCCTTAAGTAAAGTAATCATTTCCTTTCCTTTCATTCCACCCAAAATCCACAAACTTTTCTAAGATTTAGAATTCTTCAAATATCCAACAAAATTGGATTATATGATCACAGAAAGAGACCATTAACATTAAAATGGTTTCCTAAACCTTTTCCATGTAAATGAATATTCATAATTTGAAGCCTATCAATTTTCTTAACAAAGATAGGTACTTGAAATCTTTGTTCCACAGAGAGGGAAACAAGTGATATAGTTTTAAGGAAACCTTAAAAAATATGCTATTCCAAAAATTGAAGAACAAATTATTGAGGCGAACTATAACTAGGGTCTTGGAAGCAATCAGGTTTTAAAACAACTTTTAGTATAATCTTAGATTTGAATATAGAACTTAGCACACTGTGATTGGTGGACCGTGATTATCAGACGATATTCACTGCTAGCAGTGATAACAAGTTGGCCAAAGTTTGCCAGAGCAGTATAATACTAAAATGCTTCTTTTCCTGAATTTAGTAATTTCTCTGATTTTCAAGTCTAAACTATACTAAAACGATTATTCTCCTCAGTCTAAGTGAATATAGTGAATATTTACTTGACTACCTCTCAGTACATATTCTCAGTACACTGGTATTCACTTCGTCTTCAGTGAATCATTGTTAGTTACAAACTACATGTACCTCAGTAGAAAACTGAAAAATCTTATGCTAGAAGCTCAATGTAAGAAACCCATTCATTTAAAACACTTTATTGCACTAACAACTGTTGATTCACACAGTGTACATTATATAGCAGCTTTGTAAATACAGATTATATATTCCACTTATTGATGGCTTCTACTACATATAAAGTTCTGTACTTCACAGTTTAAGTTTGGACTAGTTCTTCAAATTTTCATTATTCGAATTCTCTCAACCCAAAAGTAAGACGTTTTAATAAACTGGGTTAAATTGGGTTAAGAGTTTTTCAGATTTGAAATAAATGATTTTGATTTGAATATTTTTTAAGGCATTATTTCGTAGAAGTCTAGCTTGATTTCTTTGAAATAATGCCTAAACAAAAAATCTGACTAGCTTATGCACAATACATTGTATATCACTAAAGTCAATACAAGAAATGTTAGAAACACTCGCCTATAGCTTGTGCTTCTCTTCATACTTCTTTCATGCTTACATCACTTCCTGCATGCTTTATTACTGGATCGAGCACAGTAATTTTTTGTTAAATATATCTGTGTTTGTGCTGATATGTAGTATGCTTCAGTAGCCTTTTCGCATGATACTAGGTTTGCTACCTAACATTAGTAGGAATTTACTGTATATCCTCAGAAACTTATTCTTTTATTTGTCTATTTTCCTAGTTACTTCAATTACCGCACCACAAGGTTTCTGGTAGAGGAAGGGTTTTACAATTTCCACAACTGGTTTGATGATAGAGCATGGTATCCTTTGGGTCGTATTATTGGTGGAACAATTTATCCCGGTAAGAAAGAAAATACAAAAGAAAAGTATTGAATTTTTTCTAAACTACTTGTACAATTCAACATATTGGGCTGTGTTTGCCTGAATGTTCCTCATAAAAAGATTCATAAGATTTGCTGAGCTGACTGAAAATAAATTATCCCCTTCTCAGTTCTGTGAGCCATCTTGAAAGGTACAGTAGCCAGTGAATAGTGAACTTGCAATGATAAGGACGTGAATAATTGTCCAAGGTGTTAAAAATGGTCTCTATCATTGCAAGCTCACCGTTTGTCTTGCTTTAAAGCAAAGGCCCGGCTACTGTACCTTTCAAGATGGTGCAGGGAACTGTGAAAGGGACCATTGTACACTATATACGATTTGTGGGAACACTATATTTTCTTCAGGGTTGAAAATTGAAAATTTAGACGTCATCCCTGATGTATTCATTTGTTATTGTTTTTGTTTACCTACACTGTTTGTCTTACATGCATAATTCCTTTGTCTACCATAGGTTTGATGGTCACATCTGCCGTCATCTACCATTTCATGAACTTCTTCCACCTCACAGTCAACATCCGTAATGTCTGTGTGTTCCTGGCACCACTGTTCTCATCCCTGACCACCCTTGTTACATTCTACTTCACTAAGGAACTCAAGGTATGGCCTGTTAGATAAGGATCTTGAGCCCATAACATACAGTATAGGGGTCCAGTACATATAGGGGATCAGTACATACAGTATAGGGGTCCAGTACATATAGGGGATCAGTACATACAGTATAGGGGTCCAGTACATATAGGGGATCAGTACATACAGTATAGGGGTCCAGTACATATAGGGGATCAGTACATACAGTATAGGGGTCCCGTACATATAGGGGATCAGTACATACAGTATAGGGGTCCCGTACATATAGGGGATCAGTACATACAGTATAGGGGTCCAGTACATATAGGGGCCCAGGACATGCAGTATAGGGGTCCAGTACATATAGGGGATCAGTACATACAGTATAGGGGTCCAGTACATATAGGGGATCAGTACATACAGTATAGGGGTCCAGTACATATAGGGGATCAGTACATACAGTATAGGGGTCCAGTACATATAGGGGCCCAGGACATGCAGTATAGGGGTCCAGTACATATAGGGGATCAGTACATACAGTATAGGGGTCCAGTACATATAGGGGTCCAGTACATACAGTATAGGGGTCCAGTACATATAGGGGATCAGTACATATAGGGGCCCAGGACATGCAGTATAGAGGCCCAGGACATGTAGTATAGAGGCCCAGGACATACAGTATAGGGACCCAGGATATACATGTATAGGGGCTCTTCCATGAAGTTCACTCCACACGCACTACCACTATGTACGTTCACTTGACCCCTTGCAGCATGTTGGAATGCAGCTCAATTTGGAGGACAAAACAATAGGCTCCAATTCTCAGAAGATTGAAATTCTTTTGTTTTGTCTTTTGAAAAAATGGAGAGAAACTACTGTACATTAGAGATCAAGCATGGCTTTGATTTGACTCTCTCCTTAGTAGATTATTTGCACTGTATTTGAAGGCATGAATGACATGTTTTTTGATACTCATTTGCCATATGTACATACATAATAAATAAATAAAAATAATAATAAATGGGATTAACAGTGGAATCCACAGAGTGGCTATTCCTCCACTGCATTCCAATTGGAATTTAGAAGTTGATTTTTGAGGAGGGAGGAAAAACCGGAGAACCCGGAAAAACCCTCGAAGCACAGGAGAGAACCAACAAACAACTCTACTCACATACGACACCGAGCCCAGCGGGGCTTGAACTCGGTTTGCCTTGGTGAGAGGGAAGCACTCTCACCGCTACGCCACCCCTGCTTCCCGGGTGTACAGTACACATCTCCATTATGTAAATTGTCTACTGTATATGGTCCAGTAATAGACTATAACAGTTCTAATTCTGTATGTTATTATACTTTACAGGATGCTGGAGCTGGTCTTGTTGCGGCTTCCATGATTGCCATTGTACCAGGTATGCGTTTAAATTAAACACTTTGAATTTCATTTGCTGATTTTGAACAACCTCATATGGAATGAATCATAAGGAAGCAGAATGAGCTCAGCTAATCTTAGGAATTTCAGTGAAATTATGAAAGAATCTGCTGTGACTACTCAACAAAAAATACTGCATGAAACAAGAAGGATAAATTAAATGAATGACACATTAACAGTATACCAGAAACAGTTGCTGTTACATGGCATGATCAATAACATTTTTGTTGTTTGTTTTAGGATACATTTCCCGTTCTGTTGCTGGTTCATATGATAATGAAGGCATTGCCATCTTCTGCATGTTGCTGACCTACGCACTGTGGGTCAAGTCAGTCAAGACTGGTTCTCTTTTCTGGGCTACCATGTGTGCTCTTGCCTACTTCTACATGGTAGGTTTTCCCTTCTAAAAAACATCTAGAAAAACAGTATAAGATTTAAATTCAAAACCAAACTGAATAAAAACTACTGTAGCATTCAAAAAGTGCAGCTGTAGCTTTTTTACAGCATGGCTATTTATCAACTGAACTTAAGACTAGAATAATGGCTGTTCAATGGCCAGATGTGATGACAGCTACATTTGGCTGATCAATGTATGACCAGTCCAGAGGACAGACCCAAGAGTTGTTTTGCCAGAAAAGCGCCACTTTTATCCTGGATTGTTCAGTCCTGGAAATTTTCAAAAAATATGTAAATTTGTCTGGCGTACATTTAAGTAGTAGCAATGGCAATACTACGGCTGTACGTGTATGCATTGACATTGAACTTAAGTAATACATACCCTGTGTAAGACTTACCTCAAGACTGTAATAACATCTGTTTACTTTCCAGGTATCATCATGGGGTGGATATGTCTTCCTGATCAACTTGATCCCTCTTCATGTTCTGGTCTTGATGATTACTGGGAGATTCTCCCACAGGATCTATGTAGCATACTCTGCTGTAAGTATTATACTGTATCTAGGAAGTTCCCATGGTTCATACTACTGTACCACAATTTCTTTACAAACATGTACAAGCCTTTTTGAAAAGCAATTTTCAGTATATCATGAGATTCTGTGATAGCTTTGAGCTGCTTCGTAGAATTTCCTTTCTCACTGCAGCCAAACAAAAATGTAAAAGGCTCCAACTGATACAGTGCCTGACACTAGTTCACTAGTCTGGGACTGTACCGTAATTCTTTGCTCTGTGCTAGTGAAAATTTAGACTAACTAAAAGAAGAAACACTTGTCATCGCTAATCACCACCACAAGTATAGCAGTGGCACAACTCAACAGGGTCAAACTGAAAGCATGAGAAGCTTTTAAGGCTCATAACTAGCTCATAGGCTAGTAAGAGTTTTTGAAGTACATGTAATATATACAATATGAGTGTTGTATCAGATATAGTGATTGTATATCTGATACCACACACACACAAATATTGTATATTGCTTATGAAACGTCTAGGTGTATACATTCATGTTCTACTAAAATTTTAAAGATGAAATTGAATTTGGCTGAGAAAATTGGAGTTAAAGTTTATGCAAATTAGGACGATTTTGTATCAGATATACAACCTCCTCCACGGACATTGATTTCTATTGTGATTTCCTCATTAATTATTCATGAGTTTTATAAGGCTATGAAAAAAATATTATTTTATTGTGCAGGAAATGCTTTCTTCTATTATATAAACTGAGAAAGGTTTATCAGACCAATTTTTGTTTCATTTGAACTGGAGAAATTCGATTTCATACATACATGTCAACAGCTATTACATGGAAAAGCCAGTGCCACTACAGCTTACCTTTTCATTTATATTTCTTAATTTAATTTAATTTATTTGTTTTCAGGTGTATTGTCTTGGTACCATTCTATCCATGCAAATCTCATTTGTAGGATTTCAGCCTGTCCAGTCCAGCGAGCACATGGCAGTAAGTATATGTATACTGTTTATCGAAGTAACAATATTTCTCGAAGAGACAATATTTGTATAATGATCATCCGGGTGGATGTAGTCCTGAGAAGGACTGTTAGATGTGACTGACGTTTCGACAACCTGAGTGGAAGTCATCTTCAGAGTCAAGTGAAGGATAACGTCAGATAGGTTATATTTAAAAACTGCCACAATATATATACACTGTATGTAACTAACCAGCAAATATCTGCCCATCCTTCCCTCAGACTCATGTAGTATTCTGACAGGTTTAGCCTTTTTCCTTTTTCTCAAAGGGTTTATAAATGTTGGTATTGTTCAAGTTTTAGAATGCAAGAGCTAATTAAAATGTGTATTGACTTATGATTTATGATTTTTTTATTTTAGGCCTTTGGAGTATTTGGTTTGTGCCAAATTCATTCCTTTGTTGACTACGTCCGTGCCCGTATGTCACGTGAACACTTCCAGTTCCTGTTCAAAGTGGTAGTAGCTGCAGCAGTGATTGGAGTGTCCCTGGTCGGTGGTGTTCTCACAGCTACTGGCAAGATCTCACCATGGACTGGTCGATTCTACTCCCTCCTTGACCCTTCTTACGCCAAGAACAACATTCCAATCATTGCATCAGTTTCCGAGCATCAGCCCACCACATGGTCGTCATTCTACTTTGATCTCCAGATGCTGGTATTCATGTTCCCTGTGGGCTTGTACTACTGCTTCGCCAAGCTGACTGATGCCAATATCTTTATTATTATGTATGGCATCACTAGCATCTACTTTGCAGTAAGTAGCTGTAAGAATTACATGTACAGTGGTTTAGACCCATGGTGGTTTAGTCCACAGTAGGTTAGTGCCACTCTGTGGTTTATTCACATTTGGAATATGTGGGGCTAAACCACTTTGATGGTGGGCCTCAACCATGGGGGTTAAACCACCATATGGCTAAACCACTGGATTTAAGGCAATACCCTTCGGAGGGGTGGGAGATCCATAGAAGGTTAACCTGGTTCCCCAGGGAACATGCCCCAGAAGACATGTGCCTTAGGTATAATAGACCTCTTTCTAGTATCATCAAAGCAGCTGAATTTGGAGTACGAAAGAAAAGAATTTCAATCTCATGATAATTAGAACCTATTGTTTTGTCCTCCAATTGAGCTGCATTCTGACTTGCTGAAAGGGACCTCTATAGGTAATACTTGTTACTTGTTACTTTTAAACTCACTCTGATACCTACATGCCAAACTCTTGAAACTTTATGGAACATTGAGCTAACAAAACAAACATAAAAGCTAAAGAAAAACTTGGAACATGGTTTTAAACCAACCTGTCGTGTAATCGTAGTGGATTTTATTTCCCAATATGTTGAAGAGTGATTGACACACAAAGTTACACAATGCACGGTTGACATGTACACACTATACATGGTGATATGTAGTCTTCATTTACTTATAATTGAATCATTTCTTTCCAGGGTGTCATGGTTCGTCTAATGTTGGTCCTGGCACCTGTTGCTTGTATTCTGTCTGGCATCAGTGTATCAACCATCCTGACTACCTACATGAAGGTAATCATCATAATGTGTGTACTGTATTATCCATGGTACACATTCTTGTAGGTCCAGAGTATTCTCATGATGAAAATCCCATTTCATTTGGCTAATGAGTAGGTTGTGGGAAAGAGAATGCCATTTTACACTATATCTCTTGCGGGATTGGTTGAGAGCATACAGAAGATTCCAGCCAGAGTTTTTGCAGATTATGACTACAATGGTACCTCTAAACCGGACCCCTTATTAAGAAGACGCCCTTCGTAAAATGGGTAGCTACAGCTGAACTGTCCCAAACATTTTCCCCCCCAATATCCACTGTAAAACAAACCATTTTTAAGTTGAGACCAGGCAAGGTCCTGAAGGTGTCTGCTTGTCTAAATACATGTACCACCACAGTATACAGTACATGTAGTTACTGTAAAGGCAACCTCTCTTCAGCAGACACCCTCTTTTAAGCAGACACCAGGCAAGGTCCTGAAGGTGTCCACTTGTCTAACTACATTTACCACTACAGTATACAGTACATGTAGTTACTGTAAAAGGGACCTCTCTTCAGCAGACACCCTCTTTTAAGCAGACACCAGGCAAAGTCCTGAAGGTGTCCTACTACTTTATTACCACTTCTTTCAAGAATAGTTACATATTGTTAAACCATCATATTCATTTTTTCACACCATACAAATGATTATTTTGCAAATCTGTGCCATCTCATTAACTTGTTTTATTTGATCATCTGTTGTAGAATCTAGAGACATCCCAGCGCCGCCCACAGAAGACTGCCAAGAAGAGTGACCCCTCTTATCCCATCAAGAACGAGGTTGCTACTGTCATGATTGGCATGATGACAATATTCCTGATCACATACACCTTCCACTGCACCTGGGTGACATCAGAGGCCTATTCTTCCCCGTCTATTGTGTTATCAGCTAAACAACATGATGGTTCGAGAGTTATCTTTGATGACTTCCGTGAGGCTTACTACTGGCTGAGACAGAACACTCCTGAGGTATTTACAAGATTATACTCACAAATTTGCTTTGTCGTTCCTGGACCTACACTGTAAAATCTGTAAAAGGACACAGTCTTTTAGGGCCTTACAAAAGTTTTCTCTCTCGCTCTCTTTTTTCTCTGGTATACACGAAGGATTTGTTGCAGGAAACAACCCTGGTATAGTAATAACAATAAACTACAATATGTAAGTGGCACAAGAAGTCCGTTCTATTTAATATAATTTTTGATTAGAATAGGGGGGTACAAATTTTCAGTGTACTCGGGCTTTTTTTTTTTTTTTGTTTTTTTTTTGTTTTTTTTTTTTGTTTTTTTTTTGTTGTTTTTTTTTTCTTCATTTGTTTGGTTTTTTTCGTTTTTTTCAGCTGCACAGGTTAAAAGAAAGCTGAAAAAAATATTTTCTTTAAATAAAGTTGATTCATAATATTCCATATTATTTGTCATTAGAACTCCAAGGTGATGTCATGGTGGGATTACGGGTATCAGATAACAGCCATGGCTAACCGGACCATATTAGTGGACAACAATACTTGGAACAACACCCATATATCAAGAGTTGGTCAGGTAGGACTACATGCTTATTCAGTCTCGAACATACCATGCACAACCACTGGCAACGTTGCTTGAATCATTCGAAACTGTGTGTCCATCCATGCAATGTTGGATGTTGTGAAAATAATGGATTCCTTTTGATCCCAATGGATCATTTCAGCTCTTAAAAACAAGTCATTTGAAGCCCTTTTTTAAGTCATTTTGATCTCAGGAGCCCTTTTGACTCCAACAACAACAATTTATTTGTACTTAATTCTACATTACAATCATACAAATAAATAAATAAAATCCAAATAAACGCCATCTTGGTACTGGAGTTTGGCTCTTCCAGTGTATCAATTAATACTTCTTTGAATTGATAAAACTACTCTTTAGAGGATCACTGAAAGAGTTTTACTTTGACTTCCACTCTAAGTACAGTACTACACCATTGAGGGGTCAAAACGACTGCACATATAGGGTCAATAGAATGAAAAGTCAAAAGTGGGTCAAGTAGCGACGCAATTTTCTCCGTCACCACTAGCATCCTTGCATCGTGTATCCTTGTGTAGTCCCTTAACAGGACAGTATTCATTCTTCACACTTTGTTCTCTCCATTAGGCTATGGCATCGCCAGAAGACAAGGCGTACGAGATCATGAGAGAACTAGATGTTGATTATGTTCTTGTCATCTTTGGGGGTTTGACTGGCTATGCATCTGATGGTAAGTTGAAAATCAAACTTTAACCTCACCATGTTTTCAAGTAACTGTTGCTAAAGCTGTCGATACACGCACCTTTTTTCGCGCTGACTGTTCTTTGCACATTTTTGAAGTTTGTTGTAGCGAAAAATTCCATCGTCTCTTGTGCTCCGAAGCTTAGCTCCTTCTAGCGCTTCAGTCATGAGCCTTGGTTCCGGGAGACTGATAAATCATTGCCTGCGATATTGACAGATAATTGAATAAATTGCATTTTTCACGAGGAGTGTTTTTGAAACCCGACAGTAACTGATAAATAACATCTTTATGATTTTCTTTTCTAATTTCTTTCATCAGACATCAACAAGTTCTTGTGGATGGTTCGTATCGGTGGTAGCACAGAGAAAGGCAAACACATCAAAGAACATGATTACTACACGCCTACAGGGGAGTTCCGTGTAGACAAGGAGGGCTCGCAGGTGCTCCTTAACTGCCTCATGTACAAGATGTGCTACTATCGCTTCGGCTCTGTGTACACTGAACAAGGTAAGTCAAGTCAAAAGAGATCAACTCTATTTCCATCGTTGACAAGACTCGTCATTATCTTAAAACAGATTTCGTATGAGTGTGAAACGTCATGGCACGGTTACGGTACGGAATGTCGAATGTTTTCATACACGGCACAGTACTGACACATTCACGATAAGGTGCGGTCCGTGCCGTACATGTACGTTTTTCGTAGTCATACCAAAACTGCTCTGATATCTAACACAGTATACTCTGGTTACTGAAGAGGCTTTCTTAATGTATCATAAACTATGCATAGATTTCATCTAGTCGTCTAGCTAATGCATGCTATTACAGGAAAGGGAAGGGGTAGGAACACGGAAATAACAGGCCCTTTGTACCTCCCCCTCCCCCTTTCTTAAAATAAGCTTCCAAAAAGGCTTTTTACTCAAGATTGTCTAGTCCAACCATCAACTGATTGTATGTAAAATGGCTTTGTTTTTATTTTTAGGCAAACCAACTGGATACGATCGTGTTCGAAACACTGAAATTGGCAACAAGGTATGTGTGTCTAGATATTAATTGATTTGTTCTACAGGCCTAAATTATATCAAATTACTCGAAACTCAGAGATTTTCTCAGTAGAAAGAAGATCCGAGCCAAAAAAAAATTTTTTTGGAGTTTTTAACATTTTTAGAAAACCTAAAAAAGTCAAAAAGTCAAGACACTTCCCCAAAATTGCCGAGTGTCTAGAATATACTGACCACACCCGGTTGCCCATTTTTGGGTTCCACCAAGAAGCCTTTAGTGGTTCTTTGTCGTTCAAGTTTTATCTCTTTATGACACAGCAGTTGTTTTATGATAAAAATAATGGAAAATGCTAACTGACTCGCAGGGGAACTTTACGATGCCATCAATAATTTCTAAATTTTCACATTACAAATTCGTTTTTGAAAATATCTTATCCGAAAATTGCGCGCAACATTCGTGACTATATAGATTTTGGGTACAAATCCATCAATGATTTGCGCATTTTCAACATCATATATGCGTTTTTAAAAACGTCTTTACCGCAAATTGCGCGAAACTTTGTGTTTTTATTGCTATACAAATCCAGATGTGTTGTGATTGACTTGACATCTTGATGGGAATTTTTGTCTTTCAATTTTTTAATTTTTATTTTTTACTTGTACAAATACCACTAATCCAGGAATTCGAGTTGGATGTTCTTGAAGAGGCTTACACCACTGAACACTGGCTCGTCCGTATCTATAAGGTCAAAGATCTGGACAACCGAGGCTCGTAAATCAGCCGGCCCTATTTTTAATATATCAAGCAAGCACAACACCAGTGCTAACTTAGATTAGACAGGAGCTTGCTTTAAAAGAATTTTGTAACGATTATAGAGACTGGAATAAAAAATTCTCCTTGTTATTTTCTTTTCTCTCTCTCTTTCTCTCTCTTTCTCTCTCTTAACAAACCCTTCGGCGTTTAATGGAGGAAATCCTCCAACGTTAGTGGAGTGGTAGCAGGTGTGTTCGCATTTTATCTCTGGGGTTTCGGGTTCGATTCATAGACTCGCCATCACATATGAGCTTTGTTTAGTCTCTTCCTTGTTTCTAGAGTTTTTCTCCGGGATCTCCGGTTTTCCTTGCCTCCCTTAGCAAAATCCAAGACTTTGAATTCGAACTGTGAGTTCAGTTGCCCTGCCCTGATCAACCCAGACGTGCTACGTTCGATAACATTCTCATGTCGATTTATGTACAAATGTTTTATTGAGTCATTCTTTATAATGAACAGTACACATGAATGTGCAGGCAAAATCGATAAGAATTTCTGCCACCGGTCGAACTGTTTTTGCAATTCTTTGAATAACTTTTGCGATACTAATGGTTGTATATATAAATATCATTATTATTATCTATTATATAGGACGTTAATTCACATGCTCTCGAATGTTGTCTATTGGCTTTATAAGCATCTGAATTAATATGTCATAATTTAATATTAACTAATAATATAAGTAGCCCACAAACGAATCAAAGGATTGTTGATATTTTGGATGTATCTGCATTGAAATTTTCTGTGGTTTTGTCAATCATAGTATACTAGCTCTGTATAGTAAGCGCAGCACGCTAAACTTTTCAATGTGATATTTTGCAACATTTTTTGCAATTTTCGTTGGTGCCTCCTTAATTTTGAAGCCGAGGAGTACTGAAATGAGAATGCTATGAGACGCAATATAACCTCTCCTCCTTTGGTCGTATGATCTAAATCATAATCCTCTCTTGTGCTTGTTACCAACTCTTAGTACACGACCAGTGGAATTGCGATTAATCCCAAAATACACTGTAATAGACTGGATGGTTCCTAGGAATGATGTACATCGAGTACACTGCGCCATATGGACTAAAAGCACTGGCGTAGAGAATATCTTCTGGTGTAGTTTGTGGAGTTGTTCCTCTCATGATCACCATCACTCCTCCTTTCCTTCCTAATTTTTCAACTTTACGCTACCGAGTGTTGTAATTCTAGATATGCGTAAGGTACACAAATACATACTTCATTGCCAAACCAGGTTGAGATACAGTTGTAGTATACATGCACGGAAACCCCCTCCATTGACTCCTGTGCGTTGATATGTACATTTTTCGACGAAGCAGGTTGAGATTCAGGCATAAAAACCATTCAGGGCAATCCTTTCCATTGACTCCTTTCCGTTGATATACTTTTTTGGGCAAAGCAGGCTTAGGCACTAGAGGCTAATAATGATGTACTCAAAATGCAGGGCAATCCTGTCTAATTTACCGAATGCGTTCATATTTCTCTGGTGCTAGATGAAACAAAAATCAAAAATTTTCTGCAACGAGGGTGATGATGGTATATTCTACATGTAGGGCAGTCCTCTCGAATTTACAGTGAATGAGTTCATATTCCTCCAGTGCTAGATGAACAAACGTCAAGATTTTCTGCAGCATTTGTCATGTTCCTTTGCTGGTCACACTAACTGAACATTGTGAAGTCGACTGATGAACTAACAATGTTATATACATGGCAAATTTCCATTTTCATATCCATTTGCCAAGTTCCTCTTGCTTGTTACTGGTCATACTACTTTAAAGTTACAAAGTTGCAGTCGATGAATTAAGGATGATATCCATGGCAAATTACCATTTTCATATCCATTTGTCGAGTTCCTCTTGCTTGTCACTGGTCATACTACTTTAAAGTTACAGTCGATGAATTAAGGATGATATCCATGGCAAATTTCATTCGTTTACTTAATAAAATGTTGTCTAGCTTAATGAAATGGGACGAATTTTTGTGCAATACTCATGAGGGACTCAGCATACCAGTGTATTCCCTCAAAGTCGCTCTGAAGACTAATGCTCTGGTTTATGAACAACTTGCTGAATGAAGTCAGTAGTGATGTAATGTCCGTCCACATGCGTAGTGGAGCCATTGATAAGTGAGCTATTGTATGTGAATGCCAATGGGCGTAGCAAGAGACGAGAACTCCATCGACTATCATGGTGCCATGCCTTGTAAGGGGTGCGTAAACCCCCACATGCGTTGCCATGGTGATATTGGTCACTGAGCTCTGTCCATTGGGGCCAGTCTTCAAGGTATCTCCAACCTTTATATCTGATGCGTATACAGCATTGATTTCAGTAGTGTTGTCATCTACACGGAATACAAGGTGCTTGGTCGACACCTTCAAACTGCGGCCATCCTCCATAACAAGTGACAAGTATTCGGCTTCTGCCTGCTCTTGACGATGAAGGAAAGCAATGACGTCACTGTAGATGAGCTTGCCTTGAGAGTCCAAGGTTTTGACTTGATCTCCCAGTTTTAAATCTGTCATAGCAACCAAACGGTTGCCAGGGAGCTCAGCGTGTGAAGTCTTGGGAAAGCAGTGCACTGTTGGTCGCTTCATAGGTACAACGGGTGCTGAAAATTATGAAGATAATTCAGAAATTCAACTACATGCTTCTTAGAAATTATATTTCTATTTATGCGACGGTGGACGTATAATGTATGAAGAGACAAATGGATAGCTTGGTGCACAGGTGCAAAAAAGTGAGTCAGGGGTGGCGTAGCGGTAGTACACTCTCCTCTTGGGTGCGATTCCTTGGGTAGTGTATGTAAGAAGAGTTTGCTGGGTCTCTATCTTGCATGATTCGAGTATTTTACTCCTGATTTCCTCCCAACACACAACTTAACACACTAATTCCAATCTGTGAGTTAGCCGTGCCCTAACGACGTAGATCAGCCTATAGAAGTTGCTTCAGGGTTTCTTTTAAAAAATCGAAGGCCCTTTTGTAGGTACCTGATATTCCTTGCATGGTATATACTTACGTTTGAACATATAGACAAAGTTAGCACCATCTCTTCCTACACCTTTCAGGCATTCAGTCGAAGTACCGTACTTGTTATACGTACTCAAGGCGTCCTTTCCACTGTAGCACAGGCCAAATTTCTGCAGTGCAAAAACAGTGTAACCAGCTGCTTTAGCGAGCTTTGCACAGACATTGATGGTTTTATTCAAGTTCAACCAATCGATTCCTGGCTGAAGGTCTTGCAGCAGCTCCGGCACTGCATGATTGGTTGGATCGTCGGCATAGCAACCAGCTGGATTGAATACTAGTTCTGAAAGTAAAGACAGAAAAAACAGCAAAAACGATAAGGTTAAGATCTGTTGATTTAGGGTCCACAGCAGCTACACTTTGTGTTAATGGAAGTGAAATATTCGATCATCATCTATCATTCAATGATCATCGTCTCTATTATTGATTTAGCATATTAGTATCGTTTCAACCATCATCATGATCATCATGATCACCATGTCGGTTAAAGATCAATGAAACCATTATTGATTCATGATATCATCATCATCATCATCTTCATCATCATCATCATCATCATCATAATCACCACCACCACCATCATCACCATCATCATCATCTTCATCATCATCTTCGTCGTCGTCGTCATCATCATCATCATCATCATCATCATCATCATCATCATCATAATCACCACCACCATCATCACCATCATCATCATCATCACCACCATTATCATCATCATCATCATCACCACCATCATCATCACCATCATCATCATCACCATTATCATCATCATCATCATCCCCATCATCATCATCATCATCCCCATCATCATCACCATCATCACCACCATTATCATCATCATCATCATCACCACCATCATCATCACCATCATCATCACCATCATCACCACCATCATCATCACCATCATCATCACCACCATTATCATCATCATCATCATCCCCATCATCATCATCATCATCATCATCCTCATCATCATCATCATCATCCTAATCAACTAGTATATTGACAAACACTACTGTTCAGTACCTTCAGCTTTAACTCCATCGGCCACTGAATCGTGCATATGGTTCTTGAAATTCAATGTTTCATCTATGACATCTGAAAAGGAAATCTTGGTATTTTAAAACACTAAAACCGAATCAGAAGTGTCTTAGGTTTTGTTGACTAAACCCAAAAAACCAGTAGGAGAACCTCGAATCAAGGGAAAGGCCATACAAACTCTACCCACAAGTGATGCCCAATGATTTTCATCCAGAAATCAAACCCGATATGAGAAGACCCCAGCGGAAAGAGGCAACTATACGTCAGCTACACTTTCTTATTAAATATTTCTGCTATTTCACAAGGTTTTACAGTGAGATCTTTTGCCTGCCTCCAATATTTTCATCTCGTGCATTTCCTGTCCTCGCTAGCTGATGATTCTAAACTTAAATGGAATGGCCGGCCCATTCATATTTAGGGAACCAAGGGTGGCACGTAGCGGTAGTGCACTCGCCTCTCATGATCTTCGGATCCCTCTGGGGTCTCATATGAATATATTATGCTAGCTCTCTCCCTTGATTCAAGGCCGTTTTTCTCCGGTTTTTCTCCCCGCTCAAAACCTAACATGATAAATTCCAATTCGATCATTTGTGATTTAGACGTGCCCTGACTTGGTTCATTCCAGCACAAGTTGTTTCTGGGTGTCGATAAAATTTGAAAGACTTATAATATATTATATAAGCCTTCAAAACGTGGTCGAAACACTGATCATCAAATACCTGTAATCGTCTTCAGTTTTTGTCTGTTCTGTTGCATCACGTTAAGGCTGTCCAGTTGTTTAGGCTCGGTTTCTATTTCTAGGAGTCAAAGTAAAACAGAAAATGATCAAAAACGATTAAAGAGTATTGCTATATGATGTGAGTTTAGTGGCCTTAAAATATATGTGATGAAAAATATAATCATTGTAATTACTATTCTTGCAGTTAATGGAACACCAAATTGCATGGCCATGTTGGATGACTTCATGTTGAGGTCTTGGTCTTTTTTTTATCCACCAACATGACGCCTATGTCTTTCATCTTATACTCGTGAAAAGAAACGCGCACCACCTATATACATAAATATATATATGAAACTATTATGTAATGTTCGGGTTGGTACGTACGCTCAAGATTCGGTGACTTGATCTTGGCTACTCTTGGCGAGTCGAACCATGAGGTATCGGGCTTTGCAAAAGAAACAGCTGTGGAATAAAAGCAATAGTAAACGATAATGGGATAAGCTGTTTTTAAACGTTCCTCAAATCCTTCCTCCCTGCCTCTCCCTGCTTCCCTCCCTCTCTCACTCCTTTTCCTCCCTGCTTCCCTGCCTTCCTCCCTTCCTCCATCCCTCCCTTCCTCCATCCCTCCCTTCCTTCCTCCCCTTAGAAGGACAAAATGTTGTTTTACCTGTAGTGAATACTAAGGACAGCAAGATCACCACTGCTTTCATTGTATAATAAGTATATGTATGAGACAAATAATGGAACAATACTGGAAATATAGAGGAAAATATATATTAGATGCAAAGAAATATATACAAGTAATTAGTATAGGGAGTATACGAAACTACTGGAAAAAGCGTTGCTGTGAAGGCCTATATGTCTCTATCAGGTCACCTCATGTCTCGCTTCGATACAAAGGTACGGCTATACCTTTCAAGATGGCGCAGGGAACTGTAAAGGGGACTATTCAAAGCACCGTAGAGGAAGAATTTACTTTCTTATTCGACTATAAACCTTCAAAAATTCCCCTTCTTTCTCTAGCTATATGATGTTTGATATTATTTATCATTGTTTTTTTTTTATTAACAGTAGAATTCAAACTTTAAATGCCAAAAATCGTAGGGCTGGGAAACAGGATTCTCACGCCACCTCTTCCAGAATTGTGTATCGGGAAATGAAAAGGACAGTGACCAACAAAGTTAAGATAAAAATATATATAAAAAACTTATACTATTTTAAAAGTAATGTTTAAATTTCCCCGTATTTCAATATATCAAGATGGCCTTTTCACCAAAATTATCGAATAGATCAAGTGATTTTTTAAAGTTCAAACTGTCATGCATGAGTAAGTTACTTTCAATATTATGTTTCTATATTATGGAATAGAGTTGTGTGTGTGTGTGTGTTTTGTTTGTTAGTGAGTGATAGCGCTTAACGCTTGAAAGCATCAATATCTAAACACATTTGTAATGACCAAAATATGCACCCCGGCCCAAATATCTGATGAGGCTATTCCTGCCTCTCTTGTCACTATATATTTTATTTTATTAACTAGTTCACTATTTTTCCTGTTTCCAACATATTTATATATATTGAAGCACAAGTCCCTTCTAGGAGGATCACTTCATATATCATTGACAAAACGTTTATAATTTTTTAAGGTTTTGGAGTAGATATCAATCTGTCTTGATGATAAAAAATCCACACCTAAAATCCATCATTGTAATTTGGAAAAAAAAATACAATGGTCAAAATTGAAAGATCAGTGAAATATCAAAGTATGAGTATCAGCAATAAATCCGATCCTAAGGACACATTTGAGATGAGTGGTATTTGACTGACTAGTGTTACAGTATCTTGACCCTTTTCAGTAGGGCTGCTGATGCGTTTAAGCTTAAAAGCTGAACACTTATAAGTGTTTTGCACCATATAACGTTCACGATTAAAATCATGATACGAAAAACATTTGAATTCTATAAACTTTATATTTGTTAGTGAGCAACAAACTGCATTTATTTTTTTCTGGGCATTTTTCGATCTACATTCCTTCACGATAGCACGCATGCGACGTGCAGCGAAACCTAGTATAGAAAATCAAACAGATGGTTGTCTTACTTGGTCAGGTGGATGTCGATAAAAGGATCAAAATACGAAACTAAATAGAAAGAAAGAAAGAACGTGGTTTTTGCGTGAGCTTAATATACAGCATATTATGGGGTAAAATTTTGACAAGAATCGTCTGTTTTGGGAAAAAAAACTGTGCAACAGAATAGGGACACGTGTTTCGTTTGCTGATTTAAAAAAAAATTGTGCAATTTTTTTCCCCGAAATATTACCTTAAAAAACTGTAAATGTTTTTGCGTGAAATGGAGTAGGTGTCAGGCACTAATCTTGAGAAATCATTGGTCAGTAATGAAGTGTTGTCCAAAGACAGGTCATAGTGAACTGGTCTATCATATCCACTTAAAACTCGATTAAAAACGTTTAAATACTATCAAGATAAAGGTCTGAGTTTCTAGTTAAAATATGGTGAGTTGAAGAACTGAGAAAGTTTGTAGGAAAAGAAATGTGTTTCATGAGGGATTATGACAGAATCAATGGTTCGAGAAAGCTGTTCACTAGGCACGATCATTACTACGACCTGCTCTTGATATACCTCTAGATCTCCTACAAACTATGGTTCGTCATGGCGTTAATTATTAGCACATATCGACAAAGAAAGTGTTCTGGAAATCGGTTCCAATTCAGTTTGTACTTGTCAAAACTTACCTTTCCTGGACCTTCAAGGAAGAAATCGAAGCAAGGGCGATCGATCCTGAATTTGTTTTGCTTCAATGAAGATGATTCCTCAGCCGTTAACAATGTAAGTGTTTTGATTTTAGCTGTTGTCTTAACCATTCGACTCCATTCACGCTTCTGCGGGTACATAGACCAATAAGCTTTCGACTTGCATCACACCTGTTAAAATCAACCTGTTTGTTGATCAGAAACATTCATTTGGTGCTTTCCATGGTTTGCTTGGTTTTGTTTTTAAGTGCTGAGACTCTCTCGAAAAACAAAAGAGAATAGAGATCCGAGTTTTGCGTATTCCACTTCACCTAATTAAAATCCGTAAGCCAGAACCCAACCTCCAGCAAATGAAAACTGGAAGCAGGAGTACAACACGTGGGACCTAGATTTGAAGAAAAAATCCGGAATCTGGTTTCCTGGGGAATCTGGAATACAAATTGTGGAATCCAGAACCCAAGTTACAAAAGCCGAACTCCGTAGCCAATTCGTAATGTGGAAATCTGGAAACCAAGATGTGGAGGCCAGTTTCTAAGCTGTATAAACCTGAACCCAAGAATTGGAATCTGGAATCCGAAATGTGAGTACTAGTTGAGAATCCAAAGCGCACGTAGAATTTGGAATCCAAAGTTCTCATTGGAGAATCATGCAGAAGCATTTATCATATTTATTACACTTTTTGCTTTTTATTCTCTTTTCGATTCTATTTTTATATATAATTTATAAGCTTCAGTGATACAATTACAATATGTACAAAAACTGTCTAAAGCATGTTTTGATGAGATACCAGTATTGGTAGACTGGTTGACATCAGGCTAAAAGATGGCAGATCCTGGGAGATTTGAGGGGTACATGGCTGTTACCTCGAAAACCACTATATCCAGCTGATCTCAAAAACTGAGGTGTCATGAAGCCTGAGAAATATGACTTATAAAAGCTTATATCTGAGATAAATCTAGACTTCAAGAGAGGTTTTTGATATTTTGTATATATTAACTGTGATATTCGAATTCATTATTGAGTGGGAAAATAAAATAATGAAATCACCGTCTCCCGAGTCGTCTGGCTACTAAGGATGACACCTTTAGTTTTCCAAATTTTCTCGATTTTGGTCGACTAATAGTTTTCTCAGATGAGCTGGATATCTTCCTATTTCGATTTCAAATTACTTTATTTTTGTTTTAATGATTATTACCAAAGGAGTGCTACCCTCCTCAGGATCCGGTTTTGGTAACCGCCATTTACTGACCAATCTAACTTGAGAAATCTGTACATTCGTAGCTATAGGCAGCTGCTTAGTAACGAAAAAGTGCATGCAAAACATTGACAACTGTAAATTAAATGGACTTGAAATTCCATCCGCTGAATCTCCATTCATAGACATTGCAACTATTTTCCTATGTATTTATCAAACGAAGAAGGCAATGATTGACTAAACTTCATTAGAAAAGAAGCATACCAGTGAATACCACTAGGCAAAGTTTTTGCTGTAGATGTGTCCTTAGCAGTACCTGATAAGATGTTTCCTAACATTGATGTGATATCATACCAGATTCTTAGAGGTGCCAAAACTTTATGGGCAATATCATGAGATCTCCAATGTGCATAGCACGATACAAGTACACCATCTACAAGCATGGTCCCATGTCGGGTCATAGGCGCGTATATGCCTTTGTTTGCCAATGTAGATACCCTTAGCACTCTTCTAACGGCATTTTCGTGGCCAGATACTCGTACAAAATCACCAGGGATAACATCCTCAGCGAAGACCACCGACATGGCACCTGATTGGTTCGTTTTAGAAGCATAAATCAAATGACGGGCAGACAAGGCAACCTGTTTTCCATCTTCCAACTCAATCACATGGTAGAATCCGTCAGTTTCTTCATTCTTGTGAAGGAATGCTATGACGTCGGTAAATATGATCTGATTGGTCGAGATATCGATAGTTTGGATTTTGTCACCGATTTTGAGGTTCTTCATTGATGTGGGGAAGCCATTTTGAAGCTGAAGTTGTGCGTTGGCGGGAAAACACATGGTACGCGCGGAACCACAATCTTTGCAAGGCTTGGAATCTAGAAGTGAAAGAAAAGGCGGGAAAAATTAATTACCTCTAAGTGGATTTCTTGGTAGAAATAGGGATTACAAAAACGCCAGGAAATGTTGACCAATAAAAAAAAGCCCAGAGAAAGTTTCTATATTTCTATTATTTCTGGGTTTTTTTGTTTTTTTTTCTTTTCTTTTTTTTAATTATTATTATTTTTATTTGGTTTTTATTTGTTATTGTTATATATTTTTTGATGTACCTTCCAAGTACCTCACATAAATCCAAATCGATGAGTTGGGCTTCCTGTGTAGCAAGGAACGCCTTTCAGAAGTCCTCTCACAGTCCACGTATTACGTTGTAAAATGAAACTCTATCGGTGATTTCCTATGTTTTATGGTGATTTAAGTGACCTTATTCAAAGAACAGCCAAGCAAGGATATTTCAGCTTTCACTGCAGTGTCTTTCTAAGACCAGTGGTTTGTTTTGACCGGTACCTGCTCCTGTAGAAGCGACAAACGAACTATCGATACGGTATGTCCATGTTCACCTCAACATATGCTAGACTATCAGTTTGTCTACTGTGCGTAATATTAGTCATTTTGTATATTATTCATTATTACTCATGGCCGTCGTGGAACCTTAGTTCTTTACAGTCGAAAAATTCCGCAAAACTGGGAACAATTTCACCAAATATTCGAATACTGTGCTTCGGTGATTCGCTGACAGCTGGTGTAAAAAAGAAAGGAGATCATTTACATCCATACTCAAAAACACTCAAGAAACTCTTCGACAAGCATTTGTCAAGGAAGAGATCAAGTAAACCATCCGTTCGAATTCAAACTGAGGGTATTCCTGGCGAAAGAGCTCATGGAGGTATGAAAAAAAGACTCTACGGCTTGATGAATAGCAATGTTACGTACGATTGGGTCATAATTCTCGCAGGCACGAACGACTTAAGTTTTATTTTAAAGAAACCCGCCATAGCTCCTAATATAACAGCCGTCTTGGAAGCATTGATTCAGCTACACGATTTAAGCCATGCTTTTCTTGCCAGAACTATAGCTATTTCTATTCCTCCAAGACAATGCGAGAAAAATTCACAATGTAAGTCTTATACTGAAGATCGTCACTACCTAAACAATGGACTTCGAGTGTACTCAAAGGCAAGGAAAGGGAAGACTTTTTATGTCGACATAGAAAAAGAAATGAGTACTGATAAATACTGGAGCGACGAACGTCATTTCACTGATCTTGGTTACGACAGAATAGCCAATATTATATTTGACACACTCTACAAGAATATTTGGTGATGAGTAGCGTGACGACGTGTCATGCATCTGCAGGTTGTTGTGTATCATGTTGGGCTTCCTGTGGTTTGGTCAGACAAGATGGAAAACTTTCACTGGTCTTGTTCTCTCTCACAACGTTGATTTTTTAGAAGTTATTTTTAAAATAACTTAAAAGTAATATATATATATGTATATATATATATATATATATATATATATATATATATATATATATATATATATATATATATAGATTATGGATTGTAGATAGATCAAAGACAAGACATAACTTTTGCTGTTACTCGGAGTTTCACGCTTACGCGATCTTCAGACAGTCTTTAATATATATATATATATATATATATATATATATATATATATATATATATATATATATATATATATATATATATACTGATATATATATACTGATATATATATACTGATTTAAATTCTTTTTTTTTAAATAAAGGGTGTGTTAACTTTTTTTCTTAAAAAATATAGTACACAACTTACGTTTGCCAACAAATCTGTAGACATAGTTCGAGCCTGAGTTGCCGACTCCATGATGGCAGTCACTCGAGGTGCCATCTCGTGAGTAGGTTTTCTCGGAGTCCTCTCCGCTCCAGCATTCACCATTCGATTGTATTCCAAAAAATTCAAACTTCATTTCGGCAGCTTTTTTCCCACAAGCCATGATGGTGTCGTTGTAGTTCTGCCTTTGCGTAGCATTTTCGCTGTCGTCTCGGAAGTCAGCGATCAGCTTCGGGAGAGGTCGGGGCGCCACGTAAGAATCCCGAAAGCACCCGACGGGCTTGATGTCTGAAAATGTAATTAAAACTTGTTTATATATGCAATATACACAGGAAAAAACTCGGTACGTTTAACAAATTTCCGATAGTTTAGAGTGGTATGTCCTCTTATTTACCACGATATGACGTCAAAAGTTGGTCAAAATGTTATGTAATCACGAGGCGTAGCAAAGTCAAATAAAAGATCTAAAATCGAAGAAAAAGTTTGAAAGAAAAAACCGTTTGAATCGCGCGCTTGCTCCTTGCGCGAGCGATTCGTCATTCATCGGTATGTCATCTTATTTACCACGGCTCTCGACCAATCAGCGCGCGAGAAATTTCACAGTTATGGTAAAAATATGTATATATACTGACAACAATTGCAACAATAGACCAACAACGGCACCCAATAGGCCATTATGACGTCATTTGCTACAAATACCAGAATCCCTTGCACACTTTCTTTTGTTCAGTTCATTAGCACCAATTGTCTTTCTATTCTCATGAGGAAATACAAATTTGAATAAAAAAAAAATTCGCGAATCATCTTGGTAGTGGTAGTAAACTGACGCCATCATGCAATTTTTTTTCTGCTGTTTTTTCTGTCTGCGGATTTTTCGTTTCTTTATTGCTTGAACTTTGCTATTAATATGGTTGTTACTATTGTTGTTGTTGTTGTTGTTGTTGTTGTTGTTGTTGTTGTTGTTGTTTTAGCTGTTACTACTGTTGTTGTTGCTTCTGAATAAGCCGGGCCTATTTTAATTTTAAAGTGCACGAAGTCGTAAAATAGTGGTAAAGCAGAAAGATCTATTAATTATAAGCGAACTTTTTTGGTGATAAATAAAGTTTATATATGTTAATGAAATTTCAATAAATCTATCTCTTCTGTGTGATACTTACCAGACATGTTTATACTCTCTGTACTTTGTTTGCTAGCAGTGATTTTACTAGCAGTAGCCGTGGGCGGTGTGGAGGTAGAAGATGCACTTGTACTTGTTACATTACTTGGTGGTGGTTCTGGTCCCCCTGGTTGGATCGGTTTAGTCGTCTCACCCGAAACTGGTTTAGTTGTTTGACCCGTGACAGGTTGAACTGGTTTAGTCGTTTGAGCTGCTTTAGCTGGTTGAACAGGTTTGACCGGATTACTTGGTTGAATTGGATTGACTGCTTTGGTAGGTGGCTGTTGTGGTTCAGTCGGTCCATTCGTTGGTGGGGTGATGTTAGCGATAACCTCAACTAAATGTACACAAGCATAAGTTTATTGTATGAGTTTTTTAGTGGTTTTCTAACTTTAGTTTGTGACATCTATTAACTAGTGAAAAGAGACTATATACTCTGTAGTCTGCGTAGTAGGCGTTTGCCCCCCACCCCCCCTTCCTCACTGCTTTTGTATTGTTTATCCCATACACCCTATGCATAAGAGCGTGGCCATGGAAATACCTTAGTTCATCAGTTATTGAAAAAACCATTGCTTTCATTGTAAAGAGTATATCAATTTTAGTAATCTTCAAAAATTTCAGCTTACTAACATTAAATGATAAAAATCTACAGCTGTTTGAAATTAGAAAGAGTTTGTATGGAAACAACAACCAAGGCCTGACCAGCCTCGTTTGCATATTTTTGGCACATTTCAAATGCTTATAACTCTGCAGTGATTTAATATATAACAACAGAACTCTACCAAATTACTAATTTAGACATGCTCTTTCTTGTAATCAAAATATATTTTTGAAATCATTGATGATTCATGGTGCTCGTTCCCAGTCTTTACTCTTTATGCATAGGGTGTATTGCTAAGCGAAAATAGCCGTGCGGGACTGAGTCGAGGGCGATGTTAAAAAGCGAAACGTGGGGGTGTGTGCTGGGTGAGGTTGGAGAGAGATAGGGCACATTATTTCGTATTGCTTATCTTAAAAATAGGGGCACAACGTTGATCCAGGGGGTGCACATCCGCTACACCCCTCCCCTACATTGCAAAATCCAAGAAGAGCTGGAACGGCCGGTATTTTTATTTTTTCGTCAAGCACAAGGAGGTTAATGTTGAAATATTTAGTGTTGCTATTATTGTGTTTAAATGTATTCCTATAATTCCTTTCGATCTTAGCCTACCCCCCCCCCCCCCCCCCATGACCATCGCCTATTGCCTCTCCTTTACTGAGCTCCTACAACCTTTTTTGGGATTAAGTTATATCAAATATGAAACTCGCGGAATTTGCTGAGCTACTTCCAAAGTAAATAACCATGCGTGCAAATGCCTGTTAAAAATCCTTGAACTGCCTCTGTAAGGTGTTGACCAGAAATGGACCATTATACGTGGCCTTTCTCAGAAACTCCCTTATAAATAAGCAACTGCTATCATTACCTGTATTGACGCTTTGATTATTCTGTGGTCCAATATTGTACCATGTGGTCTCTGGTTCTGGTCTGGAAATAACTGGAAAGCAAAGCCAGCAAGTTCCAAATTAGTTAAACTAGCATCACGATACAATTATGTTGATTTCATTTATTCCAAATACGGGTGCAGAGCAAGCGTGGTTAACTTTATAAGTGCGCTGCCACCCAACCCAATTAAAGACCCATATTTTGCTCCTCCGTGATTTTGCCGGCTTGACGTTTAGACCTCATTCTATAGTTCTTGGGGCAAATATTAAGATAGTGATAGTGCTAATCGTCGGCTTATCCAGAGGTTTTGCTCAGAGTTAACTTGATGAAAGCAATATAAAGTAATGAAATAAACCTTTTTTTCTGAGGTGGACAAAAAAGCATTCTGGTCTAGTTTTAGTACAAACAACGCCTTTTGTTCGTACCAAAACTAAATCAAATCACGTACAAGTATCATACACCATAGCTCCGTAGGTTCTGGTTCAACATGGCTACTTTCCTTATTGGAGTACTAATTATTTAAGGCTTTTTTGTTGTTGCTATTAATCCGCTGAAATATCTTTCCCGACCGGACCACTTTCAAAAGATTGGCTAACCCTGAGTTATAAAATGATAAAACGCTTTAACGCTTTTCGCGACATCTTTTTTCCTCTGCTGCATGTCGCCTACACCTCATAGAAACTACTTTTCCAAAGGTCTTCACAGCTAGGCAACCTCTAGTCAAACAGTAACGTTTCGCTAAAAATAAGATTTTCTAACCTTCACAAGGATAAAAACTCCAGGCTATCACCATGACAACCAAGAACGAGATACTCTGGAACTTAGCTGGACAAGAGTTAACGCACATATCAGCCATTTTGGTGGTTACCTACAAAGAACTTAAGAATTAAAAACAAGGTACATAATTCCTTTCTTCTTCTAAAAATGTCAATATGAAGTCAAGTAAAACTGCGTCTTAAATTTCTGTATAAGGTAACCACACTGATCATGACCTAACTTTGTAACCAAATATTTCTAAATGTTTCTGGCTGGTACTCGTGAAACGAATTTTTAAGACCATTATTTTCGTTTGTGAATGTTTTTTTTTCCTGTGTGATTAATACAAAAAAATTTAACAATAATAATTATATAGGTGTAATTAAAATTACTGAATTGACGGGGGAAAAGTCGAAAAGTAAGTTGTTTTTTCTCGGTTGACAATGGTAGCAGGTTTGGTGTCAGTATAGTTCAATGAAGCGCTAAATTTCGCAGCATGGTCTAATAGGTCCATAAGTGCGCATGAGGTAATGGCACTTGAAGGATATATGGCATGGCGCTTGAATCAAAGACTGATATTCACTGAGCTGTATCAAGAGTGCCTCGAATTTGACTGCTACAACACAGGGGATAGAAAATGGCATAGGTCCATAAGTGCGCGTGAGGTAATGTCACTTGAAGGATATATGGCATGGCGCTTGAATCACAGACTAGTATTCACTGAGCTGTATCAAAGTGTCTCGAATTTGATTGCTACAACACAGGGGATAGTATGGAAAATGGCATAGGTCCATAAGTGCGCATGAGGTAATGGCACTTGAAGGATATATGGCATGGCGCTTGAATCACAGACTAATATTCACTGAGCTGTATCAAGAGTGCCTCGAATTTGACTGCTACAACATATAGATAGAAAATGGCATGCATAGGAATTTTGTATATGATCTTCACGTGCATTCTCCTTTCTCTTAGATTGGATTTTAAGGTCTACAAGGTTACGATTGGCAATGTAGACTTCGGATATCACTGAAATTACCAAGAAAAGTGATTTCTGAATTCTAAACTCTGATAACAAAAAGACGATGGTAGACTACCACGCAGGTAGTGTATTCTTCACTTCAAGTGCTTTCCCCAGAATGCCATAACTTGTTAGATTCTGGGCGTCACTGGAGCAAATCACCTTCGAAAGAAATAACTAGCCAAGGCAAAAAGGATTGTTTTAGAATCCAGTTCAGATTCAGTTAGCATGTAATCACTATTTAGCAAATAAATGTACTGCTTTTCCAAACGTCGAATAAAGAGGTGAAGTTGACTTAAAAAAGTACTTGAATTCAGTGATAAAATACGGTAATGCAGGATGAATCCCTAGCTTACCAAAGTTTCCAGTTGTGTAGAAATGAAACGTCCTTGTCCTGCGAGGTACGTTGGCTCCTTGTTCCATGATCGACTCGGAATTTGAACTTGAAAGTGTTTGATTTTGCAAACGGGGGAAAACCGGAAAACCCAGAGGAAAGCCCTCAAAGCACGTAGGTCCGAGAGAACCACAACTGTAGCTCTACGTATACTCAATCTTGATACCTAGGGGCCGGGTCAAATCGAGGATCGAGCCCACAACAACAGCGATGGGAAGTGAAGCAAATAGTGGAGCTGTTTGCAAATATTTTTGGCCGCAATCAAAACTACTGTAGATATGATCATAAACGTACAGGATTTTTGGTATCATAACTTATCCAGTCTCGATGGGACACTACATACCTAGGGTTATTGTCCTAAATAAGAGAGATAAAAGAAAGAAGGTTGTCCGGTCTCTCATGCGTATCAGCCGGGAAAACTGCTCAACACGCCTAACCCAGTCAAAACAATAACAAGAACCTTCCTAGTCATTATTTCACACATTTCTTGGAGGAAGTCAAAACAGAAATTATCATCATCTTTGACGGTGGACAAAACAATCACAATGAAGGTGCAGATGTCTCGAAGTAAACACTAGTCAAAATAACAGCGCTAGCTTCCTAAACTAGATGGAAATATTATATGCTTATAATCACCTGTACGAAGATCGATGCCCTCGAATCGGTATGTGGTAACAGAGTTTATATTGCCTTCGATAGATAACACTGGTCGGTGCAAAGCTAAGCTCCAAGCAAAACAATGCAACTTTCGACGCCAATTTGCTGCCACTACGTAGCTTGATTAAACTTAGTAGGCTGTTTTTGTTTGTATCTTACTGTAGGGGGTAGATTTTAATTGTTATTGGGCCGTACGTGGTACATGTTTGTAGCATAAGAACATTGGGCTCATGATGAATTAGTAATGAAGCCAAAACAAGTGAAGCGGCTGGTTGGCCACTGATACCACCTGCATATGTAGGGCAGTTGTGAGAGTGATTTTCACATGGATGTAAGTTTAAAAATCTGATTTTCTTTCACTAATCGATTCTTCCCAGCGCGGAATAACCATAACTGAACAAGGCTTTCCAGTTGAAAGCCCAAAAATCGCATTTCGATTTAGAAGTTTTTTTACGAAGGGAGGAAGGCTGGAGAACTTGGAGAAAAACCCTTGAAGCACAGGAAAGTACCAACAATCTACTCTATCGACGAACAAGTGCTAAAAACAGAGATAAATGAGGTGAAGAGAGTTGTTCAATATAACTTATAATGAGTACATCAAGTTTGTTTGATGTGTTGGTCTCTACCTTGCCGCCCCTTGCCGCGGGGAATATTCTGCAGCGGGTTCTCTGGTTTTCCCCCGCTCCATCAAAACAAACATGACTTGAGTGTTCGAGTTTAGTCTGGATGTGGCTGAGAAGGGCACCTTTTGTGGGTTTTTTGGTCTCGCGTTTATTCCTTGCCTTTGCCCGAATGAAAAGTAAAAAAATAGCAGTCAATGGCGAAAGGATTTTCTCAAAAGTGCAGGCAATAAAGACTGACACCGTCGAAGAAATTTTTTTTTCATCACATTCGGTTTCTTTTGTACTCGTTGATATAGAAACAGCACAAAACCTATATAATTCTTACGACCAGTCGTAAAATTAAATCAAATTTTATTTTCTCCCACCCGCAATCAATATTAGGACGACACGAGTAAAACGACACGCGCGGTGCTTGTTCGGAAAATTGCCGGGTAACATGAATTGCACACTCAGGGAGTTGTGAGTGTGTGAGGATCAATCAAAATATTAACGAATAGCTTTCCCATTGCGAACAAGTTTCGTATACCCCATGGCGATGGATTTAAAACTGTTCATATTTTTTTAATGGCACCACTGTAACAGATATTTTCTATAACCTCAGATACTAATAACAATTACTGCTTTGTTGGCTTACTGAGCAGCGAAAGTTAAAACAAGAAGATGCTTGATTAAAATAATTCATTTTGCCAGGTTAAGACCAAGAAATGATCATAGTATGTACAGTTATATACCTATTCTATTCTTTGTTAGCTTCGTTCTATTGTATAACTTTGGTTCTTTGTTGGGCTATTTTTACGCGGCCTCTGTCCTCTGCACGAAGAAGGAACCCCAAAAAAATAAACAGACTTCGCCAGACTGCTTTCTGTTGTGTCTTTTTTTTTTTCCTTCACTTTTTTCGTTACATGATAATAATTATTCTACAATCATGTGCTGTACTGACTGCTAACCATTCTTCTGCACCATAACGGCCGTAAAACATTTACTCATTACGTTACAGGCAATGGAAATATCCTGACAGTAGCTTGGCTAGGTCCTTTGGATGCGTCTGCTCTCTTCTCAGTGATCCAAGATGGCGAACCTCCTTTGTATCCTACCAGAAGCCACGTACTTCGATAATCGACAGCAGTTGGGTTAACAGCGCCAACGGATCGTAGTGCTGGCGCTGCAGCTTTTACAATACTACTATCACTGCTATCTCTCACAGCAACGATGACAATGCTCTCATTAGGTAGTTGTTCCAAAAACGTCTTCATTTTGCTTCCTGCACTTGCATCAGCAAACGTGTCAAATACAGCCTTCTTCTGATAAGTACCATACTTGTTCAAGACAACTATGTTATGACCTCTTCCCTGAAGAAGATATAACAAGAAGTATGATGGGTCAATGGTCAGTTCATGGAGTCCCTAATCCCTCACACTCTATGCAGTGGCGGTTCTATGGGGCTGTATGGTACATGATGACCCCTTTTTCATCAAAATCCTAGAATGGTCCTCGATCGACCATTGCATACTATAATGACATGACTGTTCGGAAGATCTCTAGTTTAAGGCATCAAGGGACATAAAATAACTCTAAATGTTCAATAGTTATTTTTTAAATGTTCAAAAATCAATCGGTACCTTTACATCGGTATAACGTATTCTGATTGACAGCAGTGTATTGCCCGATTTCCTTGTCACAACTGTTGTCGCAATCAGCGCATAACAATGAAAACAGTGGCAAGCTTTCAAAAAGTATACTTTCTCGTAAATCCGTTGAAAATTAAGCGCGTTATATTAATGGCGGCCAACTCGAAAGTGTTAAACTACTTTGGACACCACACACGCTTTTCTTTTCCCTTATATTTGTAACTCAAAACATAGTACATTTTATAAAGAATGTAATCATATTTTAATATTTGTTATATCATTATTGTAAATGTAATTCTACGTGTGAATAAACAAAAGTTTTAAAAAAAAAAGTCAATGACGTATTTGACGTACTCCATAACGAAAAGTGAAAACGAAAATAATTCAATGTTTTTTTCGTGGGAATTTAAGAGTTATTTTTGTTTTAGTTCGTTTGTTTTGTGTGGGGTTGTGTGTATGTTGTTGTTGTTGATGTTGTTTTTGTGGTATGTTGAATTTGGTAATGTCAGTACTGATATATTTATAGCACTTCAATTTGAGGAAAGACTTACATTAGGACAGTGTTCCACGTTGTTTACTCTTATCATGCACGTCCCACAACCAACTCGTTTGCCCGGGTTATCGTCACAACCTTCTGACTGCACAAACACTTTTACATAAAGCTGAACTAAAAGAAAGCTACACATTAATAGAATTTTGATGCAACCTTGGCGGCAAGGAGCTCAGGTTGAAAATTTTGACACTGATTTCTCCAGTCCTTACTAAAACTAAAATGCTATTTCTTTGAAATTGTTTCAAGTTTGAAACAGCTTTAGCACGGGCCTCTTGTGCTGGAGGTCGTGAATAGCCAATGTGCATGAGTTCGAAATTCTAACACAAAGCATGTTGGGAAAGTGAGTTCTTAATTTTTCGGCTCCTCTAGAAATTCATCTGACAGTCTGAGTTTTTCTTAGACATTAGTAACTATGGAAATAAGAGTATTTCAACAAATGAAAATAACGGATCATGAGTAACTGTTTTCTAAAATTTCCTTTGATTTCCCTGTTCCATTTATGCAGACTCACTTTCCCAGAGTGCTCTGTCACGGAGCTTTGATGCATGCACATTGCCAATTCAATCCTTAGACCAGACCAGCAACCAGGGTTTTAAAATAGAGTGATTACAAACTTGTCGTGACTAACAGTATCATTTCCTTGTTTAACGGAAACGATATGAGACATGGATACAACTCAAACAAAGAAACGAACCTGAGGAGAGGACCATGAACGACAGAATTTAATGCCTAGGCTTCCGAGGATGGGACAGAACAGGAGAGCCAAGCCAAAGAAAGCAAAAGCGAAATTACTGAATGAAAGGAAGAGAGGGGAAAGTAAGGGAATGAAAAGGAGGAACAAAAAGGAAAAGAAAAGAATGCAATAAAATGAAAGAGAAAAAAAACGCAATAGACTACAATATCTTCTTTACCTGGGTCCTTAACAACCAGAAATATTGTAACCCTCACTTCGCCAAGAATATTCCTTGCCGTTGCTTGGTAAAATCCACCATCTTTGTACTGTACTCGTTCTATAACAAGGTTCCCAGCTTCTTGTCGAAAACGTTCACTCATGTTCATATTATCAAGTCTCTTCCATGTGACATTCGCTTCTGGGAATGCAAACACTTCAAAATACATAACCTTTTGTGTTCCTCTATAGCCATTCTCTAAATCATTTGGTTTTCTTCGGATTTTAGGTCCAACTGAAAAAAAAATGATTGAGTTTGAGCTTTTCTTGTACAGAAAGACAGAAAAAAATACACATGTAATTTACATTGCCACTATTACTGATGAACGTCGCAGTACCAATACCGAAACTAAACGTCTATAATATAAATCAATGAAAGCCCTTTTTATTTCATGTTCCATTTTATCCCACGACGTATTTCACGCTTGCTTCCCATCATGCACTGCGCGTTGAATCTATACGCATTTGTATTTTTCTATTGTGTGGGATAAAATGATTATACAATGGTTTAAACTATTTCGTGTTAGCTGATACCTTTAGGAATCAAACCCTGAACCCTATCCAATAGGTGAAAGAGCTCTACCACTGCAACACCCTTGATTCCCGCCTCCTAAGATTCCAATAGGTGAAAGAGCTCTACCACTGCAACACCCTTGATTCCCGCCTCCTAAGATTCCAATAGGTGAAAGAGCTCTACCGCTGCAACACCCTTGATTCCCGCCTCCTAAAATTTCCCCTCTTCAACTAAAAAAGAGCAAAATACTTTCTGAGTTTTCTAACCTTGAACGACGACCTTTGCTGTTTTTGATGTTGTTCCTACTATGTTGTTGGCTGTACATACATATTCTCCCTTGTCTTTATACTGTACATTAGATATATTCAGCATCTGTGAGTCAAACTTATATCGCCCTCTAGGAAAAGATCCATTTGTTTTATCCCACGTAATAGTAGGTGTCGGGTATCCTGTGGCATTACATGGCAGAGTAAGGGTCTGGTACTCGTTTATCGTCACTTGATGATCTTGGAAATACGTTATTACAGGAAACACTGCAAAAAAAGTTGAAAACTTTATTCTTAACTAATATTTTAATATCTGCTTAATTTAGTCTTGGTTCCATTTTAACCAATTTTCGTGATATTCTTTTGTTCTGATATAGTTATGGTTCTCATGGTCTTTTATGGCCAATTGTGTTATTTCTTTCTTTTGAGAATGATTTCTTGAAAGATTCCTATTCATTTTGTCCCGCTTAAAATGTTTCCGTATCTAATTCAGATAGATGGCAGGGCCGTAGCAAGGCCAAAAAGATGGGGGGGTAGGTTATTTTCAATATATAGTCCCCCCCTATCCCTTTGATACAGCCCTGGAGGGTGCAATTAAATTTTTGAAGTATATGAGAGAGGGGATTTTAGATGGGAACTTACCGTTAACTGTAACAGTGGCCTCAGTTGATCTTGCTCCCAGAACATTAGATGCAACGCATACATACGATCCTTCCTGTTCCTTGGTTATCCTAGTGATATGTAAGTCCCCTTGAATGATCCTATACCTTCTGGGCATTACACCACCATCCTGTCTTCTGTGCCACGAGATCATAGGACTAGGCACACCAGAGGCACGGCAGCTAAGCTGCACATCTTGGTTCTCAGTGACCGTGATGTTTGATGGAACAGTTGTGAACTTTACATACACTATAGAAAAGAATAAGACATTCAGACTTCTGATGTTGAAAAAAATAGTTCTCTTTATAGAAATAATAAAAAAACCACAATGTGTCTCGATGTTTCAATCAAAAAACTTTGATCTTCAGGGGAACATGTGAAGTGGACCGAAGAGTAGAATAGGGTCAAGATACAGTCTAGCAATCGTTCCCAATAATAAAACATTTTAATGTTTTTAAAAAATTTTAAAAAAAATATGACCGCCATGTTGGCTGATATTTTAAAAAAAGAAGCTATTGATAAACATTTTGTTTAAGTCCCCCAACATGGCGGCTATGACCTCAAATGTACTCCAAAACGTATTCTTCTTCTGATACTTTTACCTTGAATCAGAAGTCTTATCTTGTATCTGAAGACACCCATGATGTTTCGTGCTTCACATACGTAGTTTCCAGTGTCACTCGAGCGTGATCGTTTGATGACCAAAGAGCTTTCAGTCACTGGATGATGTTTTACTAGACAAGACGATTCGTTCAAACCTGTAAAAAACATCCAAGATATGCAATAGCAGTTATTACTAATGCATGCAAATGAGATGCAAATGAGACAACAAGCATTGTTTCGACCCGATAGCCTCACTTGTATGATTCTTAAAACAAAAGAATATCGCTGTTTATTTACTTTTTATTTCAAATTAATGAAACCCACAATGCCCTTTGGTCTTGGAATGCACTATCAGTATTCAGTATTCAGTATGCACTATGCAGTATTCAGTATTCAGTATTCAACGTTTTTAGAAATAGCTGTAGTCAAACTTTGTATCCAGAGACCTCTTTCGATTGGGAGTCATTCTCTTGAGTATTATTTCTTTGTTTGAATGCAAGTGAGACAAAGAGTCCTATTCTCAAAGGTTTTCCACGTGGTCTGAATTGGCAAAACAAACGTCCAATAATTGAACCTAGTGACTACAGCGCGGAGACAAGCGGCACATTAGCAACTAGCGTGATTCATTTTCAAATAATGGTTACTCGATTACCTGACTGAATAATAACCTTCTCCATCACTTCATGGCGATCATCTGAGCCGTCTTGAGTAGGTAGAGGTATATTGTCACGATACCACGTGATGCCAGAATATGGATTTGATGTTGCGTTACACACTAGTACAGCTCGATCTCTCTCTTTGAACACAAGATATTGAGGAGTAGAAACGAATGAAGGCGGAGCTGAAAACAAATTATAAAATACAAAATGTATTCAAAATGGTAGACTGTAAGTTTTTCTTAATTCTTATCTAATATTCACGGAGTTGTTACAAATGCGGACACTCGTTGAAAACTGTACCGCGCATGTTTTTTTGATCATCTTAGATAACCGGTACTCTCAACCAATCTCATTCGTAGGGCCGTTATTTCTTATATATATATATACTAGTTATACAATGGTTTTGAGTGCCATACCGTGGTATATTCCAAGAGTCACTCGTAGTTTCTAGTATACACACAAGCCTTTAGGTGAGTGTATATACAAAGAAAATACAAGTGACGAGTAGGATATCCACAGTATGCCAAGAGAAACCATTGTATAACCATTTTATCCCACACTATAGAAAATACAAATGAGTGAAATACCGACGAATATACAACGGCTTCCCTGCTTTCTGATTGGCTGTATTTTCTATGGTGTGGGATAAATATATACTACACATGTTCGACAAAATACCAGATGGTACCGTATGTACATGAGGATCTAAACATTACCAAAGGAATCCCCAGGACATCCTCTTGGTCCAACTTCTCCTTTCACTCCTCGTTCGCCTTGCTCTCCTTTTTGGCCTGTTGTATATAATACGATAAGCAATTTTTAGTCTTTTTCAAATCAACAGAGAAAATATTATCTTATCACTGATTAGCGTTATATAAAGACACCTTTCACGTGACGACAAAGCAGCTCAATTTGGGAGACAAAGCAAAAGAATTTCAATCTCATAAGAATTGGAACCTATTGTTTTGTACTCCAAATTGTGCGGCATTCCGACGTGCTGCAAAAAGTGTATAGGTGCCGTCAGCATACCTCCAAATTCTCCTTTAGGTCCTTGCGCTCCCTTTTGTCCCTTTATTCCAGTGTCCCCTTTGTCCCCTCCAGTTCCCTTGGGTCCCATATCTCCTTTCAGGCCAATCACAGTAACATTTCCACTGAAGCCCTTTTCACCACGTGGTCCAGGGGGGCCATGCTTTCCAATGCTTCCCTTGTAACCAGCTTCTCCTTTTGGGCCTGTCATAGAGGAACAATATTATCAAATGCATGCATCCATTGTTTAAAAGGAAAAAAAGAGGGAAGAGTCACAAAAGTCGCCTTCACAGTTCCCTGTGCCATCTTGAAAGGTAGCCATGCCTTTGCATCAAAGCGAGACGAACGGTGAGACCATTTTTAACACCTTGAAAAATTATCCAATCATTCAAAATTGTTCGTCTCGCTTCGATGCAAAGGCACGGCTATCTTTCAAGATGGCGCAGGGAACTGTTAAGGAGACTATTCTCTCTCCCCTCTCCTCTTCCCCCTCATTGTTCATATTCACCATTCTTCTCCTACCTATTCCCGCGTCATACACAGGGCTCCCGATTTTCCATTTGTTAAAATGTCTCAAACAGAGTTACTCGTAACATACCGTTAGTCATTTTTAGAGCAGATTTCGTATGAGTTAGAAAAGTAACCTCACACGGCCCGGAATTTTCAACACTTCCATACACGGTACTGACACGGTTACGCGCGGGCCGTGTCCTATGTTTTTCACAGCCATATGAAAACTTCTCTAATAAGTGTACATGCCTCTTTTGCCTCTACGTCCTCGTCTTCCAGGTTTGCCTGGTGGACCTATGATATATATAACGGTTACCAGTACTGTTATATACAGCTATTTAAAAAAACGCTGAATACTGAATAGTACATTCCAAGTCCGAAATGCATTTTGGGTCATGTAATATTGTCTAAAGTAAAACAAATAAAAGTTGTTTTGTTTTTTTTGTTTTTTTTAGTGCATTCCATCTGAAACAATATACTAACTACATATAGAGAGCAAATCGCTGTATATTTACTTTTCATTTCAAATTAGTGAGACCCACATTGCTCTTTGGTCTTGGAATACACTATTCAGTATTCAACGTTTTTTGAAATAGCTGTATACATCGCCGCGTGCATCAACGTTTTACAAAAACATAGAATAGTCAAGAAAACGTCTTCAGACTCTTAGGGACCGTGTCAAAAAATACTTCTTTTCAAGCAATGGAATAAAGCAACAGACTCGTCCCAGAGCGCAGCAACGGGATATACTGACCACGAGGAACGCCGGCTCTAAAGATTAGATCAATGCGTGAGCTCTTAAATGTAGATAGATAAAAACTCTATCTAGGTAGGGTAGCTCATACTGCAACGACGCTACCTGTCAAAGCTGGTAAAAATTACATTTTTTTTTTCCGAATTATACCTTGGATACCTAAAATAAAATGTTTGAAGTAAATGATAACTTACCACGTAATATCTTGCATTCGGCCTTAGGTATAGAGCCTCTCGCAGACCATTGGTTCTCCTAAAATATTAAAAGTTTAATCACATTGAGAAAAGAATTAAATCTCCTGAGAATTGGAACCTATTGTTTTGTCCTCCAAATTGAGCTGCATTCCGACGTGCTACAAGGGGTTAAATGGACAAAAGCACAAGAAAAGTTGTGATAGCAAAATTCCACGCATTTAAACTGGATTCACAAGTTCGAATATTCAAATATATGGACAGTCAAGTATTTATTTCGGCATGAAGTCAGTGGATTAAGCAAGGTTGTTGTCGTAGAAGGACAGTTCAGATGGAAACTTAAGCATAAAACACGAGCTGTTCAGGGAGTCAAAAACAGTTCAAGAACTTTAGAGATCAAGTAAGTTACAAATAATTCTTTTGATAAATTTAGGCTAAAAAAACCAGGGATACTTTCAACTTTTAAACTCCAATTCCGTCGATCTGGCGTCTAAATCTTGAACAAACAATTCTGCGTCGCGCGAATGATCATTCACTACCTACAGGTCTTTAGTCAACGATACGAAATAAGTTTTTTTTTTCCTTTTAGAGTCTCTATTCTACCTCGGAAGGGAGGGCGTATTTTGGTCTTCTTCATAGTATCAAAGTAGGAACAGATATTCTAGTCATGCAAGTCGGTTGAATACATTGAAACTAAAAGCTTGCATACGTACTGTATTTTGAAAGATTTCCTATAATATTCTAGCAAATTCTCTACATATTTTTCAAGAGAAATACAAAGTGACCAAAATGAAAATAAATTCTCTTCAGCTAGTTATGAATACTTAATGTTCGAATGATTGGAGAGGAACGGATCAGAGAGGAAGTAAAAACAAGCAGAAAATGTTCTGCTTACAGGGAGAGAGTTGAGAGCCAGGAATGACAGGAAAGAGGGAAAGGGAAGAGAAGGGAGAAATGGCCATAAAATGATAAATATGAAGGAGAAAAAAGGCCCAAAAATAGGGAGGGAAAATATTTCAATGCCAATTGCTCTCCGCTCCCTAATGTCATATCAAATGAAACTTAAAGGACATTTTGAAATGTTACTTTGGGTTATTTTTGGTTGCTATAAATAGACGTGTCACTTCTGGTCTGGTGTGGAACGTGTACCAGCTGAATGGCAAAGTTTTGAATCAAAATGTGCAAAATTTAATACTAAGTACGACAGACAGTTTTCTTTCACTGAAGGCTGATAATAAGATCCATAAGTCTCATAAGTCAGCTGATTGAGACTAAGCATAAGTCTTCAGATCATTGTGACTCTTCTATAATTCCTTCTCGTTTAAGATCCAAGGTCAGTAAAACTCGATACCTACCCTGACGAAGTTATTCAGCAAGTCTAAACACGTCACTACATCTTCAAAATTCTTCGTGCTGTTTTTAAAATCCAGGGCTTTTTTTTTCTTCGTTTCTCTCGTCGTCTTACTTGTTTGATTGTTAACACTCCTTTTAACAACTGTCTTGGCGTTAGTGGATCTGGAATGGATGTTTTCTACCCATTGTTTATCCGTATATTTAATCGTGAATATCTGCGTCATTGATTCCATTTCGTCTTCGAGTTTCTTAAACCTCGCCTCGTACATCATTTGATTAAGAACAAACATGATTACAAGTCCAATAGATAAACAAACGTGAATAACATGAAATAATTTGTAGAGAAAATGCCAGCCTTTTGGTGTTGCGTCCATGTTGTAATATTATTGACGGGCTCCCTGTCTCGTTCAGCAACAGGATTCTTACGAGGTTAACCTAATTTAACCTTTCACAATCGAAATATCGTTACAGTCAATTCCGGTTGCGACAGTATTTGCAAGGGGTAAGGTGGTAAAGAAAACCCACTCCACTCCACTCCACTCCACTCCACTTCTTAATTACTCATTAATAATTCATAAGTTCAACAACGAATCAGAACGTTATAAAGAAATAAAAATTAGTGTGAACATAATGGTATATAGGCAATTTATTCACTCATTATTTAACACACATTGACAAGCATCATTTCCAAGTATATGGTATACAGTTATTTCAAAAAGAATGGTGAAGGTTTTGTTGCATGTTGCATGTTGCATGTTGCATGTTGCATGTTGCATGTTGCATGTTGCATGTTGCATGTTGCATGTTGCATGTTGCATGTTGCATGTTGCATGTTGCATGTTGCATGTTGCATGTTGCATGTTGCATGTTGCATGTTGCATGTTGCATGTTGCATGTTGCATGTTGCATGTTGCATGTTGCATGTTGCATGTTGCATGTTGCATGTTGCATGTTGCATGTTGCATGTTGCATGTTGCATGTTGCATGTTGCATGTTGCATGTTGCATGTTGCATGTTGCATGTTTTTTTCAAGCATACTTTCTTCTGTGCTGATATTATTTACACTTGAATATAATACATTTCAAGCTGGCATTTCAATTAGTTTGTTCATCACGCCTCTTGATCGTGCAAATTATTCTCATAGTTTGGTTAACTTCTCGACAATCGTGGAAAATTCTGATGCACTTAGGAAATTTTGACAATTTTGTCGGTACTTAAAGAAAAGTTGCTCTAAAGCTTATCTAACTGCAACAGAGTTAAACATTTTCCTTTTTTTTGGTGAAACTGTGCACTATGGAATAGCCCTGGATCCTCTTGTCTGGCTCGGTAAAATAATGGACGAACGCAGCTGATTGATATTATGTTGCTCAGGGTATTGGTATTGTAACGTTAGCTTGGCAAGGTCCTTTTGAACTGTCTGCACTCTTCTCGGTGATCCAAGATGGTGAACCTCCTTTATATCCTACCAAAAGCCACGAACTTCGACGATGGACAGCAGTTGGGTTAACAGCGCCAACGGATCGTAGAGCTGCTTCTGCGTCGCGAACGTAAGTCTCACCGGAGTCCATTACTGCGATCAGCACAATGCGTTCATTTGGAAGGTTGGTCAAGAAATTTTTCATATTTACACCGGCATTCAAATCATCATGCGTGTCAAATACACTCCTCTTCTTATAAACTCCAAACTTGTCAAGGACAACGATGTTATGACCTCTTGTCTAGAAAAAAAAAACGTATAGAAATTTAGGCCCAGTTTAGACGTCAAATTTCACATTTGCCGAATATAATCTAATGCAAATGAGCGAAACTTATTGTTTGAATTCATTTGCATTACATTCGGCACATGTGAAATTCGACGTCTAAACCGGGCCTTACACATGACAGGGCCTTACACGGAGCAGGGGGGGGGGGGGGGGGGGGGCTAGGGGGCTATAGCCCCCCCAATAATGGTAGCATGCCCCCAAAACCCCAAGGTCTTCCAGTATTTAATGGTCGTTAGCCCCCCCCCAATCAAAATAACGCTCCGCGGTCCCTGCATTTGGCCATGGAATTATCGTCACCTAGGTATTGCTTTTCAATCATTCCCGAGAAAGTGAAATAAGAAAAGGCACGGCAGCTATGTTTTTTGATATAATAAGGCTTCATTGACGAGTCTTTTGTCAAATTCAAACAAGATGGCCGCTATAACGTCATGTGCAAACGAAGAATTTGCTGATACTTTTAAACTCAAACGAGGCCAATATTTTATAACGAAAAGGGTTGTCTGTGGTTAGGCCTGTATTTAATCAAGAAACACAGTGGTAGAGTTCTTTGAGTTCGAAAACGTCTGCTTACATTAGGACAACGTTCCACAGTATTAACTTTAATGAAACAATTTCCTTTTATGTTGGGGACATCGTCACCTCACGAGCGTTTCGCTTGCCCCATTTAATGCCCGCGATAAATTTTGAATGTCCAGCGGTATTTCCCATTGCTGCCGATCACTCAGCCGCGAAATTTAAATTCCTCTACAATTGACACGTTTCGGTGAATGAATAAAGCGTTGATAAACAAAATATTATCCGCCGTGTAATGCCGTGGTTAAGCAAAAATAATTGAGCAAAATATGACTGAACACTCGAACATGTAAATAGAGGCAATAAAGAAACAATATTTGTAAATGTGGTGCAAAATTTTGTCTCGCTATTTGTATTTTTACTACAAGAGAGACCGGCTACTAAACAAATAGACCACCTGAAAAACCCAAAGTTTCAGTACTCAAAAATCATGCTCGGTACATCAACTACAACCGTAAAAACAACGCAGAAGTAAACTTTGGCACTCCAAAATATTATTGAAATAATTACCTAGTTGAGGCAGCTTCTTGATTACCCATTTATTGCGTCTTGACTTCACCGTATGTGACAAACGATAAGAACTTGCAAAACAAGACAATCAAGCAAACTTCTTGAGATTGAAACCGATTGAACGTACAGAAGGATCGCAGGACAGCAAATAATAACTTTTCCTTACGCCAACGGCTACCTAGTACAGTTAGAATGACTTTTCTGGAGTTCTTGAAGTAGAATGTCCCATTGAGAATTAATAAAGAAGTCATAGAGAATGATGTATCGTACATCAGGTAATATCGAAGGCACAGAATCAATGCAAAATCTCAAGCCTTGGAACATCAGCTCCATATCCGCTTTTGTGTTTTTTATATTAACAGTTTGACATCCTTTAGAAAAAAGGCAATTTCGAAATGAGGCGAACTCTAGAAGTATCATAATTCTGCCTTGTAAACTCTGAGTACAAGTCGGTCGCCATGTTACTTCCTTCGCGCGTAAAATGAAAATCCCTAGGGCATCTCTACAGCTTTAAATTGCCACAAATACTAAGTCAACATTTCAAGAGTTGTCCGTAGAATACATATGCATCCATTTAGGAGAGATCGCTTCCTTTTTTTAGCAATAATTCACTTGTAAACCTGAAATTCCTCCAATGAAAACACTAACGACTCTACATCAACATGGTAGCTCGCAGTGAGGCGGCGTGATTACAAAGCTACTAATGGCAATTACCGCGCACCGCTTTTACCGCGGGCATATAGTAAATAAGGTAGATGGGAAGCGAAACGCTCGTGACCTCCTTGTGAGTGGATGAAAATGTTCAGGCCAGCTGTGAGAGAGAAAAAATCAGTCAATAGACCACTTTGCAGGTGACATCAAAGCAGCTCAATTTGGAGCACAAAACAAATTAAGGAATTTCAATCTCCTGACAGTTTGAAACCTGTTGTTTTGTCCTCCAAATTGAGCAGCTGCTGCATTCCGACGTGCTGCAAGGGTATATAGACCTTTCCCGCTTTCGCTTGAATGACCGCGAAAATTGTATGAACACATCAAGTCCAACCTCGACTTGGATTCATTGTTTCATGGTGACTCAAACGAATTTCGCTACGCATACACTATAGCTGGATTTCAATCAGCTGATAAAAGTCTTTGAATCTCATTATCTGCTCCAAATGGTGGTCAAACACTGACCACCATGTTCTGTCAGCCAGAAAGAATTCTATTGAAAACTTGTGCTTCAGCTGATGAACATTCCATACGAGACAGGAAATGACGTCAAGTGAAACCCAGCTATATAAAGCTATTTCAAATAAAACGTTTGGTGAAGGTTTTGTTGTATGTTGTTTGTTGCATGTTGCATACCAAGCTTGAAATGTATATGTAAAATACGTACGTAAATAATGTCAGCACAAAAGAAAATATGCTGGGAAAACCTGCAGACAATGCAAAGTTTGGTAAAATCCCATATTCTTGGTTTTCACTTATTCTTAAGGGAATAAAATGACAAAGACATGGCGGCCATGTTGGTGTCCCTAACAATGGATGCTAATGAGAAATATTTTGTTCATGCGACACCAACATATGGCAAAAATGATGTCATGTGAAAACCAAGAATTGTCATGTCATTTTGTTGCGCTTGAATTTCCATCACCCAAACTGCATTTTGGGATTCGTATGCAACATACAACATGAAACATGCAACAAGAAACGGAACCTTCACAACCTTTTTTTACATCTTTTTACACAATATTTACATCGGTAGTACAAGGGTTCAAGGACTGCGATCTAATACATGACTAACCGTATTTCCTCGAATAAGCGTCGACCCCGAATAAGCGCCGTGGTTCCGTAAAATTTTCGTAAAGTAGAAAATGTACCATTAAATTAGCTGAAAATATTTCTTTGTCGCGTCCAATTTCATAAGCGCCGCATTTGAGGCGCGAACATTCAAATACGGTATGCCTTACCAACCGGCAGACCTAGAGATTCACGCTATTTATGCACGACCTCAGCAAGGCAAGACATTTTCATCTTCTAACCTTTTTGTTCACAGTGCTGCCCTTTCCAATCAGATTTGCATTGGCAGCTGTAACGCCCAGCAGTGTTTGTGCAGGTCCCTTGATTTTGGCAAGGATTGGCGGCACACTCATTGATGTCTAAAAATAAAGAAAGGTATTTCTGATTTCTAATTATAAAAATAATATAAAGCTCTACCGATTCAAGGTGCGATTTTAATTTTACACGTGCTTTTAACGATTTTGTTTGTGTGTGTGCGTTAGAACCTGAAAGTCTTGTTAAAACCTTCCAATTTCATCGATACCCTGAAACATCCTCTGGGCGGATCAAAGTCAGGACCCGATCCCAGATCTAATTGGAATTTAGCGTCGGTTAGGTTTTGCGGAAGAAAGGAACTCCGGGGTAGGAAAACCGGGGAAACGTTAACCGGAGATAACCCCCCAATCAAGGAGAGTCTTTACAAACTCTATTTATGAGATTCCGAGTCCAGGAATTAATATAAACCGAGACTAAAGTGGTGAAAGGGGAGTGTACTATTCCGGTACATGTAGGCCACCCTAAATTCCCTTAAAGCTTGTTTATTACACTAGCAATTTTCTGGCGGGACTTTTTTTTTTTTTTTTTTCTAAATTTTTTTCTCGTGCGACTTGAGCGGCGAATTCAACTGTGATTTTATCACAACCCACCCCAAATCGTGCGTAATAGACCTTTTTAGCTTCGTATGCAAATTGCCCATTTCAGACCACATGACATTCCCTTGAGAAATGTTCTTTTGTTAAAATATTTACACATGAAAGAATCAACTCCCAAGAGTGGCATCACATGGTCTGAAATGGGCACAACAAACAACGAAGCTGAAAAGGTCTATTCCCGTTCGATTTGTCAGTATAAGCCGTGTCGAAAGGTTGCTACTTGCCGGGTTCGATAAAATTCAGATTTCTCAGATAACGTTTTCTTTCTAGTTTTAAATCTAAAATTCTTGTTTTCAGTGCCTAAAATTTACCTTCCTCGCATTTCTTTCCTTTCCAACCAGGTTTGCACTGGCAGCGATAGCTTCCCTCATCATTTACACATGTTCCTTGGTTCAGGCAGGGTCTGGCCATGGTATGACACTCGTTGACGTCTCAAAATAAAGAAAGACGTACCATTTAAATTCTCGATCAAAACTAAATGGTAGCCAACAAAACAAGGTGATCCTTTGCTATTGGAATATGTTAAGATGAAACTTAGGTGGGTAGGTGGGTAGGTGGGTAGGTGGGTAGGTGGGTAGGTGGGTAGGTGGGTAGGTGGGTACTTGGGTAGGTGAGTAGCTGGGTTGGTGGGTTGGTTGGTTAGTAGGTAGGCTGGATGACTCTGTTTCTTACCTTCTTCACACTGTTTTCCATTCCACCCTTCTTTACATGTGCAATTATAACTGCTTTCACTACTTGTGCACGTTCCGTTGTTTTTGCAAGGCCCGGAAAAACACCAGTTTATATCTAGATAGAAAAAATTCACATCAATATTTTATTCTCTTACTCATCAGCGTAACTGACTCACTAATGTGATCAAGACTACAATTGAGTAGCTTAAAAAAGGTAATATGCTTCTTTTTCTTACTTAATGTCCCTAAAGTTGAATTATTTTTAACTATTTAGATCTGAGTAGATGAATTTTCATCAATATTAATATTTATCTCCAATTAATCTACAATAATAATAAGTATATATATACATATTCGAAGTGAAGATAAAATCAAACAATTAACGTAGAATAAGCAAGCCATGCAGTACATTCTTCTTATTACGTAAAAATATGCTCACAAAAAACTCCGTAGTTTTAATTTACACAAGCTATAATAATAATAATAATAATAATAATAATATGCCTTTATTTATCCACGGTGTGTCTCATCAGGTTATATACAAAATTACAATAACAAAATTAAATGAAATAATACAACTATATTATGGAATCTATTTATCTACATTTATGTACAAAGAAAAGTGAATATATACATGTATATATCTCCTGTTTTCCATAAGAGCCGTGCTTATCTAAAATCTAAAAAATATATATATATATATATATATATATATATCATAAAACTTCACTACAGCCCCTTTTAAAACTAGTTAGAGTGTTTGCTTGCCGTATTTCGACTGGTAAATTATTCCAAAGCATCGCACCGCTATAGCCAAAGCTGTTTTTGAGATAGTTGGTGCGAGGCTTTGGAAAAGCTAGTTTGCCCTCGGTGTCCCTCAGCGAATATGAAGTGTCACGATATGAGAACATGGAACGCATATAATCGGGTGCGAGTCCATTTAGAGATTTATATACCATGACAGCCTTCTGGAAATTCCGTTGCGATTCGAGTTTTTTCCATCCAAGCTTTTCGATTAGTTGGTCGGCATTAGCGTCATAGCTAGAATAGGTTAAAACCCTAGCTGCTCGGTTTTGGAGCTTTTGAAGCTTGGTAGCTAGTGTTTTATTACAGTTGTCCCACACTACGCAGCAATAATTGAAGTGCGGCTGCACCAGTGAATTGAAAATGGTTATTAAAGTTGCTGTAGGGACAAAAGAACGTACACGCTTCAAAGCTCCAATACCAGATGCAATCTTTTTCGTTAATTCCTTTATGTGTGCATTCCAGGAAAGGTTCTCATCGATATGTAAACCGAGAGATTTTGTTTGAGGAACCTGTTTTATAGGGGCTCCATTAATTGCTAGGTTTGGAGTCGACTGAAACGTGCAAAGCCTTTGTCTAGAGCCCATTAGCATGAACTCTGTTTTTGTATGATTGAGAGTCAGCCTGTTAGCAATTAGCCACTCATTGACATTAGCAAGATCTTGATTAAGATAAGACTCGATATCATCTATATTGTTACTTGCAAATGTCAAATGGGTGTCATCCGCATACATACGGGGTTGAGAGTGTACGAGGCAGTTTGGTAAGTCGTTTATGTAAATCAAAAATAGCAGGGGCCCTAAAATCGTCCCTTGTGGGATACCGCAAAGCAGTGAACGGTTTCTAGACAGATGGCCATTTACACTGCATTTTTGGTTGCGGTCACTAAGATAGGACTTAAACCAGTTGCCTGTAGTACCTCCAAAACCGTACGCATTTAATTTTGACAGCAGAATCCCATGGTCAACGGTATCAAATGCTTTCTTGAGATCTAAAAACACCACAGCGTTTACATTGCCACGATCAATATTGTATGCCCAACTATTAGAGGCCTCAAGAAGGGCGGTGACCGTGGAATGGAGACAACGGAATCCTGATTGACTATTTGAAAGTACGTTATTATCAATTAGAAAAGCGTAGACTTGGTTATAAATTATTCTCTCGAAAACTTTTGCCACGACTGGAATAATTGAGATCGGACGATAATTATCCAGTTCCCTACGCTCCCCTTTTTTAAACAATGGAATGACTTTTGAGCATTTCCATTCATCGGGAAAAATACCTGTGTGTATAGAACGATTGAAAATGACACATAAGGATTCTGCTATCAGGTCAGGACATGTACGAAGTAGTTTGGCTGATATTTTGTCTAAACCAGTTGCCTTAGATTTGCATAGTTTTGACAAAAGAGAGAAAACTGTAAATGTATTGGTCTCTTTAACTAGAAAACTGTTGTCACTTTGAAAAGTTAGATAATCAAGGTGTGAACAACCGTTTTCATTATGAGGTATTTCCTCAGCAAGTTTAGGTCCTATGTTAGCGAAATGGTCGTTGAACGCGTTACATATTTCCTGAGAGTCAATAATCTGAGAATCCATTATTTTTATTTCCTTTATATTTGAGTTAGATTTCTTTCTTGAAGTGAGTTCATTGATTATACTCCAAGTTTTCTTTAGATTTTTCTCATTTTCGTTAAAGGCAGTCTTATAATGAATTTCCTTAGCACGCTTGATTTCATTGTTCACAGAATTGCGAGCTTTTTTGAAAGCGGACCAATCTTGCGAATTTTTAGATTGAATTGCCTTGATTTTAAGAATGTCTCTTTGATGCATGAGGTGTTTTAAATCGGCAGTTAGAGTCGCTTTGAGAATTATGACATCCAAATTTTACAGGTTATTGTGAAAAAAATCATTTTAAATTTAACTTTGGACGCCTTTCTAAGTTTCTTTACTATGCATGCGACGGGGCTGTGTTTAGCAGCAAAACTCACTTACATTGGCAGTGTTCACCATAGTACTTCTTTGGACAGTTGCAGCTGTATGTTTGATTCTCATAGTTGGGCAAACAGGTGGCGTTATTCTGGCAAGGAGTATTGTGGCATTTGGACTGCAAAACAACACATTAATAATAAATCAGCGATCTTTAATCAAAGCTACCAAATATTAATCAACACTAAAAATAGACCGAAAAAATACTGTGATTTGAAAATTTAAAACTTAAAATAAATCAGAGCGCTTTCCATTCTTCTATTTATTTACTAATATTTAGCCAGGAGTTTGCCCCTTCAGCATAGAGTTAGAGGAATAAATGAGCAGAAGAACAATATTCCATTAAAAAAAAAAACGAAAAATGACGGAAATTGTACGATTAAATCTTATGAAAAACATCTCTTATCTTAGCTTTGAACGATGTAAATGAGCTAGGTTGTTTGGTTATGTTAGGGAGCTCGTTGTATGACTTTGCTGCCTGGAATGACACTGAATCCCTTCTAAATTCTGTTCTTACTTTTGGAAGCACTAGATTAAAATCACTGTTTCTAGTTTCATATCTGTGAGCAATTCGCTGGACAAGTTGCGACAATTCAGCAGGCACAAGCCTATTCAAGCACTTGAAGATGAAGAGACACAAAAGTTGTTTTCGTCGGATGTGCAGTTTTTCCCAGCCAAATTGTCTCGCTGGATCTTCACTAGACTTGTTCCTTAGCACAATCTTTCCATTCATTGAAATGCAGAACTATCTAGTCTAAAACAAGCCTCTGGGCTACATAGTCTCAAATTCCATTTCCGACATATCAGTAAAGTTCGTTAGGTCTCTTCTTTGATTCGAGAGTTTTCCGGCTCCAGGTTCTCCAGTTTTCTGGAGAAACCCAACGCGCGCTATGTAAACTGTGCCCTGAATTTGATCTCTCAGACGTTTAATTTCATGCAGGTATCGAAACATTGCTAGCAATGGGCATCGTTTTTACTGGGAGCAAACCAGCGCACTTTGAATTTGATATTTCCTGGTATGCATCCGCCCTATGAGTCGAACAGCTGCCGAGTTTATTCAATATTTACTTCAAAAACAACTAAAAGAATACTTACATAGAAAGTATAGTAACGATAATCCGACCTGTGGACGAGATTTTGCTTCGAGTGGAACTTATCCGTTACTAGAAGCTCACAGGTTCTGCTGCCATGGCTACCAGCCTGAGCTGCTTTGACTTGAAACGATACGCAAGTTGGCCTCTCGATGCAAAGCACGGCACAATCAAGTTCATGTCGAACGGTTTTCGAAGTGATGGAGCGCTCGTTTAGGTACTGAAAGCGGTCTTCGATGATGTTGCCATAGCTAACGTCATTCGTCCTATCAATTCCTTTTTGGCCGAAAACTTGGTTGTAAAAAACATTGAGGGATATTAAGAAAAGTTTCAGAAATAACACCATCCTATCGACTGCGGCTTGTGCCACTGTGTACACTGCGTATACTGTTTTCTCCTCGACTCTAATGGTTTCTTGTGAGATATAATTCAACAATAATCTGATAAACAAGGCAAGAAATGATAAATTAATTAATATTTAATTTGATTACTGCTCTTCAGCTGCTACGGCAGCGGTTCATTAACTGTTCAATAACTACTGTTGCTATAGGAGACACTAATAACATAACACATCCGGTAGCAAGCAAGCCTTTCAGTTACAGTCAAAGCGGCTCAAACGTACCCCCCCCCCCCCCTAGAATCCATTAATGAATTCATTATTCGAATATTGAGTTCATTATTCACTCTGACTCCAAACTTGAAAATAGATTATCTACTTCAGTTCTGATTCGATTCTTCAACAATTACCATGCCAAGGCAGAAAAACTCCCCAGAAAGGCCATCACTTAGAATTTTAGTTGTGAAATAAATGTGAAGTTTGGAGTCTTCGATTTATCAATGAAAACTCAGAGTGAATAATCAACTCAATATTCGAATAATGAAATCAATAATGGAGCCAGGGGGGTACCTACCTACCTTCCAGGGTGTTCTGCTCATTACTGAATCGTAATCATGGTTTTCGACGCCTTTTATTTTTCATTACAAGTTGTTTTTCATCGCTCGTCGCGGGACTTCACGTCCAAACAACATGCTATTCTCAACACCAAGTGTATTAAATCGAGTTTTGGTGGACACCGACTGTCAAAGACGCTTGGCTTACTTCATTCACTGATTAAATTATTTGAAAACTCGATTTCGATTTTCCTGATTGCTATGTTCATTTTTGCCTGCTTTCTTTTAAATTTACATTCGTCAAATTTTTATTTTCATTTTGCCTGTAGTTTACGTAAACATATTTTAGCGGATTTCAGATCTCCAACCGACGACGTTTTTTGAAATACGTAAGCTTGCTTTGATCCTGTGCGGTTGACAGTAGCTTGCAATAATTATTCTAGAATGATCATGACGGCTCAAAACTTGATTCATTATTAATTAATTTTATCATAGTACTAACATTGATTATTTATCATTTGAAGTTCTTAAGAAGAAAACATGTCGTTTATTTTTTGAAAATCGATCACTTTCACGAATCAGGAAAATTTAACGATTTCTTCATTTGATTCATTATTTTACTCGTTTACTTATCCTTCTTGTTTGTCTGTGTGTCTGTTTGTTTGTTAGTTTCTATTTCTCTTACAAAATACACATGCGCGTGCGTGCTGTGTACTCTCACAATGCACGAGCCTTCGACCAATCAGAAAGCGAGATTTATAACAGTTGTTGTATAATACATCATATATCATAGTACAGGAAACAACAGAAAAAATCATTCGATTGGTATGTGAAATTCTGAGCTACGGAGGTAAACGTGCCGTAAAGGGACCTCTTTCAGGCGGAGCACCCCGGCCGTATAGTCTACTATAAGGAGTACCCCCTCCCTTCTGTGAATGGCACCACATCTGCTCTGATGTATCATGAGCTTTCATTATTACAAGTTTCTGAAAAAAACATTGCTTCTACTTCATGCTATACAAAGTTTGTTCAGTTGCTCAGAGAGTACACGTTTGCGTAGCAATGGCTTTCCAGGCCATTTGAAAAATTTCAGCAAGAAACTACTGAAGGATTGATTGATTAAGAATCAGGAATGCTACAAATATACTTGCAAACGGCGCCTTTCCTGACACACTGCATGGGACAGGAAAAGGAAATATAAAGTAAACTTCTAATTGTAACATATAATATTGCTGTTCTCTTGGGGTTCACTTGATCCACAAGATACTACTGAGATACTAGGCCCAATGCCAGACCAATAACCGGCTTTTGGTTTATGCCCATCATAAAGCACCGTGTCATTTCCTTTAGTATGCTCTCTTTCTCTGTTTGTAATGTCTGGTCAGATGAAACACGATTACAACCACAAGCACCATATACAGGCAGTTGTGATTTGCTCATTAAAAGTAACTCTTTTTCCTCATTTGTCAGAGAAGACCTACAGTGAGTCGAATGCGTATATATGTTGCCTAACCTTGTGCCTGTGGTACGAGGTGAACTCATGCAATCCAAAAGAAGAATCTTTTTCGTGACTTTAAGACTCGATACAAACGACAAAGGATGTTTATTCAAGCCGATAACTAGAAACAGGATGGAATATTCCGTTAATTGGGTCAAAGTTAAACGCACTTTGAAGACCATTTCCTTGACGTACACGTTTCGTATCCTGCTTAACTTGTTAATACTAGAATAATGTCGTAAACAACTAATAACTATCTTTTAATTGGACTTGGCATGTAATCAGAGTGCAAAGAACACAGGTCAAAGTGCAGGTGCCTATACGGAATCCTTTAAAAACACATCCATATTGGCGACGTATTTGGCGAGCCCACCATGTGGTAACATCATCTATTTTGATGTTCTTGAGGACCTCATCTTTCTACATCCTTCTATCTTCAGAATAGATCAAGAAAATAGTAGCTTCAATAAAAGTTTGATGGATCAAAGGCAAAACTTACACCAACAAACCATATCTGAGTAGTTGTCAACCCTCATAACGAAGCTAAGAAAAGTGCAATAAATTTCACATCCAAAAAAGATGATATCACATGCATCATATTTACAGCATTTAACCGTCCCCTTCACTCAAAGCTAACATATCAAAAAGACTTTGAAAAAGCGAAATCGGAAAATCAAATGAAAAATAGCTGAAGGTAATCAAGTCTCGTATTTTGTAACATGATATCATTCGTCATTTGACTTCTGGAACGATCTCCGTCACAATTTATATGTTTACACAGATTTTTCGAAGTCAGGAAAAACTCGTAGATTCGCATGCAGAAATGGTTCATTAAGATCTTGGCTTTTTTTAAAAATGTTTTTCATTTTCTCACAAAGAAATCTCATTTGAGTCCCTTAAAGTTCTATAACGTTCAAGTTCCTCTGGAGAGATCAACGTTTTTCTTAAAAAAGAAAACAACGTCCCAAATGCTTGAATGTTTTCGTTCACACGAGCAGAATCTTTTTCACTAGAATCACATTCTTCTTGACCTCATGATTGGCCAAATCTCCTATCACTCACATATACACATCTTTATTGTCAGTCTCCAGCATCAGTGACATTAACATGTGCCTGAAACAGCCAGTACCACGTAACATCCAATCATAACCATCATCATACAGTACTCTACATAGATATCTTCTTTTGTCATTTTCTTGAGCACTCTTGTTGGCCTAATGACAGCACTGTACGTGTTGCCCTCATTGTCGTTTTCCATTGTCGTACGCGTGTACTCACGAGACTTGAAATACAGTTCCAAGTGCTCTTTAAGAATATGGTTTTTCAATTGCGTTATTTTTCGCAACTGATAAACATCATTAGTCCTTCTTTGTTTTGACATACGGGACACTCGTAGATGGAGCGCGTGCATGCCAGCTTTACTGGTTAATTCTATAGACGTGATCTGATCTGTTTGTTTTCCCTTCTTGGAACTCTAGCCACTCCCTTGAGATATATATCATTTCACGATATAGCCGTACAAATTATGGTTTAGTTGAAATTATGGTAATAGAATCTTTTTACTTCAATCAAAGCACACAGGGGGTTCGCTTCCTTCCTTCCTTTCTTGATTCTTTCTTTCTTTCATTCTTCCTTCCTTCCTTCCTTCAAAGGGTGTACCTGTCTGTCTGTCTAACCTTCCGTCTTAAGTCTGTCTGTCTGTCTGTCTGTCTGTCTGTCTGTCTGTCTGTCTGTCTGTCTATCTGTCTTTCTTTCTTTCTTTCTTTCTTTCTTTCTTTCTTTCTTTCTTTTTTTCTTTCTTTCTTTCTTTCTTTCTTTTTTTCTTTTTCTCAGGCACGAGAGATGGCCTCTCGTACATGTGAGGTGACAATGAGGTACTTTCCCTCTCAGCTTCCTGTATCACGATCAGTACGATGGCTTCTGCTGATTTACCCTTCAACTTGATAAGATTAATTTATATATATTGTCGTACGAAAGAAGTGTTGGCACATGTTTCAGTGTATTATTTGGTATTATTGCTGACCTTTGATTCCGCACGCGTCAACACGTTATGGTGCAATTGAGCTCGTGACTGAACATAATACGAACAGGAACGATTGGGACTAAGGAATGTAAGGAGCGGCTCGAAAAGAAAAATACAGTAAAAATAAAAATAAAAATAAAAATAAATTAACAAATGCTATCTATACCCTAAAACAACAGATCGGATTGGAGTCCGTAACCGTGGAACTATGTGACTTTTTGCAATCATATATTTTACAAGAACTGATAGTAATTTAAATGATAGATTGAATGCAATATATAATGGCTGCTATTGATCTTTCTCAAATAAAACCTAATCTTAAAAATAAGCACGATCATCAGAAAGAGCAAGCAGATATATGTATTTTTGGAAAGTTTTATTGCTATAGATAGAATTCCAGTGAAGTTATTTGGAATCAAAAATACAGAGATTTGTATGTGTTCAGTCAACTGAGGACGGATTAGTTTCGTTCTGGTGTTTTTGACATTTTTAAATTGTCATAACTCCTCGAGAATTTAATGTTTCTACCCTTCCTTTCTTTTCTTTTTTTCTTCCTTCCTTCCTTCCTTCCTTCCTTCCTTCCTCCCTTCCTTCCTTCCTTCCTTCCTTCCTTTGTTTCTTTCTTCCTTCCTTCCTTCCTTCCTTTTTTTCTTTCTTCCTTTCTTTCTTTCTTTCTTTCTTTCTTTCTTTCTTTCTTTCTTTCTTTCTTTCTTTCTTTCTTTCTTTCTTTCTTTCTTTCTTTCTTTCTTTCTTTCTTTCTTTCTTTCTTTCTTTCTTTCTTTCTTTCTTTTCTTTTCTTTTCTTTCTTTTTTTCACTCTGTTCTTCCTTTCCTTGTTTCTTGTTTCATATTCTTCATTGTTATCCTATCCTACCTTGTTATCTAAAAAAACAACGCTATTTAGCGATCCAGAGTTCAGATTCCATATTCCTTATTCTCTATTTCATTTTCCCAACTACCCAAAGACGTGAAGCTGCTTGTTCAAAAATCTGTTACATAAAACGCATGTCGACTGACTTTAAATACCTCCGTATCAATTAGTCAAATTATCTAAATATTTTAAACTCAAAATATAACAACATTCACTTCCAGTATATCCTGCTCAAAATAACACCTAAAACTTAGTCATTCTATAATCATTAAATGAATAGTTTTATTCCTATAATTTCCTTGTACTTTAAGCTTTTTAATTCCATTGTGGATGCGAGAATAATGATTTTTTTTGCTTAACGTAAAAACGTTATGGACCTGCAAGGCATATTGGGAAATACTGAACAATCTGTAAGGAGATTTAGAAGTTGATCAGGAAACTTTCCTTCAACTCTTTTTTAACACAAAAATTGAACTTTTTGGTTTGACTAATGTTTTCTTGTGCAATACCTAACTCATTCGACACTCATCTGAGTGACAGCAATATCCATAAGTGAACTAGCTTGGATACTAGCTTTAAAAGTATTTAAAAAAATATTTGGTTCATATATTGTACATATTTATTAAGTATAAGTCGTGCACGTGGCTAAAGTGATGACTATTGAATCCGGGGGGAGCAGTTAGCTCCTTAGGGGGAGGGGGTGCGTATTTATCTGTGAGCCTTGGGCAACATATTTGATTCCAAAAAAATATGAAGATGCTGAAGTTTACCTTATCTTCTTTAATTTTTTGACCACATAATTTCCTACTATTTCATCAGTTCTTCGTCAGTTTATTGGCACATTCTATAACTATTAATACCGTCCCTGAATTTTCTAGTCAAGTATGTGCCAATACTAGTTATATAAGGACTCCCTAGATGATAAGGTCGATATCAAGTGTAATAGTGATATTAGATATCATATCTCATCATTCGACTATAAAAGAGGTGATCGAATAGGGTTATTCAGTCCAAGTGGGTATAGCCATAATGATAACAATAGCTTAAGGGTTTTCGAGATCTTCTGATATTCTTCTTTAATCACTTGTACGTGGAAGGAAAAAAGTGTCAACGAGTTGCACAGGCAGCTGTGAGAATCGAGCGAAAATGTCCGGCCATCAAAATCAAGATATGTTGCGTGGTCTTCCTGCAGATTCTCCTCGCATCACGATCATGCATACTAAACACGAAATTCTGTTCGAGTACAGCGTCATAACCGTGGTCTTTGGATGCTTCTTGATCCTCAGCATCTGCAAGAATCTTCTCTCTCAGCAACTTCTCAACCAGTCAATATATCAGTAACAGAAATATGGACGAAAAAGATGTTGTAGTATTAATTTGGAATCAGCTCGAGCAGATCTTGAAAACATCTCACGCCGATATGCCACGATTCTTCCCGAAAATTTGTCATGTAAACTTCCATCCGGATTAGCAGCAAGTGTTGAAAACGCATGCATGTGAGAAGCCGGTCAAAGATTGGGAAGAAAAGTATATTTCAGTCTAGACTGTGGTGACCGGTTTCAATTTCTTCAGCAATGGCATCTCAGTTGAAGAAGAAGAAGAAAAAAGAAGAAGAAAAAGGGCAAGCAACTGAAGCAATTGAAGACAATTGTTGCAATGTGATCAATAAGTGTGCGAATAAAGGTCTTGCTCAAGGAGATTTCCTGAAGATAGCTTATCAGAACATTAATTACTGAGGTTCTACACGTGGTGGATAGACATGGGTACAGACTGTTGCCCTGAGGGCAATTAGGATTCAGTACAGAGAAATCACGGATTCTGTTCCTACAAAACTGTCAAGAGGTTTTGTATGGTTGAATTTTTTTTAACACTGCTAATTTTTTAGATTCTTTTAGAAATCTTTTCTCCTCGGAAACAATTATGAATGTCTTAACGGAAGACAAGTTTAAATTGTCTTATTCAAACTCAATCTTTCCTTCCATAAATGCATGCTTTGTTTGATTTGCAGTTTGTTAGTTTATTGTTAGTTTTATGTATTAAATGTTTGTTTGAAATAAAAACAAAGTTTGGAAACAGCCTCTAGGCTGGTCTAAGTTAGGGCAAGGGTAAATCACAGATCCCGTGCATTGGAACAGACCCCTTGCAGCACGTTGGAATGCAGCTCAATTTAGAGGACAAGACAATATGTTCAAATTCTCAGGATAATGAAATTCTGTTGTGTTGTCCTCCAGATTGAGCCGCTTTGACGTCATGTGAAAGGAATCTATTCAGCGGGAGTTTGGTTTTTGTCAAGGGAGAAAATGCAGAGCAACACGGATAAATGTTCTTTAATCGGAATGGAGGTAACAACCGGCTCTAGTCAAATGAGACGCCAAGTCCAGGAATCAAACAGTGTGCTACCACTACACAACCCTTAGAGGTAAATCATTACGCTTGTCGGTGCCAGGAGCTGCCAATACAAGATTACATGTCATCGCTTTGAATGCCGCCCTTAAAATCCTATACCACTTGCAGAGACCCGAGGGCAAGCCAAAAAAAGTACACATGTATTCCTAAGATATTCAAAAACCCGCAAAAGTTAAGCTAGGTCGACCTTGAGATAACTTTCTTCATTCTTTAAATTGGAAGCATTTTTCCAAGAGGAGGAAAGACAAAGTTTGAGTGGAGACGATTTTGCATATTTTATTTGTATGGCATGATTTTGCATATAGAAGGATGTTTAGTTGTTCAGAAGGGCTATTGACAGAATTTATAGGGGCGTTAGGTATTATACTTCGTGTAGCCACCTCCACAGGCGTCTCCTTATGGATCTTTGGGCTTCCTGTGGAAAGAAGAAGAAAACTTGCCCATGCAGTACCCTCGTTCCGTTGGCACAGGAAGCCCGCTATAGAGTTAAACCGCGCTTGCTAGAGAGTAGTTTAGAGTTGCCTGCAGAGGAGGCTATGCTCCGTAGTGGATTGAAAAAGTGGAACTACCTAGAAGATACCAGGCACCCTCTTATGTTATTTCCCGTAAATTAAAAGTCTCTTTTCAGGCACTTGGTCATGATCATTTTGAAAGGCAAAGTCTCCATGGCGCGAAATACTAAAAAAGCGAGTGGTTGGCCATTGTAGCAACGTATAAGTATTTTAACCTCTTCCCTGGGTCATTCTATTTTTTAATATCTTTGATTCCTTGACGTTTGAATCTATTTTACTGGCACTAAATCCGTGCTGGCTAGAAAATTAAACCGATATTGCTAGCTTCGTAGCCTGCGCGTGCAGCTCGACTTTAATTCTGGTTAACCGTCTTAACCAGAGTTAAAGTTGGGCTGCACGCAGGCTATAGCTTCGCAGATAAACATGCAAACAATCACAAAATGACTTCCATGAAAAGCAAGTAATTATAAAATGTTTTTAATGCCTTGTCGAAAGCAGGTATATCAATTGTAAGTTTCTTATGCAGATGGAACACTTTTTTTAACAACAGACCTTTCCCTTATTCGCTTGGCTGACCACAGAACAATACTTCAAGGCGAGGCTGGAGTAGACAATACAGTAAATTCATGGATAGAAAACCACAGCCACGATTTGAATATATAGACGCATCAAGAGTTCCGCGCTGCTGCTCAATGCGCATGCTCAGGGGATTAAAAAGTGGGATAATATTTTGTATAGTATGCAATTTTTCGGTATATTTGATTCAGAATTCGCTTAACGATACGCGATCTTGAATATTTAGTGAACGTTGTACTTGACAAGAAAGATACAACTAAAATATAGCATATTTTACAAATTTTATCCCACTTTTTAATCCCCATGAGCATGCGCATTGAGCAGTAGCGTGGAACTCTTGATGCGTGTATATTTTTAGGTATTCTTGATTTTGTAACAGCGCGCAGGTTACGTATTATGCACACGAGGCCAAAAGCTAATTTCAGTTGACATCTAGATCTGTGTAGGAGGGTAAATAATATTCGTTTCCTCGATGCATAAACTACTACCAATATAACCCATACACCCCTTGCACGTGATATCGAAGCAGATCATTTTAATGGGAGAGGGAAAATTTCAATCTCCTAAGAATTGGAAACCTATTGTTTTGTCCTCCAAATTGAGCTACATTCCGACGTGCTGCAAGGGGACATCTAGATCTAATATAGGATATTGTTATCACCTGGGGGACTGAGGGGGATGGATGTTGTTATCACCTGAGGGACTGAGGGGGATGGATGTTGTTATCACCTGGGGGACTGAGGGGGATGGATGTTGTTATCACCTGAGGGACTGAGGGGGATGGATGTTGTTATGACCTGGGGGACTGAGGGGGATGGATGTTGTTATCACCTGGGGGACTGAGGGGGATGGATGTTGTTATGACCTGGGGGACTGAGGGGGATGGATGTTGTTATCACCTGGGGGACTGAGGGGGATGGATGTTGTTATCACCTGGGGGACTGAGGGGGATGGATGTTGTTATGACCTGGGGGACTGAGGGGGATGGATGTTGTTATCACCTGGGGGACTGAGGGGGATGGATGTTGTTATCACCTGGGGGACTGAGGGGGATGGATGGTGTTATGACCTGGGGGACTGAGGGGGATGGATGTTGTTATCACCTGGGGAACTGAGGGGGATGGATGTTGTCATCACCTGGGGACTGAGGGAGATGGATGTTGTTATCACCTGGGAGACTGAGGGGGATGGATGTTGTTATCACCTGGGAGACTGAGGGGGATGGATGTTGTTATCACCTGAGGGACTGAGGGGGATGGATGTTGTTATCACCTGGGAGACTGAGGGGGATGGATGTTGTTATCACCTGGGGGACTGAGGGGGGATGGATGTTGTTATCACCTGGGAGATTGAGGGGGGATGGATGTTGTTATCACCTGGGGGACTGAGGGGGGATGGATGTTGTTATGACCTGGGGGACTGAGGGGGATGGATGTTGTTATCACCTGGGGGACTGAGGGGGGATGGATGTTGTTATCACCTGGGGGACTGAGGGGGGATGGATGTTGTTATGACCTGGGAGACTGAGGGGGATGGATGTTGTTATCACCTGGGGGACTGAGGGGGGATGGATGTTGTTATCACCTGGGGGACTGAGGGGGATGGATGTTGTTATCACCTGGGGGACTGAGGGGGGATGGATGTTGTTATGACCTGGGGGACTGAGGGGGGATGGATGTTGTTATCACCTGGGGGACTGAGGGGGATGGATGGTGTTATGACCTGGGGAACTGAGGGGGATGGATGTTGTCATCACCTGGGGACTGAGGGGGATGGATGTTGTTATCACCTGGGAGACTGAGGGGGATGGATGTTGTTATCACCTGGGGGACTGAGGGGGGATGGATGTTGTTATCACCTGGGGGACTGAGGGGGGATGGATGTTGTTATGACCTGGGGGACTGAGGGGGGATGGATGTTGTTATCACCTGGGGGACTGAGGGGGATGGATGGTGTTATGACCTGGGGAACTGAGGGGGATGGATGTTGTCATCACCTGGGGACTGAGGGGGATGGATGTTGTTATCACCTGGGAGACTGAGGGGGATGGATGTTGTTATCACCTGGGGGACTGAGGGGGGATGGATGTTGTTATCACCTGGGGGACTGAGGGGGATGGATGTTGTTATCACCTGGGGGACTGAGGGGGATGGATGTTGTTATCACCTGGGGGACTGAGGGGGATGGATGTTGTTATCACCTGGGGGACTGAGGGGGATGGATGTTGTTATGACCTGGGGGACTGAGGGGGATGGATGTTGTTATCACCTGGGGGACTGAGGGGGATGGATGGTGTTATCACCTGGGGGACTGAGGGGGATGGATGTTGTTATGACCTGGGGGACTGAGGGGGATGGATGTTGTTATGACCTGGGGGACTGAGGGGGATGGATGTTGTTATCACCTGGGGGACTGAGGGGGATGGATGTTGTTATCACCTTGGGGACTGAGGGGGATGGATGTTGTTATCACCTGGGGGACTGAGGGGGATGGATATTGTTATCACCTGGGGGATTAGAGGAAGAATGATGTTATTAAGCATAAAGTAGTTGCAACCTCAAGTGCGTATAAACTAACCTGCGCGCTGCAACCGAACAAATAGTACATTGTAGGTCTTGTAGCTCAACTATAGCAGGGCAATCAACATTTTTGGGTTCTTTTCCCAAGAGAGACAGAGGTGTATTTTTTCATATATATTTTGGCCTCATTTTCTCTCTCTAATCATTCTTTATTGCCGGATTTTTTTGTTCTAGCAATACAGCTTACTGTAAGCGTCTATCTTGAATACCTTTCTCAAAATGCTTAATTTTGCACCAAAATGTATTTGACATTGTCTACTTAAAAAAAAGATGTATGTTTGTCCAGTCTTTTTTATGCGGTTAAGGTTCAAGCCACTCTTGATGTATCCGGATTTCGTAGGGAAACGCTCTCTGTTAGATCTAGATCAGTCTTTCTTTTTCTACGGCCGGATATATTAAAAAAAATATAGGAACATGTCCGGCAGCAGATTTGATCTGTAGGCTTTTATCTTCATCTTTTATGAATTTTTGAAGTAGAATTCACGACGTCAGAAACTATACCATCAGTAATTAACATGTAAATATGCACAACATAGTCGAAACTCAACGTATACGGGCCTAACTGGAACTCATGGCGCTTCTTAGCAAAATTGAAGTTGTTGTGTGTCGGCAAGGGTTTTATTCATTTCAGGCAAATTTGAGGCCCTTGCGCATGCTCCGACTTGAACACGTCTGGACGGCTCTGTTATTTTGTTCAAGATGAACACGTACGATCATCTCCTTAAGCTATAAAACATCTGACAAACCCGAGAAGCGGATTTAGATGGGTTTCCTGTTTATTTTTAAATTGAGACAAATATATTCATTCTAAGAAATAACAAGGTGTCCGTGTGTCTACAAGGACCGAGCGCTGCACGGGATAGAGAACACGAGGGCGGTAAAAGGCGGTAAAAGAAGAACCACATCCTCCTAGCCTCTTATTGTTGATCTCGACTTGAAGCGGTTGTTTGGGGGCGGTGGAGTGTGGCTCCCATATCCGCTATTATATACGCATTAGACCCTAGAACATATACTCCTATACATGTACATATCAAACAGAACATATTGTTCTAGACATATACAAAAATTTTAAATATTAGTTAAAAACATTTCCCATGTCAATAATTTTTTAAACAATTTAATCAATTTTTCTTCTTCTTAGTTTTTAGTGATTACTTAGTTTTTCAATCATTTTTATATAGAATTCATTTTTTCATATATGATTTATTACATTGCATTTCATTTTTTATAATTGTCGTAATGCGCATTTGAAATTAGCTAGTTGATGTTTGCGCACTATAAATCAATGAATCAGTCAATCTTTTTTTATGAGCAAATTATTATTATTAATTATAAGAAACGTTTTCTTTCACAATAATGATCACATTGTTATTTTTCATTGTACGACACGATGACTCTTTTGATTTCTACGGTATTTTGGAAAATATTTGTTTGTCTATTAATTTGTCTAAATTAAGGTCTTAGACCTAGCTCATGATCAGTCGTTGAACTTTTGCCGCGTTAAATCTAATTGCGCGCCTTTGAGGTAAAGCGCTGTTTTCTCTTAAACTAATGTAGTCTAAGTATATATACCAAACAAATATTGTCCCCGAGCGCTAAGCAAAAGAGCTGTTTTATATAGAAGTTCTCGGCGTTTTCTTAGTTGCTGGTCTGAAAGGCAATTGGATTCAAAGCGGCCAAAGTTCGACGTCTGCATGAACTGTGCCTGTGTGTTATTGCAGTAGTTCTTACTAGTTATTTTCCAGGTGCCGAATTAGTTTCCCTTGAGTATTAGCGCTGAATAAGGAAATAGTCCTCAAGGGAATGTTATAAAATCTAAACATTATTTAAATCTAACATGAGCTACATATGAATGAAAATATTTTTTTGTAGTTTTCTATATGACTATCTTATCAGCTTATTACTAGTAACATATATATATTCTGGAGTAAGCCCTATTTCATCTCGATTTGATTTAGTCAATGGAGAAAGGCCTTTACTCAGGACTCATTTTATCAAAGCGAGTGTGATCCTTGTGTTAGGGACAAAGGCTTTCGTTAAATTTCTTTCCCCCCAAGGGAACATCGAAAGCAAAAGAGTATAGACTAGTAGGGTTACCCTTCTTTCACTACGTAAATGGTGCTCATGTATGGCTTTTTTATTTTCTGCAATAATGACCCTGGACCACACAAGCCTTTTGGTATATATTTATCATGATACGTGTAAGATGCCCTCAGGCAGAGTGCTAGATTAAATATGGATTTTGTCAAGGCCTGTTATTAAACACAAACGTATATAGGCAAGTCTTATGGATAAATTCCGGTCATATTTTTAGCATTGTATCTTCTAACCACATGCACTCCAGAATATTCTTACTTCAGTAATATTTCTTCTGTATGCAGTTATTTCGAAAAGCGTTGAATACTGCATACTGCATACTGCATACTGAATACTGAATACTGAATACTGAATACTGAATACTGAATAGTGCATACTGAATACTGAATACTGCATACTGAATACTGAATAGTGCATACTGAATACTGAATAGTGCATACTGAATACTGAATAGTGCATACTGAATACTGAATAGTGCATACTGAATACTGAATAGTGTATTCCAAGACCTAAGGGCATTGTGGGTCCCATTGATTTGAAATAAAAAGTAAATATACAGCGATTTGCTCTCTATATGTAGCTACTATATTGTTTCTGATGGAATGCACTAAAAATAAAAGAAATAATTATTATTTATTTTACTTCAGACAATATTACATGACCCAAAATGCATTTTGTATTTTAGACAAATGTTTTAATAAAATCATTACTCTTATGCAAACGGGAATGATAAAATTAGGAATTTGGGCAAATTTGAGATGAATATCACCAAAGCCTACAGAGTTATAGCATTTTGTATTTTAAAAGATTTATATAGAAAATGCACTTATTGCCTTTATGGCCTCGTTTTCATGTTTTTTTTATAGGTTTGAAATATGAACAACTCCTTAATGAATAATGTTAGTACTTTGATACTGCATAACTCTGCTTATTGGTAGTATTTACTTTCATGTGGTAGTGTTTCATTATTTGTAGACATTCATTTTTTATAGTTTATGCTAATAAGAAGGCGGCCATCATGAAAGAGGTCAAAGTAGAGAATAGATTTCAATCTGAGAAACTTTAGTAGACACTAATCTCTTTAGCTTTCATTCGAGCTTTAAAAACTGTTCATGGTATTCAATTACTAGCTCAATAACATTAAAACTCAAACGATCAGTTTCCCACCTTGTGATGTACGCGACATGAGCATTTGCACGACGCTTGTTGCCCTATTTACTACAAGTTCTAACGTATCTGGTACCACCCAGAAATAATTCGAATTCTTGGTGCTAAAAATACTCGGTAATGCATTTTACTGATGGACTTTGTGATTTACCTTGGCTCACCTGTTCTAAATGGAGCAAGCGAACGATGATGTCATGTGTTTGTTAATTCCCTCCTTTGACAAATCCTCAGAGCTCAGTTTTCAGATGCTGGGATTATCCCGGATTATCGGAGCCGATCAGTTGTGATATTTATTCTAAGAACGTCAATAGATTCAGTTTTTTTAGAGACCGGTTGTTCTTGCTGTTCTCTCATTCTTAACGAGAACCATGTCATATTCGTACAAAGTCCGATAACAAATTTTGTGTAGCATTCGTAAGCATATGACGATGGATATCGATAAATGTTTAATGTCGATCTGCTAACATCTTAGTGAGTGAGTGAGTGAGCGAGATATGCATGTTCTTGCATATATTGAGACCCCTCACAATAACTTCTTTTTACGCTTCACATATCCATGACTTAAAAATCACCTCAGTTGTGATTGCTACATCCGCCCTGCTACGAGGGTTTTTATTCGGCCTCGTCGGTTTTCCTCCTTTCGTAAAAATCGCCATCTCGGAGTTGGGAATTGTATACATGAAAATGTTAAATGCACTGGTTGTACATGTGTGTGTGTGAGTTAGAAAGCGAGCCAAATTAGAAACCAGTATTAATTCGTGTGAGAAAAGGTTGACGCACCATTGGGTGTGTCCTGGGGGGGTACGTCCACTAGTAGTGGTGTACGCTTATGACAGGTGCGACATGGATCAAGCTACGTGGCCTAGGTGTTGCACATATATAAACATAGATTCGTATTTCCCTAAGGGGTGCTAAGTAAAGGTAAACAGCCTTAAGTAACTCTAGTTAACCCGAACTAGTTCTTTTCCAATGTCAAGGTCCTAGCATTCCGTGACGTAGGTAACAAATAATAACTATCACTGACTCGGGATAAAAATTATGTTAATTTATGTAATTATGCTAATTCCCGTCGTGTAACACTTTAAACAGACACATTTGATGCCACATAGTTGTCTGGTTTTACCAAATAAGGCAGGGGTGTAAAAACTCGTTTCGCAGCATAATGCCCGTGCATAGAAGTATGCGAATATCTTAAAAGTGGTCATACTTATGCGTGTCGCGCTGTAATGATCGGCAAGAGGCATACGCAGTTACTTTCACGTATATTTTTTGCACGGGATTATGAAATGATCAGGGAAATTTCCGACCCTGGCCTCGAGCTCTTAGCATGTCTTAGGGATTTCACTGGCTCGGGCTGTGGCCGGACATATGAAAACCAACTGAGCATAAAGTAATAACCCACGATTTCCTGGCCTTCTCAAAGTTGCGTGCAACAGTTGATGTCACGTACTTCGCCATAAACTCCGATCTGGCCTTTCATAAAAATACCTTACGTCGCCTAACATTTCGTGTGGACTTTTGTATTTTGTATTTTGTATTTTGACATGAGCATGTAAGCGAGACTTCGAGCGAGATAACGCCACTCACCTGTTCATTTGACAGTGAAACTGCTCTAGGCTAAGAAGAAAGGGCGAACGAATACATTGTGCAAAGTCCGCCGGGATTAAATTTTAGCTTTGCCACAAACGGAAGACGTCTGCCCGGACATGGAAGCGTTGTTGATACACGTGCACTTATTCAACATAAATTCCAATACCCCGTTCACACTATAGCTTAAACATGTTTTAAAGTAAACGTTTAACTAAACATGTTTAGAAAATTATTTTCAAACATTGTTCACTCTTTGATGAAATAATACATATAAACTATCCTTCATATTGTACTGAACAGATTAGAGATAAAATAATTACATTGAAGCTTTCTAGTCTCTAAACATTTTGTTTAATAAAATCTCAGTTTAACTAAACAGGTTTTGGTGTGAATGGGGTACAAGTCATTTCAACTTTTCAAGTCCGATTCATTGGTCGTTTTGAACATACAAGTGATTTTAGAGGCCTCCAATCATGAGTCTTTTGCTCGATATCAATCCGTAGAGAAAAGAAATACGTCTAGGAGTAAAAGTCACGTGTACTTAGACTAATTGAACTGCCCTGCCCAAACTAAATGTTCTTATTTACCATAATTTTCATTTCCATTCCATCTGTTCTATCTGTTCTATCTGCAGGCCAGCGATTCTAGAAGCCAAGCCAAGTACATAATTTGCTTGTTAACATGAACTGAATTGTCATTTGTTGCAAAGTCATATATAGATGATGACGCCATTTTTAAAGCCAATTATGTGAATCATTACTTACTAGTAAACTACACATGATCGATCCTCAAAGGCACTTTTCCTCATCTTGATCACATGACTGCTTTGATTTGTTTTGTTATTTTTAATCCAATATTTTCTTCTATGATTTTTCTTCACTAATTTCGTCATTTTACCACGTACAAGATCACTCCAACATTTAGATTGATGCAGTTAATGCGCAAATGGAAAATAAACTAGCTCGAAATATTTACAGATGGTTACATAACAGTTTCTAACCGACTCACGTTCGTTATGTTGTTCATAATTAATGGAATTAAATGTTCAATTCTCTCCCTCCATGGTACAGGAACTGAGCAATTTAAAATACACAAGATCGACTATTGTTTTTGAATTCTGCACGTTTTCTTGAGGAAAAGCCGTAGGGAACATGGTCGTGACACTATTTATTATGATGACTGGTAGATCCTGGTACGATCCTCATTTTACTAACTGCTCCCCGCTGCCATGTTTTCCGACTTCTTGTGCCTTTTAAAACGTAAACAACTATTTGCCTTTGATGTTCGACCCGTTTGCTTAATACCGGCATTGGTTATGACTCTATTACACATTTCTACATGTATATAGCTATACGTAAATGCTTTTGTACGTGTTTTTTTAGTCGTATAATTGAATTAAATATTTTCTCCTGTCATGCTCTGCTCTTGTTTTTCAGTTACACGACAAACCGCAAATTGCGAAACCCTGCAGAGAGCCACGAAAAGACGTTTACCAGATTTACTGACGAAGGTTGCAAGGTCGGTCTTGTTTTGCACGCGCGTCTTTTTCAGTTATTTTCAGTTGCAACTCAAAAAAAAAAAAGTGTCATTAATCAAAAATAATATTTTGATTACAAGATAAAATCTATATATATATGTACATTGCCCTCTGCTTGGAATGTGATGTTCGTGGGTATACTATATATGTTATTATATTGTGTGATGCAAGGTCAAATGTCTTGCCAAATATTCCTTCTTGTCTGCAAAGACCTCACGTATCCAGCATAAGAACGTGACGATCCGATGATCGTGTCTGTGAGTCTGCGAACAACATGTTATGCGGACATGGCACGTACGACTGGGGCACGAGCCGGTATAAATAGCCCACAGTGAGCTGAGATATCGCCAGAACCAGCAACAACACAGTGCAGTACGATCAACTAAGCATTAGCATCGCTTACGAAGCAGAGAACCATCCAATATAAGGTAAATAGACGCGAAGTACAAGCTAGTAACCAGAAAATCAAAGAGGCTTTGGATTCTATTTTATTTTGCGATTTTCTTTGCACAAACAAAACTAATTCGGACGTCCAGTTAGCAACTTATTTATGCCATCATATAAAAATCGGTATAAGCATGCAGCCGAATGGGTGCGTTTTATCGATTATTGCCAACATCACACTGAGGAAATAAGAAAACAGTATCGGCCATGCAGATATAATTGTGCTGTAAGGCTGCTCTCATATTATTCATGATCAACCATTTGTAATCGTGGCATCGCTTTTCAAAATAGAATAATCATTTTCGCTGTTTTCCTGTCGTTAATCGTGAGCGAGAGAAAAACGTAATGCGACCAACTGAGAATTCATATGGCTTTACATTCCTTTGCGAATCCTTTGGGAAACATAAGTACAATGATCATTGCCTTGAGGTCACGGTCGCGTTTGCTCATATCAAATTCTTCATGTTCCGCCACTAGGACTGGAGACCTTTCTAATTTTAGTTCAATGTTTTGCAAATTGATAAAAGTAGTGCATGGGTTATCGGGTCGTTAGACAAGTTATTTACCATATTTTGTTTTGTCTCTTCAGACAACATGGACGCCTTGAAAAACAACGAATCAACTTTGTCACAAGAAGTAACGATACGCCCCTACAAGCAGGAAGACTACGGTCCATGCCGTGAAATCTTCACTGAAGGAATGCAACAGCTAGTTAATCCTGTAATGGATATTGTCTTTCCAAGATACTTGAAGTTTGCAAGCGTTCTTTTGATCCTTGTGTTGGCTGTTGCCTTTCGCTACCAGTCGCTGTGGATTGTCGGATTATACGTCATACTTTTTGTCATCCTAACAGCTCTTTTATACATAAACATTTACATCCAAACCATGAAGTTCGTAAGCGGATGCCTAAACTCGGACCTTCTCAACATTTCTGAAAACTACAAAGGTGATTCCTGTATGTTTATAGCTGAACTTCATGGAGAAGTGGTGGGAATTGTAGGCCTTCGACACAGTGATCAGCATAAGCCAGGAGTTGCAGAGTTGCAACGTATGTCAGTGTCTCGGACAGTGAGAAGAAGGGGGATCGCGCATTCACTTTGCAAGGAACTTATCGCTTTTGCTAAACTACAACAATTCCATAAAATCATTCTGTCAACAACTGGAGCTCAATCTGGTGCAATAGCATTATACAAAAAGTGTGGTTTCCAAATGGTTGCTCAATTTCCCTATCCGCAAAAGGTTTTGGAAGAACTGTCTTACGATTGCTTTGAACTCGAGATTTAAGCGCTGGCCTCGATAATGGTTAATCAAATGTTGACAAGAAGTTCAAGCAAATGAAACCTGCTCACGTATGGCGGAGATGCTGTGACCGAAATTTCTGCAAAGAGCACTGAACTGTTTTCCGTACCAAACCTGTCATGTAAAAGATGAAAAAAGCGTTTTGGAAAACAGTTGGATGATGGTGTTGATGATCTCAAACTTAGTTTGTCTTCTCAAAAAAAGGCAAAGAGGTTTGGACTGATTCAATCATATACTGGCGAGACATGAAGAGACAAGTCTTCCATCTCATCAAAACTTGGCCAATCCACTGGTCCTGTTAAACCTGGCTGTTGACACAATATGAATATGATCTGACTTGAACTTGAGTTGATGTTGTACCTTTTTCATAATATGAAACAGAATATAATAGACCAGTACATATATTACATCAAACTTACGCTTTGTAAATATATGATTATTAAATTTAGCCGTCTAAATATCAAACCGATAGACCAATAAAACACTTTTGTTTTATCTAATAGTTTTGAGTTTCAAATCCCTGGTCATAATAAAACCTCATTAATAAAAAGCATGTACGAGTGACTTAGGTCACTTTTCTTTCCGTTTTGGGATCATTTTTCGTCAAGCACATCCAGAAGCAATATATGTTATCCTTATAGTTTTCCTTCCATTCACAAAAAAATTGTCTAATATACCTTCCTAAAATAAATAATGGAAAATTTCCAATGAGACCCATGAGTCCATAAATAGTTCCACCGAGAAGAAATCTTTATTAGTACAATACCTAGTCTCTTTTGAAACCATTCTTAATGTCCGTCTTGAAATTCCTCTCCACTAGTGAGACCGACACTAAGAACGGCTGCTGTAAAGGAGACTATCCAATGGTTTAGTTTTTAAATCCAGTAGTTTGTACATAAGGTACGAATATATTTGAAAGTTGTAGTGGTTTTGGTTCGGTTTTCCTCACTCATCACCCCCCATGGTTCCAGTACTTAGCCTGTCAGTGACCAGCGGATCTCGTGCTGCTGAGGCACGGAGTTAATCTGAGTGAGCAGGAGGGCTTTATAGACTGTGATTAGCAAGCGAGACGTGATTACCAGCATTCCTAGAATACTACTCAACAATTTTTGGCAGCATTTTCGTAACGGGTCACTGTCCCGAATTTCAACAATTTGATGAAGCGTTCTGGAAGAATCTAAAAGTCCTACCCCAGCCCAATAAGTTATTTGAAGCGTTCGATACTATTTCTTAACGTACAGCTATTAAAAAATATATATATATATATAAAAATTACAGCTATTTCAAAAAACTTTGAATACTGAATAGTGCATTCCAAGATGCATTTTGGGTCATGTAATATTGTCTAAAGAAAAATAAATAATAATCATTTATTTTATTTCTAGTGCATTCCATCCGAAACAATATACTAGCCACATATAGAGAACAAATTGCTGTTTATTTACTTTTAATTTGAAATTAATGAGACCCACAATGCCCTTTGGTCTTGGAATGCACTATCAGTATTCAGTATTGAACGTTTTTTGAAATAGCTGTAGTCAAACTTTGTATCCAGAGACTTCTTTCGGTTGGGCGTCATTCTCTTGAGTATCATTTCTTTGTTTGAATGCAAATGAAACAAAAAATCCTATATTCTCAAAGGTTTTTCCAATTTTGAAATAGTGAATATTACATTCCAAGACCAAAGAGCATTGTGGGTCTTATTCATTAAATATACAGTGATTTGCTCTCCTTATGTCAGCAAGCACATCGGTTTTGAGTAGAATGGTCTTGGAATAAACTATTCAGGGTATTCAACGTATTTTAAAATAGCTGTACGTCCTGTACACAAAATTATATTCTTTGTTAATAATCGACTGGATGACCTTTACTAAAAAAAACTTTTATTGAAGACACCAATCTCGTCCCCAGAGGCCACGTTCCTCGGTGCTGACCAAGAGATGAAAATTGGCAATGACTTGAAACTTGATAAAACTTATCTACTACGGCCCCAATAATAGCCAGGCTCCACTTCTGCAAAGTGAAAAGTGGTGGATAAAAATTATCATTTTTTTCAGCATCTACATCTACTAAATGAGACTAAGGGACAAGGTCAAAACAATTGTCCAAAATAGGGACCCGATTTTATTGATTTAGGTGGTGGGTACCGGTAAATACCCCCTCCCCCCTCAGAGACCTGTTGAAATTCTCGATAATGGGTGTCTCCAGTGACTTTTTCTATCCACAAATACGTTGTTTAGAATACATGTAAACAGTCAGTACATTCGTTTCTGTGATATGACTTTTAGTTTTGGAGATATTTGAGGACAAAATCAAGGATTTCACTTCCAGAGGTGGTGGGTACCGGGTAACACCACCCCTCCCCCTGAATCGGGTACCGTAAGATGACAGTTGTTTTGACCTTATCCCTAAATGACATCATGCCGTTCAACCCTATTGTTCTTTTAGTTTTTAAACCAAAATTTCTCAGCTGCAAGTGGCTCCCAGGCTAAAATGTTCTCCAATCTGGTTATCATTAGCATAATTGAGTCATATTATTCTCACAAACTTTAATTATTTGGACTTTCAAAAAATGTGGGGGGGGGGGGGGGGAGGGCGTTTTCATCCAAGTGCCCCTTTAACTTTACCAATTATGAAGAAAACAGTTTTTTTTTTCATAAATTATTGTATAATTTGAGTGGTCCCTAACAAATAGTATCTAATCTAATATTTCCCTTGATGGCTAGGCTAGACCTTTTTCAAGATAGTGGACACGGTGCATTACAATTACATGTGGTCTAGTTTTGCTACAAAAATATTTTCTTCAACATGGCTTATAATTATGTTGTTATATGCTGTTCAGGTTTGTACCCAAGCTAGTTACCACAATGATTCATGTTTATCAAATTCAGAAAAGGCCAGTCCAGCTGTACGAAAAACTAAGCGCGAAAAGGATTGTTGTTGTAATTCAAGCGGCCCTCGCCCGAGTCTTAAGAGTCACATATCTCACAGAATTTGAGGAGATGGATCGCAAAGATTTACTTTAATTTTTTAAACAACACGTATACTTCAACTTTTTTTCTCTAAATTCTTTGAAACGCGTGTTTTTGTATTGGGAAGAGACTTGGAGCAAGGGCCGCTTGGCTAAGCATCGAAGCGTGCTGTGATTGAACGGTTCGTGCGTGCTCCGGACACCTGGGTGGTAACAGTAAATCATTATGGCATATACACTACACAATGTCCCCTTTGCAATAATTGTACTAGATAAATTAAGGAATGGATCATTAGCATAGTGAAGGGAGGGGGGACGAAAACATTTACATGCAGTCTGACCATCCTTTTTTATAAAAGAGCTTGCCAGCCTACACATTCTTCCATACAAATTCTTATAAAATTTATATATATTCAAATATGTTTAAAAATAGGGGGGAGGTTGCATAGGTACAAGTTCCAGTTGCCCGCTAACTGGTTAACTATGAGTGGCTTGTTTGAATTGCTTGGTAGCCCAAGTGCCCAATGGCCACTCTTTTCTGTCATTGGCTATGGTTATTATTTTGCTCTTTACAGGTGAGGGGAGGGGAGGGAGGGGGAGAGGAGAGGACGTGAAGGTCGGGGAGGCAAGAATAAATTGAATACCTCCTATTTGTCAGGTGTTTTTTATTCAAATTCTAGTATTTCTTATTTATATATAATCAAAGGAAGTAAAGCTCTATTTTCTAAGAGGAAACTTTACAAAATATTTCAAGTTTGAAGCTATAAAGATTGTGTTACTGCTCAAAGTCAATGATTAAAGATGTACATGTACACCTCATTGCAAAAATGTTGTCAAAAGGAAAATAAACTTTAAAAAAAATAAAAATAACAAAATAACAAATAGGAATTAATTAAAGATAGCGACTTAATTTAACCTGTTAACGTTTTTGATAAAGTCCATGAGACAGAGTTTCACGTAGAGGAGCTTTCTAGTCCAGAACAAGAAACTTCCTGTTTCATAAACGTAGTTTAGAAGACAGTCTAGTATTAACGTGTAGCACCTCTTTTGAAACGTCTGCCTCACAACAGGAATCGACACCAGTTTCAGAAATAAGTTTCAGTATGTAACATTGCCTTTGTAATGAAAGAAAATATCATTAATGGCTATGAGTAAATCAATTAAATAAAATGAAAACAACTGTTTTTGTGTTGGTCTTGAATCTTAAGAAAAATCTATCAAATTTGCCATTTTTAATTAATTCCTATTTTTTTAATTTTTTTTATTTTTATCAAGTTTATTTTTCTATGACAATATTTTTGCAATCAGGTGTATGTTGGATGTAGGGTTTTACTTTACTAAAAGTAAATGATAGCTTTTATAAGTAGAAATTATATACATTTGTTGTTCATAAAAAAAATGCTATAACACCACAGACCCTAATACTTCCTTGTTTAAATATTTTTCTCAAAGGACAAACCATAAAGATGGTAAAGAAAATAATGAGGAAATCGTTCACTTTTCACAAACTTGAAACCATGTTTTCTGTACAATCCAACAGCAGCATATTGAGCAGTTGAAGTACCTAATATTATTTTATCATACTTCTTTTCTTTACAATATTCTATGACTTTATTCACAAGGATTGTCCCAATCCCTTTCCCACGAGCTGATGAGCACACTGACATGCGCTGTAATTCTGCAACACCAGGCTTCTGATGCTCTTTAGTGGCCACACCTACCATGCCAATGACTCTACCGTCACATTCTGCCACAAACATGCAGGAATCATGGCCATCATAAAACTTTTCAATGTCCAAGAGATCTGACTTTAGCGAGTTGTTTACAAATTCCATCACTTGTAGGTAGACATAGATATATGCTGCAGCTGTCATTACAACAAATGCTACAAAATAAAAAACCATCAAGGTCCACACTGACCACTTCACAGCAATAGCAGTAACAACTACCAGTAAGATGGCTGCAACTTTCAGGAAGTCTTGATAGAATGTCTTCATGACTGGAATACATAACCCCCTCATTCCTTCAGCAAAGATGGTGTGACATCTGACACTGTCTTCTGGCTGGAAGCAACGAATGGTGACCTCTGATTTTGATGTCATGACAACTGTTGTCAGTAGCAACGTCTCTTATGTACTAGATGAGTCAAGGGATGGACCATTAGAAAAGTGATGCAGGGACAAATATTTTTAGACAATAATGCAAAGTATAGTTTATTAGTATTGTGATGGTAGAAGGGGGAGGCAAAGTGGAGGCAATATTTAGCAATTATTCGCCAAAGGCGAAGTGATTATAGATGAATATTTACCGAGCGGTGAGTCTTTGAGCTGCGAGTTAAATATTCATCGATAATCACTGAGCCTGAGGTGAATAATTGTTTTAGTATAAATAAAAAGGTGATTATTTCAAAAAAGAAAGAAGGAAACAACATTGAAAGTGAAAATATTTTATTTTTCAAAAGTGCGACAGCCATTTTGTCTGAAAAGGTGATTATCGGCTGATAATCCGAGATAGAAAACCAATCAGAGTGCCCGATTTTGTATAATCACTTTTGTATTTATAGATAGATAGATAGATAGTTTATTATTAGTCTAACATTTGCAGTCAAAAAACTGAATTGTGTGAAACTTTACAAATAAGATATAATAAATAAACATTAAAGACTATTTACAATTACTATATATAAAAGAGTTTTTGAGTCTGTTTGTTTTACTGGTGGGCAGTATAAACTTCCGATTGTTCCTTAGTTGCTTGGCACAAGTGTTTTTTGGAGGAAGAAGGTTGTGCAATTTGTGGTTTTCATCAGTGGTGATTTCATCAAAGAGCCTTTTAAAAGACAATAATTGCCCTATAACACTATGATGTCACATCAAAACAATCTATTCTCTTAACCATAACGATTATGGTTGCCACAGGGGGCAAAATAGCAGCAATACAAATTAAATCAGAATAAAATACAGTTTATGAATAGTAAAAATGAGGATTGGAAATCTATTGTTTTGTCCTCAAAATTGTGCTGCATTCCGTAGTGCTGCAAGCCAAGGTCTTTCTGACATTTGCATCTCTTTAATTAATTCATTCGTTGTTTTTAATTCGACTACTCTATGAATAGTTTGAAGGTATTTATAAAGCAGATTGCAAGAGCGTCTAGTTCATTTCGAAAAGGGTTTCAAAGCATGATAGAATATATCATAATATAATGAATATTATTGTGCATATACTAATGATGCTTGATTTAAATATGACAAAAAAGGAGACCAACTTTAGAAGCGAATTCAGTTCGTGGTTGAGTGGTTGGGTTTAGGGTTAGGGTTGGGATAGACATTGTGTTAAGCATTTGGTGCCGAAGATCCGGGTTTCGAATCCTCCTGGCTCCAATAATTTGTTTTTTAAGTGAGGAGAACCAAAATCCTCGAAAAATGTCTAAGTCCCACTCGTGTGTTCAGGAAACCTATTACGTAGTTGGTCATCCCGTACACGACGATACCTCTAATGCCATGTAAAATCGCATTAGAAAAGTCATAAATGCAATCTAGCTAGTATAACAGTATAAATATAGGCAACCAAGCAGTAAAACTTACCAGAAAAAACAACAACTTGATCAACACGTATGGCATCGATGGCATCTATCCTGCATGATCACTTTTTGATCAAGAGACACGAAATAGATATATGGGTGGTAGTGGGGGGAGGGGTGGGGGAAAATAAAGCCGTCAAACAAAATTTAAAAACATTCAGCTATGCGAAATTTTCAAAACATTGAATTTCTGTATAAGAATTAATGATCTAACTCATTACTATTTTAAAAGACCGTTTACAGACTGCTCCGAGATCTATTGTGGTCTTGAAAGAGAGTTGAAAGAGCATATATATCCTACTCCTCCCCTGATGGTTGATAGAGGACTTGGTCAGTTGACTGTGTTGCAGGCTCAGAATCAAGATGGCGGAAGAAGAAGCAGAGTCAACAACACAAACAAGAATTCATAAACCAAAATATGGCGGTTAGTTGCTCAATTTTCTCGTATCAATGGAAGTATACATAGGATAGCTATTGATTAATTTGCCTGTGTAAGATATAAGGGCTTTCTTCAGCCTTCAGGGAGGGAAAGCACAAGAAAAACACAAGTAGTAAGGGGAGAATCAGGGACAGGGGAGTCAGGATGGCACGGTGGTAAAACGCTCGCACAGGGCCTTTTATACGGGGATGCTCCGCACGGACTCTCGACCCCTTAGCCTTTTATATACCAAATTTCAGCAAAAAGGTACCCCTTTCATACACATTTGAAGAAAAGCTACCCTTTTTATACCAAAACTCACAAATTCCCACCCCTTTTCTATACCTGCGGCCTGAAAAACGTACCCCTTTCGGGCGGAACATTCCCGTATAGTCAATTTTTAGGGAGTACCCCCCCCCCCCCCAGGTTCTTTCTCAGTAAGCCAAAGTGACACCATCTAGACAAATCTAAACAGAGTGGGAAGAAACCATGTCATGGGGAAAAAATGGTATGAGATATAGGATAAGGAAGGAAAGGAAGGAAAGAAGAAAGTAAGAAAGAATGAAAGAAAGGAAGGAAGGAAGAAAGAAAGAAAGAAAGAGAAAGAAAGAGAAAGAAAGAGAAAGAAAGCTCAACAAAGTACAAGTGAAAAGAGAAATCAAATTTATTTTCTTTCTATATGTACATTTGCACTTTTACAAACATTTTAAAGACTGAGATAGAAATAGCCTATCATAATAATAATAATGATAATAATAATTATTATTATTATTATTATCATTATAAATTTATATATTTAGCTAAGCATGCAGGGAGCCTGTTTAAATATTATAGTAAATTAAAAAAATATGAATAAAATAAATCATTTTTTGAAATATGGTTTGGACTGATCAAACTCAGTACACAGCTAATTCACAGACAGAACTGAAGTATAGGTTGTTTAATGGTTTTTCCAAAAGAAGGAAAACTGGAGAACTAAGAGAAAAAACCCTCAAATCAGATACAGTGCACTAAAGTTCTCTACACCACCCTTCAAGAGCCTTCTATACCTAGTTTATAACGAGCGTCTGTAACATAATTTTTGTTCACAATTTACTGATATTTTGATTGTAAGAACGACGAGGCTGCTATGCTACTTTCCATCCTTTTACGTCTATTCTATCAAGCTTAAGATACCCCTTTAATAATGACTTAGCTGTTTTTATTGATTGTTAAAATTCCAAAATTCCAACAACAAAAAAATGAATATCATATTTTTGGGCCTTGAAAAGTCCATAAAAACCTGCTATAAGTCAGTATTAGAAAAAAAAAAATTTAAAAAAACATTCCCCTTGATGCAATTGTTGACAGTCATTCAGGATGGCAAACTTATTATAGCCATGCTTGTCTAATTTATATTTTTCTCAAAAGACAAAATATAAGCATTGAACAGTAAATAATGTGCATGACGTTTACTATTCACCAACTTGAAACCATGTTTTCTGTACAATCCAACAGCAGCATACAGAGGACTTGAGGTATCTAATATTATTTTATCATACTTCTTTTCTTTACAATATTCTATGACTTTATTCACAAGGGTTGTCCCAACCCCTTTTCCACGAGCTGATGAACACACTGACATGCGCTGTAATTCTGCAACACCAGACTCATGATGCTCTTTAGTATCCACACCTACCATGCCAATGACTCTATTGTCACCTTCTGCCACAAACATGCAGGAATCATGGCCATCATAATACTTTGCAATGTCCAAGAGATCTGACTCGAAGCAGCGTTTGATATAATTATTCATCAAATATTTATGGATGCTGATATACGCTGCCACTGTCATTACAACAAATGCTACGAAATAGAAAACCAACAGTGTCCACACTGACCACTTCACAGCAATAGCAGTAACAACTACCAGTAAGATGGCTGCAACTTTGAGGAAGTCTCGATAGAATGCCTTCATGAAAGTAATGCATACTTCCCTCATTCCTTCAGTGTATATGGTGAGACATCTGACACTGTCTTCTGGTTGGAAGCAACGGATTGTGACCTCTGATTTTGACGTCATGACAACTTCGTACAACGTCATAGCAACGTCTCATGCTCTAGATCAGAGGGAAGATAGTGGGAGAACATATATAAGACATATATGGACATACTAGATTTCCCTAGATGTAATATTAGGAATGACCCTTCGGACATTTTTCAACAATTTCAATATCTAATCCATATGCTTGCATCAATAATCATTATACTATTCGTAAATCTAACTTAATCATTAACTAATTCCTTATATTTCCTAATTTATTGACTCTGAACTTCTTTTAGATAACTAAATATTGCATTTCTCCTTGATATTAACTGATTAGATTTCTCACGAGCATAATTATCTATCTATCTATATATTTAATTTGTATATGTATGATAATCACATCTGATTATCTACAGCCCTTAGACTATCTACAGTCTCAACAGCCCATATACGTTTTTTTTTTTTTTTTTTTTTTTATCGTTTTCTTGTTCATTTTATGAGAATAATAAATTCCTTTGGTTAGATTTATATATTTTTGTTAGGGCGCACTTAATTTGGAGCCCATCTCTGTTGTGCTAACCCCCTCCATTAGTAATTATTTAATGGATGAAGTAATGTAAATAAATAAATAAAATGCAAAAGTCAGTATCAAGAGTGTTTCTATGACAACCTAAGTATCACAAAAAAAATTATTAATACTTACTGCACTATAGATCGACGTTAATTTTCAGAGAAATGACTTCATTTTTAAGCTAATAATATAGATGCAAAAATTTCTCACTTCTGATTGGTTTAAAGCAGTGCAGTTTCCCTGAAACACCAGTGCATAAACCTGAAACACCAGTGCAAATCAGTTGAAGAGCGCGCGCGCTCAGAGTTTTTCTTGAGTTTTTCAATGTCGGACGGTAAAGTTTGTAAGGTTTTTCATGTATATTATTAAAAAGTAATAATGTGGTTTCGAGTTCAACACACTTGTGCAAATTAATCCCAAATTGAACTCGAAACCATATTATTACCTATACTAATTTCCTTTTTCTGCACTGCGTATTTTTGTGCACGTATACACATAACATGGAACTTACACAGTTTAGCCATTTCTCTTTTTGAATCGAAAAATCACGATAATTACTTTATATGATAGTAATGTCCTTTTCTCGATAAATTGCATATCTTGTAATGTTATGCTAGCTAGCGTGATGTAGGTCTTTGCCCGGCATTCGTGTTGTGAATTTTGACATATTTTCGAATCATGAAAGAAATCGAGGAAGCTTCTTAATACAACTAAACTTCATACGAATTTTAAACGGCTCTTGGACTCTTGAAGCTGCTCAAATAATCGATCTATTTAGCTGTTGAGCCTAAGGGTAAAACAAAGCTAAATAAGCTTCCGTCATGAGTCAAAGGATCGCGAGTCAAAATCAAATCATTAGCTTCCAGACCAAATTCTGTTACATGAAAAGACACATATAAATCAGATCTAGCCAGTATGGGAGTATAATAGTATGAATCTAGGGAACAAAGCAGCAAAACTTACCAGAAAACAACTGATCGTGATGTCCAGGTATAAAATCTTGTGATGACCTCAAACTGGACGGCAACTAAAACTGAGAGATCAAGTTCAGTGTAGGATGCCGGGCACGGAAAAGAAGGATGGCGTTATGGGGGAGCGGTGAGGGTATTAAGTTAAAGTCAAAACACAGATAACATAAGGGATGAGGGCAAAACAATATTGTCATCTCACTGGACCCGATTTGGGGGGAGGGGTGGTATCACCTGGTACCCACCACCTCTGAGAGCGAAATCATAGATTCTGTCCTTAATTATCTCCAAAACTAAAAGACGAATCACCAAAGTAAACGCACTGTCTGTCTTCATGTATGCTAAAAAACACATTCGTGCACAGAAATGGTGACCATAGACTAGCTCCCAGTACTGAGCATTTCAATATTCCTCTGAGGGGGAGGGGGTATGTACTGGTACCCACCACTTAAATTAATAAAATCAGGTCCCTAGCTATGGGCCCACCTCGATTTCATTTAGGGGGAGGCAAATTTAGTACTCAGGGGGAGGGGAGGGCAAAAATTGTTGCAGCTTGTCCTTTGCTATCATCGTGCCAAGTTTGGTGCCTTTAACCAAAAGTACACAATTCGACCATTCTTTTGCACCATATTGCTGGAATATCAGCTTTGCGAATATTCTAAACATTTTGAAAATAATGTTCTACATAAAAATGTAAGGATCTAGACTAACTATTTCACTGTCATAGACCCCTTGCACGTGAGGTCCAAGCAAAAAATTTCCATCTCCTGAAGATTTGGAACCTATTGTTTTGGCCTCGAAATTGAGCTGCATTCCGACGTGCTGCAAGGGGTCTATAGCAAGAGACCGTTTAAAAGCTACTCCGAGATCAGTATCATATTGAGCCCAACCCCTGTGATAATAGCTATGGTCAGCTTTCATGTCATGACTTCTTACAGTCAAAAGGGCTCAAGCGTACCCCCTAGAATCCATTAATGAATTGATTAATATACGAATACTGAGTTCATTATTCACTCTGACTCCAAACTTGAAAATAGATTATCTACTTCAGTTCTGATTGGATTCTTCAACAATTGCCATGCCAAGGTAGAAAAACTCAAAATAATCAACTCAATATTCGGATAATGAAATCAATAATGGAGCCTAGGGCCTGGAGGGGGGGGGGGGGGGGTGGTTACTCACTATAATGGACTATACAGGAACTATACGGGTGTTCAAGTACACCATTAAAAGTCTGTGAGATTGAAATTGAAGTGCACAACTAATAATACTTCTTAATATTCGTGTAGGTTATTATTTATAACCCGGTTTAAATTATTTTTCTCTCAAAGGACAAGCCATAGAGTTTGAACAGTAAATATAATTGTGGATAATATTTAGATGTCACAAGTTTGAAACCATGTTTTCTGTACAGTCCAACAGCAGCATATTGGGCGTGTCGCGTTCCCGATGTCGCAGACACGTGGTGTTGGGCACCGGAGTTCGCCAGGTTAACCACTAAGAGTCGTTGTACAATAAGTTGGTCGTTTCTTTATTGAGAGTTAACTAACCGTCCAAATTACACGTTTGACTCACTTGCGGTAAAAACTAAAGGACGAATAATTCTAAGTGTTAATTACTACTACGGTGATATTGAAGCGATAATAAATGGTAGCACTTACGTCTAATCTTGACTCCGCGGGTATGAGAAATTACAAACGTTGTAGTCTAGCTCCGCTCCGTTCGACTACTGAGGTTGTACTACTAGAGTTGACTGAATGTATTGCAAGCTATTGGCAACGGAAACTCCTAAATTCCTTACCTATAATATCACCGGAAAAAACTACAAAATGGGAAAACCGCAAGTAACTATCGTTTGGCTGTCTTACAAAATTCCTAAGATAGGCGATTATACATTATTATATATTTGAGTTGTGATTAAATGTCTTTGATATCTTTACAGGGCGCTTGAGGTACCTAATATTATTTTATCATACCTCTTTTCTTTACTATAATATTCTATGACTTTATTCAAGAGGATTGTACCAATCCCTTTCCCACGAGCTGATGGGCACACTGACATGCGCCGTAATTCTGCAACTGCAGGCTTTTTAGTGGCCACACCTATACCATGCCAATGACTCTACCGTCACATTCTGCCACAAACATGCAGGAATCATGGCCATCATAAAACTTTTCAATGTCCAAGAGATCTGACTTTGGACAGTTGTTTATATAATCCATCACTTGTAGGTAAACATAGATATATGCTGCAGCTGTCATTACAACAAATGCTACAAAATAAAAAACCAACAAGGTCCACACTGACCACTTCACAGCAACAGCAGTAACAACTACCAGTAAGATGGCTGCAACTTTCAGGAAGTCTAGATAGAATGTCTTCATGATTGGAAAGCATAACCCCATCATTCCTTCAGCAAACATGGTGCGACATCTGACACTGTCTTCTGGTTGAAAGCAACGACTGGTGACCTCTGATTTTGATGTCATGACAACTGTTGTCAGTAGCAACGTCTCTTATGTACTAGATGAGTCAAGGGATGGACCATTAGAAAACTGATGCAGGGACAAATATTATTAGACAATAATGCAAGGTATAGTTTATTAGAATTGTGATGGTAGAGGGGGAGGCACAGAGGAGCAATATAAGACAATAATTGCCCTATAACACTATGACGTCACAGCAAAACAATCTATTCTCTTAACGATAAGGATAATGTTTGCCACAGGGGGCAAAATAGCAGCAATACGAATTAAATCAAAATAAAATACAGTTTATGAGTTAGTAAAAATGAGGAGTTAAATAGTGCACTAAATATCCTGAACCAAACTTAAAACTTTTGCCTAAATTTCTATTATGTAACTTTTTACAGTTCCGTTCCAGTGAACACAAATAATAGTTCCAAGTTGAGATTGGAGTTGCCGCGCATAACAAAACTATAATCCATCATGCGCAGCAACTCCAACCTCAATTTGGAGCTATTATGTGTGGTCACTGAACAGAAATTATGTTAAAAAGGTCTATTCTTGCCCATGTAAACAGCCTGTGCTAAAAATTGTGTTAAAGTGCCTATGATACATCTTACTATATCTTCAGTATATGTTCTACATGAGGTGAGCTGTTGACGGGCCAGGAAAAAAAATCAATAGTTTGAGTGATGCGTCTTGAAGTTATAAAGGTTTTTCCAATGATGCCATATGCTAATGACTTTGATGTCAGGGGATCGAGTCATCATTTAATATACAAAACTTACTTGCTATACAGATAAATGTAAATTGAGTTTGGAATACATCATTGTTTTACCTATAACTCTTGTACAAATCATTAAAAATTAGTTTTCATATGATTAGCGACTGTTTCGAATTACAAGCAACACCTAATAAACATAAATGACTCCCAGCCCTGAGTCACAGTCATTAGCATATGGCATGCAAAAATCTTCATAATTTCAAGACACATCACTCAAACTGTAGAAAAAATGTTGGCCACACAACAGCTCACCTCATGCAGAATCTATATACTGAGAATATTGTCAGATGTGTCATAGCCAACTTTAAAAAGTGGTGTTCAAACCTTGGAATTCGAACTTGATTGATTTTTCTGGGGCTAAGCTTATAAATAGATCCCTTGCATGTGATGTTAAATGGACAAAACAAAAGAATTTCAAATCTCCTGAGGATTGGAAATTTTGTCCTTTGTTCATTTTGAAAAGGGTTTCAAAGCATAAAGAACTGAACTTCAGAATACGATTTCATACGGATCTGTACAAATGTCCCGGGGGGGGGGGGGGGTATTCCCTATAATTGACTATATGGGGATGCTCCGCCCGAAAGGGGTACATTTTTCAGGCCGAAGGTATAGAAAAGGGGTGGGAATTTGTGAATTTTGGTATAAAAAGGGGTAGCTTTTCTTCAAAAGTATATGAAAGGGGTACCTTTTAAGGCAAAAAAGTGTATAAAAGGGGTACTTTTTTGCTGAAATTTGGTATATCAAAGGGTAAGGGGTCGAGAGTCCGGGCGGAGCATCCCTGTATGAAATGATCCGAAGTACCCCCCGGGACAAATGTACTTTATCATGTATTTTCCTTAGACATTTCTGTAACTGTAGCTTATACAGTACGTTTGTCACAATTAAACCCAAATTAACGACCTACTCGAGTCTCCAGCAGCTCAGTGCACGTGGTAGAGCGTCCGACTAGCATACGGAGGGTCGTGGGTTCGATTCGCATCTGAAACGATCACATATACATTTCATATTCAATCATCATATGCAAACCACCATTATCACAAATGCACTTTATGTTAGGATGTTAGCTGTTAGGGTTAGCTTAATTAAGTAAACATAAGTTCGATCGAAGGAAGTCAAAATTTAAAAGCTTATAATTAATCAAGCAAATTAAAAAAATACAATATTATTATGCTGCTATAAGAGAAACAATGTCTAATGCCATGTAAAATCGCATTAGAAAAGTTATAAATTAATGCAATCTAGCTAGTATAACAGTATAAATATAGGCAACCAAGCAGCAAAACTTACCAGAAAAAAACAACAACTTGATCAACATCTACTCGTGCTGTCCTCATGCTGCACTTTGCTGATCAAGAGACACGAAATAGATATATGGGTGGTGGGTGTGGGGGGGAGGGGTGGGGGAAAATAATCCCGTCAAACAAAATTTAAAAAAATTCAGCTATGCGAAATTTTCAAAACATTGGATATCTGTATAAGAATTAAGGATCTAACTCATTACTATTTCAAAAGACCGTTTACAGACTGCTCCGAGATCTATTGTTGTCTTGAAAGAGAGTTGAAAGAGCATATGTATCCCTACTCCTCCCCTGATGGTTGATAGAGGACCTGGTCAGTTGACTGTGTTGCAGGCTCAGAATCAAGATGGCGGAAGATGAAGCAGAGTCAACAACACAGAAACAAGAATTAATACACCAAAATATGGCGGTTAGTTGCTCAATTTTCTCTTATCAATGGAAGTATGCATACAATAGCTATTGATTAATTTGCCTGTGTAAGATATAAGGGCTTTCTTCAGCCTTCAGGGAGGGAAAACACAAGTAGTAAGGGGAGAATCAGGGACAGGGGAGTCAGGATGGCACGGTGGTAAAACGCTCGCACAGGGCCTTTCATACGGGGATGCTCCGCACGGACTCTCGACCCCTTAGCCTTTTATATACCAAATTTCAGCAAAAAGGTACCCCTTTCATACACATTTGAAGAAAAGCTACCCTTCTTATACCAAAACTCACAAATTCCCACCCCTTTTCTATACATGCGGCCTGAAAAACGTACCCCATTCGGGCGGAGCATCCCCGTATAGTCAAATAAGGAAAGAAAGAAAGGAAGGAAGAAAGTAAGAAAGAAGGAAAGAGAGGAAGGAAAGAAGAAAGTAAGAAAGAAGGAAAGAAAGAAAGGAAGGAAGAAAGAAAGAAAGAAAGAGAAAGAAAGAGAAAGAAAACTCAACAAAGTACAAGTGAAAAGAGAAATCAAATTTATTTTCTTTCTATATGTACATTTGCACTTTTACAAACATTTTTAAGACTGAGATAGAAATAGCCTATGATAATAATAATAATAATAATAATAATTATTATTATTATTATTATTATTGTAAATTTATATATTTAGCTAAGCATGCAGGGAGCCTGTTTAAATATTATAGTAAATTAAAAAAATATGAATAAAATAAATCATTTTTTGAAATATGGTTTGGACTGATCAAACTCAGTACACAGCTAATTCACAGACAGAACTGAAGTATAGGTTGTTTAATGGTTATTCCAAAAGAAGGAAAAATTGAGAACTAAGAGAAAAAACCCTCAGATCAGATACAGTGCACTAAAGTTCTCTACACCACCCTTCAAGAGCCTTCTATACCTAGTTTATAACGAGCGTCTGTAACATAATTTTTGTTCACAATTTACTGATATTTTGATTGTAAGAACGACGAGGCTGCTATGCTACTTTCCATCCTTTTACGTCTATTCTATCAAGCTTAAGATACCCCTTTAATAATGACTTAGCTGTTTTTATTGATTGTTAAAATCCCAAAATTCCAACAACAACAAAAATGAATATCGTATTTTTGGGCCTTGAAAAGTCCATAAAAACCTGCTATAAGTCAGTATTAGAAAAAAAATAAATTAAAAAACATTCCCCTTGATGCAATTGTTGACAGTCATTCAGGATGGCAAAGTTAACAGCCATGCTTGTCTAATTTATATTTTTCTCAAAAAACAAAATATAAACATTGAACAGTAAATAATGTGCATGACGTTTACTATTCACCAACTTGAAACCATGTTTTCTGTACAATGCAACAGCAGCATACAGAGGACTTGAGGTATCTAATATGATTCTATCATACTTCTTTTCTTTACAATATTCTATGACCTTTTTAACGAGGGTTGTCCCAACCCCTTTTCCACGAGCTGATGAACACACTGCCATGCGCCGTAATTCTGCAACACCAGACTCGAGATGCTCTTTAGTATCCACACCTACCATGCCAATGACTCTATCATCACATTCTGCCACAAACATGCAAGAATCATGGCCATCATAATACTTTGCAATGTCCAAGAGATCTGACTTGAGGCTGCTTTTGATATAATTATTCATCAAATATTTATGGATGCTGATATACGCTGCCGCAGTCATTCCGACAAATGCTACGAAATAGAAAACCAACAGTGTCCACACTGACCACTTTACAGCAATAGCAGTAACAACTACCAGCAAGATGGCTGCAACTTTGAGGAAGTCTCGATAGAATGCCTTCCTGAAAGTAATGCATACTTCCCTCATTCCTTCAATGTATATGGTGAGACATCTGACACTGTCTTCTGGTTGGAAGCAACGGATTGTGACCTCTGATTTTGACGTCATGACAACTTCGTACAACGTCGTAGCAACGTCTCATTCTCTAGATCAGAGGGAAGATAGTGGGAGAACATATATAAGACATATATGGACATACAATGCAAAAGTCAGTATCAAGAGTGTTTCCATGACAACCTAAGTATCACACAAAAAAATTATTAATACTTACTGCACTATAGATCGACGTTAATTTTCAGAGAAATGACTTCATTTTTAAGCTAATAATATAGATGCAAAAATTTCTCAGTTCTGATTGGTTTAAAGCAGTGTAGTTTCCCTGAAACACCAGTGCAAAAACGTGAAACACCAGTGGAAAAACCTGAAACACCGGTGCAAATCAGTTGAAGAGCGCGCGCGCGCGCTCAGAGTTTTTCTTGAGTTTTTCAATGTCGGACGGTAAAGTTTGTAAGGTTTTTCATGTATATTATTAAAAAGTAATAATGTGGTTTCGAGTTCAACACACTTGTGCAAATTAATCCCAAATTGAACTCGAAACCATATTATTAGCTATACTAATTTCCTTTTTCTGCACTGCGTATTTTTGTGCACGTATACACATAACATGGAACTTACACAGTTTAGCCATTTCTCTTTTTGAATCGAAAAATCACGATAATTACTTTTAGGGCAAGTGGCCAAGAAAACCCCGAGGACTAGCATATAAGACAACAGCTCTTTTTGAGGAAAACAGCGCTTGACCTCAAAGGCACATTTGATAAGTTACACAAAAGCCGGAAGTCTAAACTGGGCCTTAGGTTCAAAAATTTATATCTTCGTCAGTTTATGGGCAATCTTCACGAAACTTCCCAATTTTATTTTTATCAATCTGACAAATATGATAATAATGTCCTTTTCTCGATAAATTGCATATCTTGTAATGTTATGCTAGCTAGCGTGATGTAGGTCTTTGCCCGGCATTCGTGTTGTGAATTTTGACATATTTTCGAATCATGAAAGAAATCGAGGACGCTTCTTAATACAACTAAACTTCATACGAATTTTAAACGGCTCTTGGACTCTTGAAGCTGCTCAAATAATCGATCTATTTAGCTGTTGAGTCTATGGGTAAAACGAAGCTAAATAAGCTTACGTCATGATCAAAGGATCGCGAAGTCCAGATCAAATCATTAGCTTCCAGACCAAATTCTGTTACATTAAAAAACACATATAAATCAGATCTAGCCAGTATGAGAGTATAATAGTATGAATCTAGGGAACAAAGCAGCAAAACTTACCAGAAAACAACTGATCCCAAGGTATAAAAACGTGTGATGCACTCAAACTGGACGGCGGCTAAAACTGAGAGATCAAGTTCAGTGTAGGATGCCGGGCACGGAAAAGAAGGATGGTGTTATGGGGGAGGGGTGGGGGTATTAAGTTAAAGTCAAAAACACTCATAGTCCAGCAATATTGTGCTCGAATTGTGCATTTTTGGTCAAAAGCATCAAACTTGGCTCGATATGATAGCATAAGACAAGCCGATTGAGTTTAGCTATGGGCCCACCTCGATTTCATTTAGGGGGAGGCAGATTTGGTACTCAGGGGGAGGGGAGGGCAAAAATTGTTGCAGCTTGTCTTTTGCTATCATCGTGCCAAGTTTGGTGCCTTTAACCAAAAGTGCACAATTCGACCATTCTTTTGCACCATATTGCTGGAATATCAGCTTTGCGGAATATTCTAAACATTTTGAAAATAGTATTCTGCATAAAAATGTAAGGATCTAGACTAACTATTTCGCTGTCATAGACCCCTTGCACGTGACGTCATAGCAAAACAAAGCAAAAAAAATTTCAATCTCCTGAAGATTTGGAACCTGTTGTTTTGGCCTCCAAATTGAGCTGCATTCCGACGTGCTGCAAGGGGTCTATAGCAAGAGACTGTTTACAAGCTACTCCGAGATCATTATGCGTCTTTTAAAGAATCTTTTAATAATAGGCTGTTTTTTAAATATAATTTATTTATTAATTAGCTATTATTTAAGTGTTATAGATATATTATCTCTTAATTTTTAGATTTTTTGTAAACTGATTGGTATTTTTACTAATTTTTAAATAAAGACATTATTAAGACATTATTATTATTATTCACTCTGACTCTAAGCTTGAAAATAGATTATCTACTTCAGTTTTGATTCGATTCTTCAAAGTCTTCTTAAAAGTCCGTGAAATTGAGATGGAGATGGAGATGGAGATGGAGATGGAGATGGAGATGGAGATGGAGATGGAGATGGAGATGGAGATGGAGATGGAGATGGAGATGGAGATGGAGATGGAGATGGAGATGGAGATGGAGATGGAGATGGAGATGGAGATGGAGATGGAGATGGAGATGGAGATGGAGATGGAGATGGAGATGGAGATGGAGATGGAGATTGAAGTGCACAACTAATAATACTTGTTAATATTCGTGTAGGTTATTATTATAACCTGGTTTAATTTATTTTTCTCTCAAAGGAAAAGCCATAGAGTTTGAACAGTAAATATAACGGTGGATAATATTTAGATGTCACAAGTTTGAAACCATGTTTTCTGTACAATCCAACAGCAGCATTCATAGGTCTTATGGTACCTAGTATTATTTTATCATACTTCTTTTCTTTACAATATTCTATGACTTTATTCACAAGGATTGTACCAATCCCTTTCCCACGAGCTGATGGGCACACTGACATGCGCCGTAATTCTGCAACACCAGACTCGTGATGCTCTTTAGTGGCCACAGCTACCATGCCAATGACTCTACCGTCACATTCTGCCACAAACATGCAGGAATCATGGCCATCATAATACTTTGCAATGTCCAAGAGATCTGATTTTAGGATACTGTTTTTACAATCTATCAAAGTTAGATAAATGCTGATATACGCTGCCACTGTCATTGCAACAAATGCTACGAAATAGAAAACCAACAAAGTCCACACTGACCACTTCACGGCAATAGCAATAACAACTACCAGGAAGATGGCTGCAACTTTGAGGAAGTCTCGATAGAATGTCTTCATGAATGGCAAGCAACATTCCATCAGTCCTTCTGCAAACATGGTGCGACATCTGACACTGTCTTCTGGTTGGAAGCCACGGATTGTAACCCTTGATTTTGATGTCATGGCAACTGTTGTTAGTAGCAACGTCTTTTTTGTACTAGATGGGTCAGAATTGTGCATTAGAAATTAAAAATGATGATAAAGGACGAGGAAAAAATATAGGACAGCTGGCACGTCTGTAACAAGGGGAGGGAATTGGGGGCCTGGGTGTCCCAATAATTTTTCTGTTAACAAATAAAACAGCTTTTCCGTGCTCCATTCAGTAATAAAGCACGCAGGAAGTGACGTAAGAACGAAAGAAGTGTGAAGAGAAGCTCGAGCCGTAGCCTCGCTCGAGGCGAGTGCTTCTCACACTTCTTGAGTGCTTTCGTAGCTTCCTAAGTGCTATATTAGTGAATGGAGCACGGAAAAAGCTGTTTTGGTTGTTTATTTTATATTATAGAATGAAAAAGTCAGTTATTACTGGTCTCTTTGCTCGGTCGTCATTCTGTGACTTGAATATTTTTGCACAGATTAATCAACGTAATTCATGTTCACTTTGAAATACAATCAAAAAGGCTGTCCTTTGAAAAAAGACATTTAGACCAAAAGAAATGTCACGTGATGACTAATACGCTCGCTCTAAACCAGCTGAGTTGACCTTCAGAACAAACTCAAGGTCAACCAATCAGAATTGAAAATTCGACATCGTATTTTGATTAGCATTTCCCATTATATTCTGCCAAGAGAATTTATGAAATACGAGTTTTTCCGTCTTTAGATTAATCGTAAACGCTAGTAGGACTCGTGGCGGAATTTTATTTCAATCAACAAGAAAAGTCTACATTGTATACTCGGAAAATGCTCGGAAAATGCTAACCAAATTTAGTGACCCATAATTCCTTTCGGGGAAGGCTATCAACTCAGCTGGAATGCTCGATACTAGCAATCATTGTATACGTAGAGTTAATGATTATCACTTTTTGTTCATTGTTACTCATTATAAAATCTAAAACCTAGAAAGTACATCGTTTAAAATCAAAATCGGTGGGGAAAACCCAAATCGGTTTATCCGATATTTGGGACCTCAGACAAATCCATCTTAATAAGTGAAAACTTTAATTCAAGTTATAGATCTTTTTAGCTTGGCTGGTTTTTTGCCCCATTTCACTGAGACCATGTTTTATTCTAGATCTCTTGGGAATAAGATTCTTATTTCGTAGGAGGCAAGCATAATACTGACGTCACCATAACCACGCTTTGACGTCAGTATTATGCTTGGTTCCTTTGAATACTGATACTTTTGACGTTGCCCCTGACAACATGCACTCTAGTTTCATCGACAAAACTTAGTGCCGGACGAAACTTGCATAACGCCAAACCCAAAAAGTACCCCTTTCATATACTTTTGAAAAGCTAACCCTTTTTATGCCAAAATTCACAAATTCACAAATTCACTAGTTTCCTTGCAAGTCTTGCAACAAAAACAATTGCAACAAACAAACACACACATACAGACAAAAAAAACATCATCATCAACAACAAACAGGCATACCAAAAGGAAAACTGACTAAAACTTAAAAGACTAAAGAAACTGACCCAAAAACTTAAAAATTTCGTATATATGTAGTGTCGATCACGAAGAGCAAACTATGGAAGTATAAGTGCAAAATAGATTTTCTCAGATATTTGACTCAGGGCGGCACAGGGATTACGCGTGACTCGTGATTTGGCTTTTTTTTGGTCCGTGATTCGTGAATTTCAGCCTCCCCGTGATGCGTGATCTGCATGCTTATTTTGAAGACCGTGATCATGATCCGTGAAAATTCGTATTACACATTAAATCTTTGTATCAATTAGTCATTAATCGTTTTTCGTGATTCGTGAATTCATGAAAAATTTGTCCGTGATTCGTGATCGATACCCCTGTGTCACCCTGTTTGAAGGCAAGCATCTAGCCTCTAATGCAATAAGTACATACTTCTTCATTTTGGGTGTTTTTAGAAGAAGCTCTCGTTAAATATAATGTTTAACTAACCTTAAAAGTGAAGTAACTGTTTAACGAGCTAGCAATCTTCAGCCCGGCTGTCAGCTCGATCACTGATTTGATCGACTCTTCTCTACTGAGCCCCTTTTAATCCTAAAGATGCTTAAATGCTTAATTGTCCACGTTTGACTTTAAATTTATTCTGTTGAAATTTGTTCTCTTGGATGAAATTGAATAGAATAATTTTGACGCCAAACGCAGAAAATAAAGCATTGTAAGCACTGTAGGATTAATTAAAAGGGTCTATAAGTGCAGGGATCTATTTATGGATGTTCATGTTCAATTACTTATCTCCCTCATGTCAATCACTTCAACAGAGCATAAAAAACACTTATAATAGTGGCTGAAGTGATGTGACGTCTCCAAGGATTGAAAGGAGACAAAGACACTACTCCTACTACAAAATCACGATCATTACTAGTGGTGTGCCACGGGGGCCAATATTTGGACCTATGTAGGAGCAAGAGAGAAGCAAGTTTAGAAACTTGAGGCGTAGCCGAGTGACGTTTCTCTTGCATGTTCGATGAGTGCTCTACAGCTTCCAGAGTGTTTACATCACAATACAGAGACACAATCAGCCCTTTTATATTGGTTTTATAAAATATTTTCGAACGATTTTCCGCGAGGGTGTCCTATCCTCTGATATAAACACTCGGTATAGCCAACCAATCAGCGCGCACGTTATATCTCAAATATTTTATTATATATAACTTCTCAAACACAATCAAAGGGACGAGGTACTTCACCAGCTAGGGAAGTATAGATTTTCCCCGCCTTGCATCCAAGCGCTTCAGAGTGCCATCATGGGGCCCCTGAACAACATATAATGGTTGTAATGCACATACTATATAGCTAGCCTATAACAGCTCGTTACAGGCTCTTACTTATTTAATTGTCTAAATATATGTTTCTCAAACGAAAACCTATAAAGATTGAAAAGCAAAAATTCTGTGTAACATATGCTGTCCACAATTTTGAAGCCATTTTTTTTGTACAATCCAATAGCAGCATATCGGGCGCTTGCGGTATTTATTATTATTCTTTTATACTTTTTTTCTTTACAATAGTCTATGACTTTATTCACAAGGATTGTCCCAATCCCTTTCCCACGAGCTGATGGGCACACTGACATGCGGCGTAATTCTGCAACACTAGGCTTGTGATGCTCTTTAGTGGCCACACCTACCATGCCAATGACTCTACCGTCACATTCTGCCACAAACATACAGGAATCATGGCCATCATAATACTTTGCAATGTACAAGAGATCTGACTCGAGGCTGCTGTTTATATAATGCATGAAATATAGATAGACATAGGCATACGCTGCCACTGTCATTGCAACAAATGCTACGAAATAGGAAACCAACAGTGTCCACACTGACCACTTCACAGCAACAACAGTACCTGGTACCAGCAAGATAGCTGCAACTTTTCGGAACTCTAAAAAGAAGACCTTCATGATTGGCATTCGTAATTCCTTCATTCCTTCAGTAAATATGGTGCGACATCTGACACTGTCTTCCTGTTGGAAGCAACGAATCGTGACCTCTGATCTTGATGTCATAGCAACTGTTGTCAGTGGTAACGTCTCTTATGTACTAGATGAGTTAATAAGGGATGGACCATTAGTAGAGTGATGGCAGAATAGGGGAGGGGTGGAGGGACAAATATTAAACAATGATGATGCAATCACAATAAAATCCTATTCTTATAAAAGATAGAACCAAAGGGTGTTTCCATGGCAACCCAACGAGCCACCCAAAAATATTTCTAACATTTTAGCCATTTGGACTAGTTTTCAGAAAGATGCATATCATTATCACTTAGCAGACACGAGACAGTCATTAAGTCTCATCCCGGGGTCCCTTTGTGATGTTTTCGTTCTATGAATATTTCTACAAAGAGATTATCGACCACTTGTTAAGAGCCTGATATCGTTTTTGTTCACGAGTTTCCCGTGCATATCGCGAACAAACAAGTCCGCGAGCGAGTGAGCGACATGTTACGGAAAACGAGTGAATAAAAATGATATCAGCTCTTAACATGTAATAATTTGTTTATTACACATTTAGGGTCGATTATATATTATTATATATCGCGAGATGTTGTTGGACAGTTTGCCGTGAAGTGATATCGTATCACTTCACTGATATGGTTTTTATTCACGGCTTTATTTCACGGATGTCAACCCTAAATGTTTAATGAATCCTTTTCCTTATTATAAAAAGGATAATCATTAACGAAATGTATACGGCGTGACCCATGCAGATCTCTGATAAATAACCAGAGTATCGAACGAGAATAAAAAGGTTTTTCTGTTCATTGAATATAATATTATTTTATATAATATAATTCATATATTTCAATCATTTTTACAAGCTTATTCATCGTTGAACATCGATACATTCGATAATCACACATTCTCGCGTTTATATCGATTTTCGATTATTATTGAATCTTATCGATTACTGAAATATCGATTGCTTAGGCGGGTATTATCCTGGCTGCCATCTCATGTGATGGTGCAAAGCCTCTGTAAGTTCATTTACAAAATAGTCCAAAAATCATTGCTAGAAACGTTATAAATCCAATCTAGCTAGTATAATAGTATAAGTCTAGGGAAGGAAGCAGGAAATCTTACCCAAAAAATTAGCTCGATCCTACGTACAATCATCAAGTGACCAGCCGAAGCACGAGAAATATGGATGATGTTACAGGGGAAGGGGAGGAGAGGGGGTAGGGTAATAACTTCAAAAAAGGTATTCAAATACGGCGGAAAATTTTAAAAAAATGGTAAATTATATAAATCGAATTCTTCTTAGATAAGAAGGAGGTAGCTAGACTATTTGATTACTATTTTGAAAGACCATTTAACGAGAATTTCGAGATTCATATCCCTACCCCTCTCCCGGTCGTGATAAAGGTCCTGGTCAGCTGACTTGGTTGCAGGCTCAGAATCAAGGTGGCGGGAATTAAGGCTTTCCAACGTAACAACGTGCAGTTGGAAAGCGTATTCATTACGGTTCATAGCCATGTCCTTATCGGTATCGATAATGCATGTATTGTTGTTAATGAGTTATTACATAACGTGTTATGTACTTTTGTTTGTATTTTAGTAGATATTTGAATATGCTAATGCCTGTGTCAGTATTTAAGCTGTAAAGCCGCGAAGGTCTTTACTCTCGCTTGTTGGACAGCCAGTTTTGGAACCAAACTTAAATAATTGATTTTTCATAGCTCTATTCCTCGGAGCCGTACGCCTGCACTCGGTCGAGGACTACGTTTCCCAGTGGGTTTTTGTCCCAAGTGGTTTTTATCCCACTGGTTTTTTCGTAGCGGGCAGCGTACTTATGCATTGTAAATGTCCTAGGGTTCCGCTTTATCCCTATATCAAATACGTTATTTTGTAATAGATATATATAATATTTCTATTAGACAAGCCATTTGTAAAACATGAATAAATATAATACTATGAAATGAATTATGCTGGTCGTGCTGTCCACCAGGCACCAAGCACAGTCACACTCCTAATGTCGTTGGTTATTATTGGCGCTTAGCGCGGTGCGTTGGGTAGGAATGAAGATGAGTTAGAGTGACCTGGAACAACACAGAAACAAGAATTAATACACCAAAATATGGCGGTTAGTTTCTCAATTTTCTCTTATCAATGGAAGTATGCATACAATAGTTATTGTTTTATTTGCCTGTGTAGGATATAAGGGCTTTCTTCAGCCCTCAGGGAGGCAAACAGAAGAAAAATATAAGTAATAATGGCGCGAATGGGACACCATCTCGTGAAGACAAATCTAAACAGAGCGGGAAGAAACCGCGTCTGTCCAGCCCACCTGAGATCAAGAAATCAAGAAATAAAAACAGTGCAAAAGATGGGGAAAAATCAGAAGCCAATAGGGTAAGATGGTTGTGTAAAATAGGTGATCACCCTACATGTTATTGTGCGCACATGTGTTTAAGCGCGCACCGAAAGATCCTCTCAAAATAACTAAAACAAAATCATACACTAGGTACGAATATTCGAACTTCATGCAAGTGCATTATACTCTTCTCTACTGAGCCCCTTTTAATCCTAAAGATGCTTGAATGCTTAATTTTCCACGTTGACTTCAAATTTATTCTTTTAGAATTTGTTCTTTTGGATGAAATTGAATAGAATAATTTTGACGCCAAACGCAGAAAATAAAGCATTGTAAGCACTGTAGGATTAATGAAAAGGGTCCATAAGTGCAGGGATCTATTTATGGATGTTCATGTTCAATTACTTATCTCCCTCATGTCAATCACTTCAACAGAGCATAAATAATCACTCATAATAGTGGCTTAAGTGATGTGACGTCTCCTATTTGATTGAAAGGAGACAAAGACACTACTCCTACTAAAAAGTCACGATCATTACTAGTGGTGTGCCACGGGGGCCAATATTTGGGCCTATGTATGGTTGATATACATAATTTTCCCAATTGTTAGCTGATTTTTTAGCCAGAGTAATTTAGTATTTTCTATTGCCGAAGTCCTCATGCATATACTTAAGGAATATAAAATGCGCTTGCATGTCTCTGGCTGTAATACAAACACGCTGGGAGCTGTAGAGCAAGAGAGACGCAAGTTTGGGAACTTGAGGCGTAGCCGAGTGACGTTTCTCTTGCATGTTCGATGAGTGCTCTACAGCTTCCAGAGTGTTTATATCACAGTACAGAGACACAATCAGCCCTTTTATATTGCTTTTATAAAATGTTTTTGAACGATTTTGCGCGAGGGTGTCCTGCATGTCGTCTGATATAAACAGTAAACAGTTGGCGCTATAGCCAACCAATCAGCGCGCACGTCATATCTCAAATATTTTATTATATATCACTTCTCAAATATAATCAAAGGGATGAGGTACCTCACCAGCTAGGGAAGAATAGATTTTCTCCGTGAGCCTTGTATCCAAGCGCTTCAGAATGAAGTCCCATACTTTTCAATGTTCAAGATGAGAGATCTGACTTTAAGCTGATGTTTAATGCATCAAACTTAGATAGATGTAGATAACGGTTGCCTGGAAACAGTGAAATTTAATAACTATTGTGTGGCCACTCTCTTACCCAGATAGAAGAGAGAGAGAATGAACTTTGATAGTACTTGGTATATAACAAATAGTTTTTATCAGTATTAAAATAACAATCAAAACAAATTGATTATCCTCCTTGATGCGTTGTTATGAAAAAATACCCATGCTTGATCCCGATTGTTGTTTAAGTGAAAAGCTGTTCACCATTTTCACATCCCCATAATGCTTTTTCTTTTTTTTTGGGGGGGGGGGACTATCCAAAAAAACATATTTCAAAATTCAAAACTTTTTGTGCAATTGCTGAGTACATTTGCTATTATCCGTTGAAAAATCCAATATCAGTTTAATCAGAGTTTGAAACGTTTGGTGTTACAGACAATGTATGGACTTACTAAGAAATGTCATGACATTTACATAAAGCTGTTCAAATTTCTTTCTTTCTGGTTTTTGTGAATTCTGATGGATAGATAAGTCTTTTTAGATGGTTTTTCTTCAATTCATATTAAACTTCATGGTAATATTAACAATTTTTTTCTTGTTGCTGCCTCCCACCCGGCCAACCCCAAACCGCTAATTATTATGCAGGGCTTAACGGCCGGTCAGTCCGGCACTAGTCATGATCACTGGCCTAACTAGTTTTAACTCGCTCATACCTCGTTTCTGGCTCAGCGTTGCTGTTCAAAATGACCGGCAAGACAAAGCTTTGACTTGACAAGTTCCAATTCTGGCCGAGCATCGTCGGATGAACGGCTGTTATTTTAAGCTTTGTAATGGGGATGTGAAAGTGGTGAATATTCCGGGGGGTGGGTACTCCCTATAATGGACTATACGGGGATGCTCCGCCTGATTCAGGCCGCAGGTATAGAAAACGGGTGGGAATTTGTGAGTTTTGGTATAAAAAGGGTAGCTTTTCTTCGAAGGTATATGCAAGGGGTAACTTTTCAGGCAAAAAGGTATAGAAAAGGGGTACCTTTTTGCTAAAATTTGGTATATGAAAGGGTAAGGGGTCGAGAGTCCGGGCGGAGAATCCCCGTATGAAACGACCCGAAGTACCCCCCATCCCCCCCGGTGAATATTAAAGTAAACTAATTTTTAAACAGGGTAGCCCGGCCCATTCATGTTTGGCTCATGGGGCCCCTGAACAACAAATAAAGGTTATAATGTACATACTATATAGCTAGCCTATAACAGCTCGTTACAAGCTCTTACTTCCTTAATTGTCTAAATATTTTTCTCAAACGAAAACCCATAAACATTGAAAGGTAAATATTCTGTGTAACATTTGCTGTCCACAATTTTGAAGCCATTTTTTTTGTACAGTCCAATACCAGCATAATGGGCGCTTGAGGTACCTAGTATTATTTTATCATACTTCTTTTCTTTACAATATTCTATGACTTTATTCACAAGGATTGTCCCAATCCCTTTCGCACGAGCTGATGAGCACACTGACATGCGCTGTAATTCTGCAACACCAGGCTTGTGATGCTCTTTAGTGGCCACACCTACCATGCCAATGACTCTACCGTCACATTCTGCCACAAACATACAGGAATCATGGCCATCATAATACTTTGCAATGTCCAAGAGATCTGACTCGAGGCTGCTGTTTATATAATGCTTTAAAGCTAGATAGACATAGGCATACGCTGCCATTGTCATTCCGACAAATGCTACGAAATAGAAAACCAACAGTGTCCACACTGACCACTTCACAGCAATAGCAATACCTGGTACCAGCAAGATGGCTGCAACTTTTCGGAACTCTAAAAAGAAGGTATTCATGATTGGCATGCGTAATTCGTTTATTCCTTCAGCAAACATGGTGCGACATCTGACACTGTCTTCTGGTTGGAAGCAACGAATCGTGACCTCTGATGTTGATGTCATGGCAACTGTTGTCAATAGTAACGTCTGTTATGTACTAGATGAGTTAAGGGATGGACCATTAGTAGAGTGATGGCAGAAAAGGGGAGGGGTGGAGGGACAAATATTAAACAATGATGCAATCACAATAAAATCCTATTCTTATAAAAGCTAGAACCAAAGGGTGTTTCCATGTCAACCCAATAAACCATCCAAAAATATTTCTATCATTTTAGCCATTTGAACTAGTTTTCAGAAAGATGCATATCATTATCACTTAGCAGACACGAGACAGTCATTAAGTCTCTTCCCTGGGACCCTGCATTATGTTGTCATTCTATGAATATTTCTACAAAGAATAAGCAATGCTTTTAGCCAAAAAATGCCAAGAATGCCAATTCTTAACACAACTATACTTCATGTGATTTCTTATGAGGGTCCTGAAAGGGGGGGTCCTAATCCCATTTCCCAGCCTAAAATTTTGCAAAATCCCAGTCCCATTCAAGCAAAATTTCAGTCCGAGTTATTATCAGAGTTAGAGATTTTGCAAAATCCCATTTTCCCATCCCAAAAAAAGGCGAATCCCAGCTCCCATTATACCCCTTCAGGACCCTCCCTTAATGTTAATCTTACGTTACGGTTATTGAAGCTGCACAAATGCTCTATTCAGGCTCTAAGTAAAGACAATTAATGTGTGCATCTTATAGAGTGCTTACACTATGTCCATGAAATAAAATCTAAATAGTTACTACCTAATAGTTTTTATTTAGTGACTATTAGTCACTGTCACTCGACTGAAACAGCTTTAGTAACAATACACAAGGGAAATCAAATACTCAAGACAATAGAAAGATAATACTTTATTTAATAGAGGCATATTTTATTGTTACTGAAGCTGTTCCAGTTGAGTGATAGTGACTAATAGTCACTAACTGAAAACTATTAGGTAGTAACTATTTAAATTTTATTTCATGGACATAGTGTAAGCACTCTAGCAGCATCTAGCAGCATCTGCAAGCAATCAGGCAAGCACGGAAAAAGAATTTCATGTTCCCGGCCTAGCCAATCGATAAAAATCAGTCCTTGATTTCCAATCGAATTAATCAATGAATAGAGATTATCACATGTTAAGAGCCTGATATCGTTTTTATTCACGAGTTTCGCGTGCATATCACGAACAAACGATATGTACGGAGCCCGTTAAGGGACACTGATAACGTTCTGTAACTCGGGATTTTTCAAATAAAGTTCCGCGTTTTTCAGATATGTTACGGAAAAAGAGTGAATAAAAATGATATCAGCTCTTAAGGTAATTCCGTAGTTTTGCATTGCGCACGCGCTACTGCGCACGATTTTAGTTTGTTAAAAATACACAAAATACAGAAAACAAACCAAAACAACCAGGAAATTATCAATCGAAGGTATCTGGCATTGATATGAGAGTTTTGTATAAATTTAGAAAGAGATCACAGTCTTTTTGATATTTTTTTGTGTTAAACTCTCCCTAGTCCCCTCTCGGTCACTACATTTCGAGGACAAAATTCGTACTTTAGCGAGCTGTAGCGAGAAAACGAGCACGGTTACCTATCTTTTTTATTTTAGTAAATCAATACGGAATAGGTTTACCATAATATATCTGAATTTAAACAAAATTCTATGTCCAGATTTTTAGATATTCCTGAAAAGGCAATAGTATCGTGTCATATCGAAGTACGCACACACTAATGAAACGTCGCTATTTTTTACTACAGCTTCATTTTCTGGTCGAGTTTTGGCATCTGAATGTAAATCTAATATATTAAGATGAAAATAATATCAATAATTCAAAGATAGCAAAGACATCTTGCGAATGATTAGTATTTTTCTTTCATTTTAAGCTTCGAATGTTGCTCTCACACGTCACCCAAAACATCAAAATTTGACGTCATTTAGCGCCGAAACGAGCACGGTTACCCCCCATTTTTATTTTATTTCTGGAATGACTATAACTTGATTAATAAGTGTACGAATTTTCAGGGAAATTCTATGTCCGGTTTTATTTCTACGGAATTACCTTAACATGTAATAATTTGTTTATTACACATTTAGGATTGATTGTATATTATTATATATCGCGAGATGTTTTTGGACAGTTTGCCGTGAAGTGATATCGTATCAATTCACTGATATGGTTTTTATTCACGGCTTTATTTCACGGATCTCGACCCTAAATGTGTAATGAATCCTTTTCCTTGTCATAAAAAGGATAATCATTAACGAAATGTATACGGCGTGACCCATGCAGATCTCTGATAAATAACCAGAGTATCGAAGGAGAATAAAAAGGTTTTTTCTGTTCAATAAATATAATATTATTCTATATAATATAATTCATATATTTCAATCATTTTTACAAGCTTATTCATCGATGAACATCGATACAAATCGAAGATAATCAATTAATCAAAATCAATACTGAATCACAAATTCTCGCGTTTATATCGATTTTCATCGATTTCCGATATCAATCGATTGATTAATATCGATTATTATCGATTATTATTGAATTTTATCGATTATTGAAATATTTATTGGTTAGGCCGGGTATTATTGTTGTTCTATCTTGTACCTCCTGTTCTGGCTGCCATCTCACGTGATGGTGCAAAGCCTCTGTAAGTTCATTTACAAAATAGTTCAAAAATCATTGCTAGAAACGTTATAAATCCAATCTAGCTGGTATGATAGTATAAGTCTAGGGAAGGAAGCAGGAAATCTTACCCAAAAAATTAGCTCGATCCTACGTACAAACATCAAGTGACAAGCCGAAGCACGAGAAATATGGATGATGTTACAGGGGAAGGGGAGGAGAGGGGGTAGGGTAATAACTTCAAAAAGGTATTCAAAAACGGCGGAAAATTAAAAAAATTGGTAAATTATATAAATTAAATTCTTCTTAGATAAGAAGGAGGTAGCTAAACTATTTGATTACTGTTTTGAAAGACCATTTAACGAGAATTTCGAGATTTATATCGCTACCCCTCCCCCGGTCGTGATAAAGGTCCTGGTCAGCTGACTTGGTTGCAGGCTCAGAATCAAGATGGCGGGAAGATGAGTTAGAGTGACCTGGAACAACACAGAAACAAGAATAAATACACTAAAATATGGCGGTTAGTTGCTCAATTTTCTCTTATTAATGGAAGTATGCATACAATAGTTATTGTTTTATTTGCCTGTGTAGGATATAAGGGCTTTCTTCAGCCCTCAGGGAGGCAAACAGAAGAAAAATATAAGTAATAATGGCGCGAATGGGACACCATCTCGTAAAGACAAATCTAAACAGAGCGGGAAGAAATCGCGTCTGTCCAGCTCACCTGAGATCAAGAAATCAAGAAATAAAAACAGTGCAAAAGATGGGAAAAAATCAGGAGCAAAGAGGGTAAGATGGTTGTGAGGTGATCACCCTACATGTTATTGTGCGCACATGCGTTTAAGCGCGCACCGAAAGATCCCCTCAAAATATCTAAAATAAAATCATACATTAGGTACGAATATTCGAACTTCATGCAAATGCATTATAAAATATCGTTTATCGATAGTCGAGCTTTTAAAAAATTCTGATATTTCGTCTTTCTTCTTTGGGGTTGTATTTGCAAACATTTTTGTACATAGATAAATGAAATGAGCAAACTAGCTTAATTTCTGCACCAATAGTGAAATTTACACTGTTCATGCTGGTATGTAGTGTGCAGATAAAAATTGGTTAGTACACAAAACTTAACAGAGTTTCTGACCATGCATGACATAAGATGAAAATGGGATAGCATAATTTTGAGTATTTGTTCCAACATACTATTATCTTACTTGATTTACATTGATCAGAAAACTGAAACAAACAAGCTTGTAATGTCTAGACTTCGAACTGATAGTTATAACAGGGGCCGCACCCATACAGAGTACAAAAGAGTCAGTTAAGTGAAATACTCAAGTTTCGAGTTCTCTGTTGTTCAGGATTAGGCTCAATTTTGAGTAGAATATTTATTTCTCAATGGCGGTCTGTGGAATTTCAAAGTGTTTGTATTTTTGAATCTCTGCATTCTTTACTTTACTGTTGGTATTTGTGAATATTCTGATGCTGAAATGAGGCTAAACCTTAAAAAAATAAGTCTGTATAATCAAGGAACACAGTAGGACAAATTATACAGATGTAGAAGTACATACACGTTTTAACAAAGGAATATAACTTGTATAGGCATTTTTCTGCTTAAAATATAACACGCTTATAAGATAGAAGATAGATAGTTGTGGCAGAGAAATAAGAGTTGTAGCAGGGAAGTTGGGTAAAACCAAATTATTTTTTTGCAAGTCACAGTTACATTTACGATTTCAAGGGTTTGTATTGAAAAAAAAGATTGCTACCAATAATATACAATTCTCAAGATTTCAAAATTACATTTTACGTATGATAAATATGTAGTAGTACATGGACTGACTTACAGCACAGCATGCAAAAGTATGACCACATTTAATGTATTCAGATACTTCTATGCACAGGGTTTTTACTGCCAAACAAGCTTTTACATGCCTTACTTAGTAACAGAAACAGAAATTAGAAAACAGAAATCATGCATTTTTATGCAAAAATATATAAATAACAGGAAATATTTTGACAATTTGTTTGCGTCCCGGGACCTGAGAGCTTCAGTTCTTGCCATAGCACTAAATTTATTGCTTACAAAAGAACACAATCTAGAATCCCATAATATTTCTTCTAAGGGATCCCAATGTGCCAAGACACATGGCTCCCTAGAAACACATTACAGAATCCTAGTGCAATCCCTGACCTGGTAAGGGAGGCAAGGAAGGATGGGACAATAGGGTCAAGATACTCCTTATTACTTCATGATATACTGTACATTTGCTCTAAGCCTTTGTTGGCTCTTACACTTTTGAATGAAATAATAATTTTACCATAACTTGTAAATTTCTCGCGGGCTGATTGGCTGAGAGCCATGTTCGATAAGAGGACAGACCGATAAGATGACGAATCGCTCGCGTAGCTAGGATAGGAGTACAGACCATGGAAAAGTCACTTCGATTTGTTAAGCCTTGTTTTATGATTATCCACAGGCTATTGTCGTGTCAGAGAGTGATGAGGATGATGATTTTGTCAAAAAGAAGAAGCAAAAAAAGCCAAAGAAAAGTCATACATCAGGTGAGTAGGTTTGATAAATACTTTTTTACATAGTAACAAACCTGGCATAACCCAGTATACCATACAACATACCTTTCCCAATGGCAAACAAATGTTTTTATTACTGGTACACTGTTTTGGTCAAGAATGTGCATTATGGTAATTCAAATAAATTTTAAGAGTACAAAAGAATTTGTTAGAAAAAATGAATTTAGTAATTACCTCTATCTCTATCACTATTGTTTTATTGTAGATTCAGATGAAGATCCAATACCACAAGGAGTAAGGTCAGTGACTGATGATGATTAAAACACTGATTGATTGAATTAATTAGTTAATTAATGAAAGAATGAATGGATGGTTGAAAGAATTTGAGTGGATGAATAGATGGATGCTTGAAAGAATGAATGGATGGATGATTGGTTGAATGAATGAATGAAGATACCGACAGACAGGCAGCCAATGACAAACAATGAAAAAATGAATGAATGAGTGAATAAATAGATGAATGGATGGATAGATGAAAGAATGAACGAACGAACGAACAAACGAACAAATGAATGAATGAATGAATGTACAGACAGAATTTACACATTCAGTCTTTGAATCATTTCTGGTTAATTAATAGTTTTTCATCCTTTCTTTTTTCTAGGAAAAGTGCAACAAAGGCTAAAAAGCAAAAATCAGGAGCTTCAAAAAATAAGAAATCTTCATATTTTGATGAATCAGGTAAAACTCTTAATTAACTTCAAAGACACCAACTGTGTGTGTTGATATATCCCCATCAACTCCTTTTGACATGCTATTGGCTGTCAACACCCCTGCTTGTCGTCATCATCATCGCTCATTGCAAAAGGAGGTGCATAAAGCCATCACACTATTCTTGTAACCTGCTCTGCTCTGTGCCAGCACTTTAGCTGCATTCAAACTTGTTTATCTCTCCTTGTTTCATTCTTTCTCAACTGGCCTCCTCCAAGTCATTTTTGCATCCATCCCAATGCCGTCATACAGAGACCAGACAACAAGTGATCCACTGGACCTCCAGGTTAGGGGTTGGGTGCAGAGCTAACAACCCTACCCTGTAAAAAAACGTTACAGAAACCAGAAGCATTATAATTATGAATAACATTCGTACCCAGTGCCCCTATTTTTATCTTTAGAAAGTCTTTTTGAATTTTCTCTTCAATTTTTATTGAACCCTGAAACAACCCCTTGACTTTCCCAGATCAGGGCACAACTAGCAGACCAAATGATCGTATTAGAATTTAGCGTGTTGGGTTTTGTGGTGGGTAGATAACTTAGCAGGAAAACCTTGAGAAAAGCCCTCAGTGACATGCCAAAGGTAAGACCCAGCAAACTCTACTCTCATGTGATGCCAAGTCCAGGAATCAAACCTGAGACCCCAGAGATGAGAGGTGAGTGCTGTATAACACTATTCACCCATAATTTCCAAAGTACCAAAGGCACAGGGGAGGAGGGGAAGGGAGAGGAGGGGAGAGGAGGGGAGAATGATGTGTGTGTGTGTGTGTGTGTGGTGCGGGTGGGGGTTGGAGGGGATGCAGCAGTGCAAAATAGTAAATTTGTGGCCCTTTTGATTACTAGATGATGATGAAGAAGCTCCAATCAAAATTCCCAAATCAGCAGAGAAAGCAATCAAATCACCAGCAGTCAAGAGTACAAAGGAAACACCCCCAAAACAAGAAACACCTGCCAAACATTTCACTAGTGCGAATGATTTCTTTGGTTCTACTCCTGTGCATCGGTCTGCAGGAAAATCACTCTCCACCAAGAGAAAACAGGTATGTCAACCACCAAGGGACTTACTCTTACTAATAAAACTAGCCTCTATCTGAAACAACTTACTGACGGCTTATCAACTCTGTTAACAACTTACTGACCACTTATCAACCTCTGCCAACAACTTACCGACCACTTATCAACCTCTGCCAACAACTTACCGACCACTTATCAACCTCTGCCAACAACTTACTGACCGCTTATCAACCTTTGCCAACAACTTACTGACCACTTATCAACCTCTGCCAAAAACTTACTGACCACTTATCAACCTCTGCCAACAACTTACTGACCACTTATCAACCTCTGCCAACAACTTACTGACCACTTATCAACCTCTGCTAACAACTTACTGACCACTTATCAACCTCTGCCAACAACTTACTGACCATTGTCAACTAAAATAGAGAGACCTTTGCTGCAAGTAAATAATGGCTGCTCAATGTCAAGACATGATGACTGGCCACACTAGAAATATGAACATGTGACTCAGCATTACTGGTCAGAATAACTGGCAAGCCAAAGATTTGACTGGACAAGTTCCAATTCTAGCTGGACATTGTCTGTTGTTATTTCAAGCCCTGTAACGATAACCTTTTCTTTTTCTGTTCTACTAGCCAATAGAAGATACTCCAGAGAAAAAAGACTTGTCGAGTTCTGAGTCACCTTTAAAAACAGTGACTGAATCTGATAGGCTTAAAAAAGTTGATGAACAGCCATTAAAAAAGGTACTGTATGCCAGTTTCCTATGCAGACGCTGTTAGGGTTGAAATGCAGACAAACATTGTAAAAAAAGGCTTCGACATGGAAAAGAAAATCAATATCAATCGAAAAACTATGGTTTTTCCATGAATTCACCATTCCCCTTATTACGTCTTGATATTGCTACCACTAGGATCCTCTTCCAATCATCTTTCTTATTCAAATGTTTTAACTTTGGAAGTCGCAAGATAATGGTCTTAACTAGGCCAACAGAATGAACTACGAACAGGATTCTGTAGAAGTGGCGTCAAGGGTAATAAGGGGAATCAATAATTAGAAACGACAAGACAAGAAAACATTGTTGCAGGATATTAACATGTGTGTTTTTGGCTCAACTTGTCTGCATTTCAATCCCATGATGCATCATTGTGACGTCATCCATGGAAAGCGCTATTCAATCAATCAATTAATGAACTTTAATTTTTTAAACACTGACTGTAAACGGCTCAGGTGACAACAGCCATTTGGATGCACACATGCCAATTTTGGTAGGATGTTGTCCATTGACCAGCCTTTGTGTTTAGCACTGCACTGATCTTAGACCTGTCACAATTACTAGCTTTTGCTACATGTGTTTGTTTTTCCAGAGGAAAGAAGAGTCACCAAAGAAGACTCCAAAGAAAGTATGTATATACCTTTAAGTTAAATGTCATTATTTTAGTTTGATAATAGTGATGCATAATAACCATAGGCGAGGGGATGTTTCTGTATTTTACACAGAGTCATGGAAATGTTTTAACTGATTGTCAATGTCAGTAGGGTGTTGGTAGAATGTTGGTATAGGATGTCAATAAGTTGTCAGTAGGGTGTTGGTAGGTTGTCAGTAGGGTGTTGATAGACTGTCAGTAGGGTGTTGGTAGACTGTCTGTAGGGTGTTGGTAGACTGTCGGTAGGGTGTTGCTAGACTGTCAGTAGGGTGTTGCTAGACTGTCAGTAGGGTGTTGATAGACTCTCAGTAGGGTGTTGATAGACTGTCAGTAGGGTGTTGGTAGACTGTCAGTAGGGTGTTAGTAGACTGTCAGTAGGGTGTTGTTAGACTGTCAGTAAGGCATTGGTAGAATGTTAAGGTGTTGATACAGGATGACAGTAAGTTGTCAGTAGGGTGTTAGTAGGTTGTCAGTACCGGGTTGTTGTTATGGTGTTGGTAGGCGGTCAGGCTAGGGTGTTGGTAAGTTGAGGTCAGTAGGGTATTGGTATGATGTTGGTAGGATGTCAATAGGTTTAAAACATTCTCCTGTTGGCTATTCACATACCACATTCTGTACCATTACCCTCAGGCTGTCATCAGTAAAATTGGTCTTGCATTTTGGTAATCGATTTGATCACATTATCTCAGAGTGTAAACTGGAATGTTCAAGACATGATTTACGTGATTGTATTGTTTTCTACTTTTAAGTCACCAGCAAAGGAGAAGAAAACCTTAGCAGGGAAGCTATCCAAGGCAGCAGCTACATACCTTGTGCCAGAAACACCAGCACCAGCACCAGCACCAGCACCAGCACCAGCACCAGCACCAGCACCAGCTGAACAGCAAGAGAAGCCTCAGCATCAGCCTGCTCCTAGTCCGGTAAAAACAGGTAAGAAAAACAATACATGTTGCATAATTCATTGAATAATTCTGGTTTATACTTTATTGTCATAGTAGCTCTACCACGTATTACTGTATTAAGTAAATGAGTGGACCAATATTATTACAGTGTGACTACTATAACCCAGGCCACTTAGAAAGGGAGAACCCGAGAACCAATCAAAATGTAGAATCAATGAAATCAATGCATTCCAACTTTGGATAGTCAAGCCAATCAAAAACCTTGACAGCATGACTTGTTCACACGATCGTCATTTTCTAACAGGAATCGGAATGATTTTGTTGCATCGGATGGACTCGATGTTGAAATGCTATTGGTTTTTGATGGTCTCTGTTTTGCTCGACTAGCCAAATTTTGGATGCATTGTTTCCATTCTACATTTTGATTGGTTCTCTCTGTCTAAGTAGCGCTGGTTATTGCAGTCGCACTGTAACCCTCTTTTTTTTTCACAATAAGTTAAAGAATCCCCCAAGAAGAAGACCCCAGAAAAAACAAAAGAGAAGGATGATGAAGAACCTCCTTCACTGGAGAAAAAAAGATCAAGCTATAGGAACTTCATGCAGCGGGATGGCCCAAGGGCTCTTGGCTCAAGAGAAATACCACAGGTATCTGTTATTAATGTATCAATGTTTGTTCCTACACACAATGAAAAATATGCTTTATACTTTTTGATACTTTTTGATGCTTTGGTTGGTTTTACTTAAAGCAATATCAGGTTTAGTGAAATAGTCCCCTTCACAGTTCCCTGTGCTATCTTGAAAGGTAGCCATGCCTCGAATCAAGACGAACGGTGACCTTGCAATGATAGAAACCTTTTTTTAACACCTTGGACAATCATTCACATGTCTCTATCATTGTAAGCTCATGTCTCGCATTGATGCAAACTTAGGCACTGCTACCTTTCAAGATGGAGCAGGTATCTGGCATTAAGAATCAAGTTCAATTTTTTGTAAATATTTTCATGAGATTAGAAATAAGTATAATGGTCTCATAACTTATTGGCCATGTAGCCGGGCATCTATCAGGAGTTGTGATACTACTGGAGCTAACTTGGCATACTCTTTATGATTTTCAGGGTGCAGAGAACTGCTTTGAAGGAATGATATTTGTAATCTCAGGAGTCCTGGAGACCATTGAAAAGGAGGATGCGCAAGACATCATTCAGAGATATGGAGGCAAAGTTACTCAAGCTGTTAGTAAAAAAACTAGTTATTTGATTATCGGCAGAGATCCAGGAGCCACTAAAACATCCAAGGTATGGTATTGAGCTAACCTCAGCCTGGTTAACTCTATTGCTAAGAGTGTCAGTATGTTGAAGGAAGTTGTGGTTCGAGTTCAGGGTCATAAAATAACTATAAGAAGAAGGTGTTGCCTTAGTAATTAATTCGGGTAGTGTCAATAGCACACATAATCATGCCGAAAAAATGCCACTCTTTGACTCACAAATAATCCGTAGGAGTATTTGTGAGTATATGAAATCACTTTTGCATTTGCATAATAAACTGTGTAACAATGGTCTATTGTTCAAATCCCTGCAGACTGCTTTGCGAGCTCTGCTAGCTGATGATCCAGGGCTCATCGTAGTTATAAGTTTATATTGAGCAGTGTTCTTTGCAATGCAGATACTAACCATTAGATTCAGTCACTCAAAGATAATCTGCAATATTCTCTGCTTGAACAATCAAGGGTTAGTAGCAAAATAAGGTTTGAAACCGGAATAACATAACAAATTGTTTCGCCGTTAATTTCACTCATAAACCTCGTCCTGCAAAATTGTTTATTTTTATATTGGCGATTCTCACATGGTCTGGTTTAATTCATTGTTCTATAAAGAACCCAAAGGTCCTCAAATACTGCTATAGATAACAATGAAAAATATAAAACATGCTTAGTTTTATGCTTTTTACTCTAGATTTATAATATTTCTTATGAGCATGCCATTTGACTCTTGTGCTAATGATCAGTCATAGTCATTTGACATCATGGAACTCTGAAATTAAACCAACAAGCTAAGCATTGAACTATAGAAAATTTTGGTCGATTAGAATGGCCGTGATACAAACACATTTGGTCAGTTCAAAGAGGACAAAGACAATAACAATTCTGAACGAATCAGTCTTGAAAAACGATTGTGTTTGTTTTACTATTTATTAAAAGGAATCCTCGAGTAAACAACATTCATTTCTTGAACAAGCCTGGGCAAGTCTAACAACCCACTTGCCAGGACAAAGTTATCCCAAATTAAATTTGTGTTAATGGGAAGAGTACTGTGGTGGGCATTTCCGTGAGTTGTCTCATTGAGACCTTTGATTCATGTCTGTGCCTGCTACATTTTCAAAAGCAACTCAAAAAAATGTTTTATTGGTCTAGTATGATGATACTGAATCCAAATTTTCATGATTTTTCTCCTGTAGGCTGAGGCAGTAGGGACTAAAATAATTAATGAAGATGAATTCTATGAACTAATAAAAAGCACTCCAGGAAAGAAGAGTTCCTATGAAACTGCAGTAGAACAGCCGCCTGCAAAGAAAACAAAAACATCTGTGTCTGAGTCCCCCCTGGCTACAACTTCAAAAACAAAGACTCCAGTTGTGTCACCTTGCTCAAGTCAGGGGGAGGCTGCTGCTTCTCAAAAATCTATTGGATCGCCTGCTACTCAGACACCTACAGGATCAGGTGTAAAAGGTATAGTATGAAGAGGCTAGAAATATCACTACTATAAAACAATCAACTAACTGCAGAGAGAGATAGACAAACAGACAAGCAAAAAGACGTTCTTGGCAGACAACTAGATAGGCAGGCAAGCAGGCAAATAGACAAACAGACAGGCAGGCATGGATACAGGCAGGTAGATAGCACATGGACAAACAGGCAGGCAGGCATTGATACAGGCAGGTAGATAGCATATGGACAAACAGGCAGGCAGAAAGGCATACAGTATGGATAGACAGATGGACAGGTAGACAGACAGGCACATTGACAAACAGACAGACAGAAAAAGGCACAGGCAGGCAGATGGTACATGGACAAACAGACAGGCAGTCAGTCAGACAGGCATACAGTATGGACAGGCAGACAAACAGACAGTCAGACAGGCACATGGACAAACAGACAGACAGACAAAGGCACAGGCAGTCAGTCAGACAGGCATACAGTATGGACAGGCAGACAAACAGACAGGCAGACAGGCATACAGTATGGACAGACAGACAGATAGATAGACAGACAGCAATAGGCAGACAGAAATGCAGGTCTACGGACATGATTGAATGAATGAACTTCATTGATTGATCTCTGAACTAATTTGTTATTATTTTGGAGCAGCTGAGAGTTTGATGTGGGTGGATAAATACAAGCCAAGCAGCATCAAACAAATCATTGGTCAACAAGGAGACAAGAGTAACATGAGAAAACTGATAAACTGGATTAAAAACTGGAACAGAAACAGAACAAAAACCCACCCTAAAAGTAAGTAGTCATGAAAATATGCATTTCATATGTCTTGGAAAAACTGTGACAAGGGTTGAAATAACAGCCAGCATCAGACAATGTCTGGCCAGAATTGGAACTTGTCTGGTCAAATCTTTGCCTTGCCGGTCATTTTGACCAGTAACATTGAGCCAGAAATGGAGTGTGACCAAGCTAAAACTGATTTGGCCAGTCATCATGTTCGGCGACTGACCAGCCATTATTTCAAGCCTTGCTGTGGTGTGGATCAACATGCTCTGTCATTATGGTGATTGTGATGTTGCCATGTATGAGCATTTAGATTGGTTGAGTAGATAATTAATATTATGCTTTATGATTGGCTCTAAGCATGTAGTCAATTCCATACCATGACAGTTGTCATTCGTGGTGGCTAGTTTTTTCTTTGTTAATACTATTATAAAGAAATTAAAAAACATTGTGCACATGCTGCTCTGTACTGTTATAAAGCACACAGAGATTAACAGAAGCACTGACAAGCGTGATAAGTCAGTGCTTTGTGCTCTTATTAAATAAACAATCATAAAATAAAGAATTATAAACAGTTATGAAATTTTTATATTCCAAATATGTCGCTGTTAGTTATCCATTTGTTTGTCTCATTCCATTGTTGCTTTCAGCTTCCTTCTTTCAAAAAGATCAAGATGGTGCGATTTTCAAGGCAGCACTGCTGTCTGGTCCCCCTGGTGTTGGCAAGACAACCACAGCTGTTCTGGTCTGCCAAGAACTGGGTTATAGCTATGTGGAAATGAATGCAAGCGATTCCAGGAACAAAAAGTGTCTGGAAGAACATGTGTCTGAATTACTGTCCAACAAAAGTATAGATGCGTTTATAGGAGGTGGGTGATGTGTGTGTGTCTTGTAGAGGATCACATGACGCAAGCCATGTTGGATGGCAGGAACAATACAAGGTATTCTGTTGTTCTGTCATCTGACATGGCAGCTGGTCATTCAAAACTTTTATAGAGTTGTACTGTAGATGTGTTTGTAGGAGGTGAGTGATGTGTGTGTCTTGGAGGATTCAATGATGGCAGTCATGTTGGATGGCAGGAACAATACAAATGAATGTATTCTGTTGTTCTGTCATCTGACATGGCCGCTGGTCATTCAAAATCTTTATAGGGTTGTACTGTAGATGCGTTTGTAGGAGGTGAGTAATGTGTGTGTGTCTTGGAGGATCACATGACAGCGACCATGCAGCCTGCAGCCATGTTGTTCTGTCATCTGACATGGCCGCTGGTCATTCAACATCTTTATAGGGTTGTACTGTAGATGCGTTTGTAGGAGGTGAGTAATGTGTGTGTGTCTTGGAGAGGATCACATGACGGCATCCATGTTAGAAGACAGGAACAATACAGTGTATTCTGTTGTTCTGTCATCTGACATGGCAGCTAGTCATTCAAAACCTTTATAGGGTTGTACTGTAGATGCATTTATAGGAGGTTGGTGGTGTGTGTGTCTTGTAGAGGGTGATGTGACAGCAGCTATGTTAGAAGACAGGAACAATACAATAAGAAATGATAAAATGATTCTGTTGTTCTGTCATCTGACATTGCCGCTGGTCACCATGTGAAACCTCTAAGTGCGTTTGTAGGAGGTGGGTAGTGTGTGTGTGTTATAGAGGATCCATTGACGGCAGCCTTGTCAGAAGACAGGAACAATACAAGGTATTCTGTTGTTCTGTCATCTGACATGTATGGCAGCTTGTCATCATTCAAAACTTTTATAGGGCTGTACTGTAAATGCATTTGTAGGAAGTGGGTTCTTGTTTAGAGAGATGTGGTGTGTGTTTGTTCATTAAGATGGACTGGATAGATCCTGTGTGTTTGTTTAGCATGGATCAAAACAGCCATTATTCTCTAAAGTCTATTTTTTGTTGTTCAGGTTCCAAGGGGTCCCCTAAAGATGCTTCCAAACATATTCTTATCATGGATGAAGTTGATGGTATGGCAGGTAACGAAGACAGAGGTGGAATGCAGGTACAGTCCAAGAAGATGTTCATTTGACCAACTCAAAGTGCACAAATTAATGATCAGTGCTTGTTTGCAAGCTTTCAATTTTCTAAATTTTATTGATACACTGAAACAACTTATAGAGATTTTGCATCATCACTTGACGGCAGCCATATCATGTTAGATGTCAGGGACAACATAGTAAAGGGATTTTATTGTTCTGCCATCTAACCACAGACAGCCCAAACGCTGTATTATGGGCAATGGTATGTGATGATGCAAAACCTCTATTGGCTGATCAAAGTCAGGACATGGCAAACTCACAGATGGAATAGGAATGTAGTGTGTTAGGTATTGTGGAGGGAGGAAAACCAAAGAACCAATAGAACCTCCCTTGAATCAAGGGAGAGTCCTAACAAATTCTACTCACATAATTTTGCCGAGACCAGGAATCAAACCCAAGACCAACGAGGAGAGGCGAGTGTAGTACCACTACACCACCCTTAAAGTTGAAGTTTCAAGTGTCATCCTGTCTAACAAAGTTATAACTTTTCTTTTCACAGGAGTTAATCTCATTGATTAAAGGATCCAAGATCCCTATCATCTGTATGTGTAATGATCGTAACAGTCAAAAGATAAGAAGTCTAGTCAATTATTGCTTTGATCTAAGGTTTCAACGGCCTCGAGTGGAACAAATTAAGGTATTTCAACAACTAACCTCAAAGAAACGGTAAAGTAACTATATTTAATGTCGGTAGTTCCTCCAGCTTTGTGGCTGGTATCACAGGAAGCCGATGGAATATCTACATTGCAACTACAGCAAACAACTACATTACACTGCTTTCTGCGATGTGTGTGATTACACGACTCTCATTTCTTCTTCTTAGCTGGGATTATTTATTCATTTATTTGTTCTTGTCTGTCTGTCTTTGCTGTTGCTGTCAATCAAATGTACCTCAACAACCTACCGACACTTGCACTAATCACACCGAAAACATACCGTCTCTCCACCAACAACCTACTGTTAACCTACCAATACTCTACCGACAACCTACCGTCAACCTCCCGTTACTTTTATCACCGACAACCTACTATTGACATATAGTTTAGTCGTATAGTTTACTATTACCCTGAACAACACGTAGAGTTTTTTTGATGTATTATGTTCTCTCCCTTACCACAAGAGCTTTGTTCAGGTAAAAATCTAAATGTTTGTTGTATGTTGTAAATATTAAAATGCACATAAACTTTTTTTCAATACCTTCAGTACTGATTCTACACGAAGTAGATAGTTGAATGGCAAAATATTTCTTGATTTGAGTGATGCATCTCTACGTTATATAGACGTTACAGTCATTAACATATTGGAAGTATAAACCTTCATAACTTAAAGACGCATCACTCAAATCAAGAAATATATTGCCATTCGACTATTTACTTCATGTAGAATAAGTATTGAAGGCATTTAAAAAAAAGGTTATGTGCACTTTACATGTAGTCAGTGTGTGTGTGTGTGTGGAGTGAATCTCATGGTAGAGCCTCTTAGTTCTCTCACAGGGAGTAGTGGTTGTAAAAGTCATTATTTTGGCCATCCCATTGTAGGGTGCAATGATGAGTATCGCTTTTAAAGAAGGCCTGAAGATCCCTCCACCTGCCATGGATCAGATTATCATGGGAGCTAACCAGGATGTGAGACAGGTAAAACACGTGCAAACAATTTTTAAATTAGAAAAAATTAATAATAATATTATTATCATATTTTTGAATTGTTTTAACAAAACAGCCATTATTAATGTTTAAATGTTTTAAAAAACATTTAAAAAACATTTAAACATTGATAACGGCTGTTTTGTAGACACCCATTATTGGTATGTACGGACACACGAGGGGTTCTCACGGTCAGGGAAGAGTCAGTGAATTCTGAATATTTTTCAAAGTCAGGCAATTGTCAGGGAATTTTGATTTTGGCCAGTGAATTTTGCGACTGAAAAAAATTCTAACTTTATCCCTGCTTTGAGCGGTTTCTTGTTGTGCGTATTAGAAGATATCAGTTTGAAATTGTGGTTGTTGTTTCTTAGGTGCTGCATAACATGTCCATGTGGACATCAACCAACAAGATTATGACGTATGACCAGGCAAAAGATGATGCCAAAAAAGCACACAAAGATATAAAAATGGTAAAGGAAAATTGATAATTACCCTAAGCCTTGAAAATGTTATCGATGCCATGAAAAAGCCTCTAGGGTGATCTAAGGCAGGGCATGGTTAACTTACAGATTGAACCCTTAAACAACCTCTGGGGTGATCTAAGGCAGGACATGGCTAACTCACAGATGGAACCCTTAAACAACCTCTGGGGTGATCTAAGGCAGGACATGGCTAACTGACAGATTGAACCCTGAAACAACCTCTGGGGTGATCTAAGGCAGGACATGGCTAACTCGCAGATTGAACCCTGAGCAACCTCTGGGCTGATCTAAGGCAGGGCATGGCTAACTCACAGATAGAACCCTGAAACAACCTCTGGGGTGATCTAAGGCAGGACATGGCTAACTCGCAGATTGAACCCTGAGCAACCTCTTGGCTGATCTAAGGCAGGGCATGGCTAACTCGCAGATTGAACCCTGAAACAACCTCTGGGGTAATCTAAGGAAGGGCATGGCTAACTCACAGATCAAATTGGAATTAAGCGTGACGTCAAAGCAGCTCAATTTGGAAAACAAAACAAAAGAATTTCATTCTCCTGAGAATTGGAAACCTATTGTCCTGTCCTCCAAATTGAGCTGTATTCTGACGTGCTGCAAGGGGTCTATTATCGATATCAACATGGCCTTGAGCACTTCAATAGACCCCTTGCAGCATGTCAGAATGCAGCTCAATTTGGAGGACAGGACAATAGGTTCCAACTCTCAGTAGTTTAAAATTCTTTTGTTTTGCCCTCCAAATAAGCCACTTCACGGTTTCGTCCGCCATCTTGAAATTGGGGCAAACGCGGCAAAATATATAGAAATCTGGATCACTTTGACTTTCCGTAACTCCGCTCATTTTTAATGGATTTTCAAAATTTAAACTTCAATTATCAGCAGCCATGCATATCAGTTGTCGGACGTAAAATAAAACCAATGTAGGTGTTTTAACTAGTTTTGCGACTCATTTTATTTTTACAAATTTTTCATACTCACGTGCCCATCGTTTTATTATGAAAACAAACATCTCATTTTCTTGATTTAAAGCTTTCCATTTTCCATCATATTTAGAGGTATAGGTAACAAAGAAAATATATTTTCAAAAAAGTTTAAATTTTGAAAATTCATTAAAAATGGGCGGAGTTACGGAAAGTCAAAGTAATCCAGATTTCTATATATTTTGTCGCGTTTGCCCCAATTTCAAGATGGCGGACGAAACCGTGAAGTGGCTTATTGATCTGCATTCCGACGTGCTGCAAGGGGTCTATTACTACCACTTTTATGCAACTCGAATTACCATCACCATTCTGCAGCAAACGTTTTTTCATTCCTTGCATGAGCAAGATTGAAATGTACTGACTGAATACGTCTTCACTTAACATGTAACTTGTTTCTTGCAGGGTCCTTTTGATGCTATCAGGAAGTTACTTTCATCTTCAGAGAGTTCCAAGTTGAGCGTGATCGATAAGTCAGATCTTTTCTTCTGTGACTATTCCCTTATGCCGTTGTTTGTGCAGCAGAACTATCTGGATGTCAGACCAGCTAAGGGAGGGTAAGTCTTAGTGTGGATATTCAGCCCAGAGGTTGCCTATTATTGGGAAGTATGGGTGGCATAGCGGCAGAGCCCTCGCCTCTTACCAATGGCGCCCCGGTGTTCGAGTCCCGCCAGGCTCGGTGTTGTATGTGAGTAGAGTTGCTTGTTGGTTCTCTCCTGTGCTTTGAGGGTTTTTCTCTTGGTTCTTGTGTTTCTCTCCCTCTGCAAAAATCAACTTCTAAATTCATGGTCGATCATGGAACAAAGTTGTAATGCTGTCAGTTAAAATTCTTAGCTCGCTCTTGTTGTATACATTTTTCCAGGGAAACAATTTTCCGTTAACTACGTATGATGCGCTCGCTTTCACAACCCCAGCTGAAGATGGCTGCTTAGGCCTAAAGCTTGGTTCAATTGAATACAAATCTTAGCGCAGATGAAACAACACCCTTTAATCAAAGGACACATGTTTGTTAAAAAACAAGGACCTTTTTTTCATGGATCGACAATATTGAGTGGTTTTATTCCTTTTCTCAGTCTTGTCTACCCGTACATGTATTGCTCTCCACATATGATCTAGGCCTTTCCCTGTCACTATACCACTCTTGCTGCTTACTCTGATCTAGGCCTTTCCCTGTCACTATACCACTCTTGCTGCTTACCCTGATCTAGGCCTTTCTCTGTCACTATACCACTCTTGCTGCTTACTCTGATCTAGGCCTTTCTCTGTCACTATACCACTCTTGCTGCTTACTCTGATCTAGGCCTTTCTCTGTCACTATACCACTCTTGCTGCTTACTCTGATCTAGGCCTTTCTCTGTCACTATACCACTCTTGCTGCTTACTCTGATCTAGGCCTTTCTCTGTCACTATACCACTCTTGCTGCTTACTCTGATCTAGGCCTTTCTCTGTCACTATACCACTCTTGCTGCTTACTCTGATCTAGGCCTTTCCCTGTCACTATACCACTCTTGCTGCTTACTCTGATCTAGGCCTTTCTCTGTCACTATACCACTCTTGCTGCTTACTCTGATCTAGGCCTTTCCCTGTCACTATACCACTCTTGCTGCTTACTCTGATCTAGGCCTTTCCCTGTCACTATACCACTCTTGCTGCTTACTCTGATCTAGGCCTTTCCCTGTCACTATACCACTCTTGCTGCTCACTCTGATTATCAAAATTAATTTTTGAATACAGAGGGAACATTAAGAAGATTCTCGATCTTATGAGCAAGGCTGCGGACTCGATCAGTGATGGGGACCTTGTTGAGCGTAAAATCCGATCAAGTGGACACTGGTCTTTGTTACCAACACAGGTAGGCAGGGGCGGATCCAGAAATTCGCAATTTGCATTGGGGAAAGGGGGGGGGGGTGTCCGAAATGAAAAAAATGACTATAAAGTGGCGTCCTGATTTGACTTATTTTGTAGTTACATATATTTGGGGGTGTCCAGTGTAACAGTGGACACCCCCTGGATTCACCCCTGGATCCACCCCTGGGTCCACCCTTGGGTAGGCCAAGAATATTGAATAATTTAATCCATAGTCATAACTGATAGGGGAGTAAGTGAAAAGAGGTCCATTAGTTTTTGATATTTTTGTAAAGGGAGGGTAATTCATGGTTCTGACTCAATCACTTTTGCTGCAGTTTTCCCAGTGGAATTAAAATCTTGTCCAACACACAACTACAAAGTATATGTTTTAAAGAGAACTACGAGGATTACGAAGCAATTTTCTCTTATTTTCGTGAGACAGTAATTAATTTAAACAACTTATAATCAATTTTCCGTGATCAGAATTCTGAGATATTCTGTGAGACATAGCAACGGTAACTAAGGGAAGTCCGATTTTTAATGTATAGCAACAAAGTAATAGACCTCTTTACCATACAACTTCGTATGCAAATTGCCCATTTCAGACCACATGACATTCCCTTGAGAAATGTTCTTTTGTTAAAATATTTACACATGAAAGAATCAACTCCCAAGAGTGGCATCACATGGTCTGAAATGGGCACAACGAACAACGGAGGTAAAGAGGTGTATTTATGCGTATTGGGCAAAAAAAAAAAAAAAAATTCAATATTTTATTCTTCTCTCTTTTCCTTGCCATCCCCAAATATCTTATCGTGTTTTTTGGTATAGTTTAAAACTATCAACTTTCCCTTGCACAGGCGATCTTTTCCAGTGTCATTCCATCTCACTTCATTAGCGGTGTGATGGGGCAAAAAATAGAGTTTCCTCAGTGGCTGGGGAAGAACTCCAAGAAAGGTAGACTGGACCGAATATTACAAGAGCTACAGACGCACATGAGAGTGAGGTATGTATACAGTTAGAATAACAGTGATGCATGGTCAGACACACTGCTTGGATTTCAAAAAAGACAATATGCACCAAAACGAGGTCGAGTTCTCATTTGTTTGTTTGTTTTTTTGTTTTGGTTTTCTTAGAGGGAAAACTCATCACCTGTATTTTATAATGCCACGTGATAGTAGTCACATGATCTGTTTTGTGACAAAGGCGTGGTATCTGTCAATAGTCACAAAAACTATATTTTGATGGCAAACCAGGTGCCGTCTGTCAGTAGGGAAGCAGGGGTGGGGTAGCGGTGAGAGCGCTTGCCTCTGGCGACCCGAGTTCGAGCCCAGCTCGGTGTCGTATGTGAGTAGAGTTGTTTGTTGGTTCTCTCCTGTGCTTCAAGGGTTTTTCCGGGTTCTCCGGTTTTTCCTCCCTCCTCAAAAATCAACTTCTAAATTCCAATTGGAATGCAGTGGAAGAAGAGCCACTCACTGCTGGTCACGTGTCAGTAGCCTGAAAGGGCCAACAATAATGCAAGTGTACTCCATCGTGTTAATACATCTGTTTCTCCTACAGAGCGTCAGCAGACAAGGCTTGCGTAAATCTCGATTATATACCACAACTAAGAAAAGCCCTTACGACACCCCTAATGGATGAGGTAACACTTATATATCCTATAGACTCTTTTAAAAAATCCTACATTGCTTTATTTTCCGCGTTTGACGTCAAATTTATTCTTTTGAATTTTGTTTTGTGTGTTTTTTGTTTGTTGTTTTTTTTTTTTGTTTTTTTTTAATGAAATTGAAAAGAATAAATTTGACGTCAAACGCGGAAAATAAAGCATTGTAGGATTTCTTGAAAGGAAGTTAAAAGAGTCTATTGTAAAGAGACTAGTGCATGCAGCATTGGTTATGTACAAGAATCTTACCAGCAATGATTATGTTAAATAATTCCAGATGAATTCGGCAAAAGAAGGTGTTGCTAGTGTCATCAAGTTGCTAGAAGCTTACGATTTGACTCGAGAAGACTGGGACTCCATCATGGAGGCAGGTCTGTTCGAGGGACAAAGGGATCCCATGACGAAGATTCCATCCAAGGTAATACTGTTCGTGTTAGAGATCATTTCTGCCATCCAGAAAACTCCAGCTATAGCAGCGTGGCACGTGTATTTTTATAGCAACGTTGCTCATGTGAAAAATCCTCCCATCCGCTAGATGTTAGATAGAGCGTCAATCACTGGGTGGGCTAAGAACGGTTATTGGGAAGTCCACACTGCGACACGTACCATCATACGTTTAGGAAGACTTTACTAACTAAGGATATTTTCTTCCAGGTTAAATCTGCTTTCACCAGGGCGTACAACAAAGAGCAACACAAGACTCCATACGTACTTAAAGGAGCCCCTGCCAAATCACGAGGAAAGAGCAGCGGCTTAGATTATGAAGGTGGAGAAGAACAAGAAGACGAAGAAGAAGAAGAAAGCATTGAAAAGAGTGCTATGCTCGTCAAGGATAAAAAATCTGCAGGGAGTAAAGGAAAAGGAAAAGAACAGGAATCTAAAGGAAAGGGAAGGGGAAGAGGAAAAGGAAAAGGTGCCAAATCTTAACAGCTAGAACAAGGTCTATAAATCCTGACAGCAGTGTATTGCTTTCAAGCTATGAAAATTCAGTTGTTGAAGTTGCTAGACCCAAAGGTGCTTCCTAGAAAGGAAAGGAAAGAGAATCTCCATTCTTTATTGTTGTTCTACATCTTCTAGCGAGAACTTTGTTGAGGTCAAAATCTTAAGAAAAAGAAAACCCAATGCTCACTTTGATAACGTAATCGTCACATCTCTCTCTATCTCTCTATCTCTCTCTCAACATTCAATGTTTTTGGTAGTTGACTGAAATTAGAATGTCTTGAGATATTTGTGTAATGCTCTGTGTTTTAGGTAATGCTATATGCAATAAATTTAAAAGTACAAATTACATTCAAAACAACACCTTCAGATTTTATTTTTCTTGGGATAATTATACATGTAGTAAAGAAAGCAAATTTAATTGTCATATTCCCAATGAAAGTTATAAATTCGATGAGTCAGTAAAGAGTTCAAGCATCTTCATGTTTACCACAATAGTAAAGTGTCGGTTGACAAGCGAAAAGCTCCTTCACAATTAGTGAAATAGAAAATCGAAAAACTATCCAATTGTTAGAGTGTAATACGAGCAACCACTTCAGTTTGTGTAACTTGTCACGCAACATTGTACAAAGTTGCAGAGTGAATTTGGCTCGTGTTACCACCCCATGCAACAATCAAATTTTGTTACACAAAGTAGAAACTTTCTACTTTCTGCAACATTAGAAATTTGTTGCGCGCGAGGTGGAAATAGATTTTCTTACTCGTATTTCTGCGCCTTTAGATGTGAGAGGGTTCTCAGAAGGTAAAGTGAAATGCATGGAAACGATGAACACGTGGGCATGTCTGGTTAAACATGACTACAAACCACTGATATTTGTCATAATCCTATCTCTAAAACCCTGGTTTCCCTGTGTTCCTGGTTTCCAACAACAAAATAGTGAAACTTGTTGCGAAATGTTGCTCGTATTACCACCCCGCGCACAACAAATTTTCATTGTTGCAGAGAGTTTAAAGAGCTTCTACTTCTGCAACAAAGTCGCGCAACAAACTATTTGTTACCCGAGTAGAAATACATTCACTCTGCAACTTTCAACGCAGCAATGCTGCACGACAAATTGCACGATTTTGATGCTTACATTACAACACCCTTGGTGCTTTTTTTTCTTGTCATCATTAAATAGATATTATCAATTCCTTTTTCAAAAACCAAAACCGTCACCAGAAAGTGAAAACAAACATCGACAGAAAAAGAAGGAAAGAACGTTGTTTTATGAAGAACGCAACAAAACAACAACAAACAAGAAGCTATATTGAAAGGCTTAAACTACCGACAGTAACAGATGTAAAGATATGGTTTTCAGAATTGAAGAACACCCTAAGATCGTCTCTGGCTGCAGTTCGGTGTGAACTGTTTTCTATAGGTGTATTTTGAATGAAAGCCAAACGGGACGTCAACGGTGTTGATGACTGATACTGAACGCGAAGCACAACTTCAAGTTGGGGCCGGTCCATGCACCGAGTCCATCCTCTCCTTATTGTACAGCTGCATTAGTCGCCAACAGATCCCTGATTATTGGGTTGACTGACAAGTTTTCTATTACAGTGGTATCAATACCAAGCCTACAGTACTTATGGATGACACCCTGCAATTGTAAGAAGAAGAAGAATTCTTAGAAAGAGTCTAGGAAAAAATCGTAAATTGGAAAAAGAGAAAAAGAAAAAGAGTATGGGTGCACCGCACTCTTGATCCTGCAGGAGTAATTCCTTAACCAGTTCCTTAAAATGCAATAGTCCCCATCCCTGCGCCATCTTGAAAGGTAGCCGTGCCTTTGCATCGAAGGGAGACGAACGGTGAGCTTGCAATGATAGACAGAGAACTTTTAACACCTTGGACAATTATCCACATATCTCTATCATTGAAAGCTCACCGTTCGTCTCACTTCGTTGCAAAAGGCACGGCTATACCTTTCAAAATTGCGTAGGGGACTGTGAAAGGGTCTATTGTGAAATAACTTATTTTGGCACTTCGGTGCTTCCGTGAATCAAGGCCACGGTCCCCAAAATGCATTACAACTTTAAGAAATGTGCTACCATACCTTACAGCCTAACGAGGTTAAGATCTCGATGAGTTTACCTATACCAACCAGGCAAGGCATGAGCTGATCCAATGTGTAACACGACCCAGAAACCGACTCTGATAGCTTTCCATTCTCCCAAGCAAGACCGCTGGCGAGACAGAACGCAGAAGCGGCAATCAATGACGGCTTATACGTTACCAAGACCAAATCAAGCTTAGTAATTTCCATGAGAAACTTCGATAAGACGTAAGTCTCCGCATCGATCCCAGCAGCCCTTGCGATGCGCCGAAGGAAGTGACTTGGCAGTGGTTGGGAGAGGTCAAAGTTCAAAGTCTCCAGAAGGAATTTCTCCATCTTGTTAAGTTCATCGGCAGTGAAAGCTTTATCGGCCATGTTAACAAGTTCCTGGTGGCTAGGAACGAAACGATCTTCGTATTTACAAGCAACGAGTAAACATGCCATGCCGAGCAACTGGAAATGGGTCAGCGGTACGTAGTGCAGGCTCATATAACGGTCCAGTAGACTGATCATTAGATACAGGCAGTCTTGGGGAAAGTTGTAGAACGCATGCACCTGAAAACAGAAGCAAGAAATTAGTATTTTAACTGAGTATAGACCTGGCCTTCCACGTGACGTCAAAGCAGCTTAATTTGGATGACAAAACAAAAGAATTTCAATCTCCTGAGAATTGGAAACCTATTGTTTTGTTCTCCAAATTTAAATTGATAGGGCTAATCATCCTTGCTTAACTTGCAGCTGAAGAGCGGAATACTCCCGTTTCGAGTTCTCTTTTATGCTGTGTTAGCCTCAATTGTGCGTAAATTATGCAGAAATTTAGATAAAACTCGTGAAATTTCAAAGTGTTTTTATTGTCTTCTTTAGACACAGATCTCTTGAATTTCCACGGGCTGTTACTGAATAAAAGAATATATTACACGGTTTTGAGGATAACACAGCGTAAAAGAGTACTCGAAACGGGAGTATTGCGAAGGACGCAGCTCAACGTGGTCGAGTCGAAGGCATACGAAGGCGCCTTCAGCAGCCGCCATACGACTCATGTCTGACCACGGAGCACAGCTCAGATCGAATTAGGGTTGGTTTTTACGGAGGGAGGAAAATCGAGCTGGATAATTCCGTCAAGCTGCAAGGGGTCTATCCACGAAGGATGCATTCAGGTTCACTCCATCACTATAACTTCTGACTGTGATACATCCGAGTCACCATTGGGTGTTGTTTTGAGCTCGATAAACAGGATGCATTGTGGTCTAGCTTGGGTACAAACAACACCCATATAAGGCACGAGGAACAAAAGATGTTTACCATGATCATAATTTTTGCTTGTCCTCGTATTTACCGCGGGCTTAATTTGAGTCATCAAATCTTCAAAACCAAGGATCCAGAAGAGCTGCGGTTTAAAATATCCAGTATTGCATGTAGTTTCAAGTAGTAAATAAATAAACTGACTACAGCACGCGCCTAGGTATTATCAACGAAATTTAAAACTGCACTTTGATCTTTTTAGACGTCCAGATTCATAACTGGATTATAAACGAGTGTTTTAGAGTCAATGGTACCTTACCTCGATCAACCAATCCACCAACACAGCTCTTGATTGATATGTGACTTCTTCCTGGTGGCTTAGGAAATCTCTTGGAAGAAGAAATTTGATCTCAAGTTGATGCAAATAACAGAATATTTCCTCGGAGTAGGAACTCATTGCAGTCCAATCTTCAATCATCTCTTGACAGTTTGTTGATTCTAAGTTGTCAAACTCTTCACCATTGCTTGCAATGTTATTGGTGTCTTGCTCGAAGAATCCGCTGTCGTTTAACCTGCTTCGAGCCCTCGGTCTTGGAGCACAGAGAAGATCGAATTTCCAATCACAATCTGTAGAAGGACAGGGTTTGTCCAAGGCGCTGTCATTGAGATGACTGGTGTTGAAATCTGAATTAGCTGGAGTTTGTTCAAATCGGTTCATTTAGCTTTCATTTATGGAACCTTTACTCAGAAGAAGGTCCAAATAAATCGCGTTTCAAAATTCCTACGAGATGGTAGAGCATCAACAACCAACACGAAGTTATACTTACCAATGCAAAAAAGTTCTAGACGCGAGTCGAAGTTTATTGACCAATCAGTAAAGTGTTCAAGACGTTGAATGTAATTAGGATGCAAACTAAAAGCGTGACTAACTTTTCCATGTATTTTACGCCTTGGAATTTGCGCCATTTTGATGAGTGTTGAAAAAATAGCACACTTCGTGATCACTAAAAATGCATGAGGGAGAAGAGAAAACAATGGATGTTGCTTTACACCTTCCTGGTCCAAGTTTATCGACCAATCAGGATTGTCATTAAAAGGGAATTTTCAATTACGCTTTTTGGTATTAATGCAAATGACTGGGATGGGAATTTATCTTTTGTTAAAAGACTATATATAACTCAGCAGAGATCACGTACTGCATTTAATTGGAGGGTTTTTTATGTTTTTATGGCAGGAACATCCGAAAAATTTTGAAAAAGACTTTCTGTTGCGAAGCAAGAAAATCCTTATGTTTCACCTCATGAATCACGTGCAATCGTGTGCAACCCATTCTTGTTTCCAGACCCTTCTCATCAAAAAAGTCGGTTTTTCGTCGGAAGCCGACCCAGATTAAGCGCCGTATATGAAAGCTACAATATTATAGAGCGCTGCATTTCATAAAAATACCGCAAGGCCATTTTGTTTGTTTCTTTGTTTGTCTGTTTTTTCGTGGGTTTTTTTTTTTTTTTTTTTTTTTTTTTTGCCAACAAAATGACAGAGTAAATAACATTTAAAACATGTTAGTCTTGCTGTTAATTTTTCTGGAGCGCATTATATGCCACAATGGCAGAAATGCTTACAGCATGAACGCGACAGATTCGAGTCCATATCTAGATTCCAAGATGTCAGTAGAATAGGCCCTTTGCAGCTAACAATCGCTTTATGATATATCACTTGAATAGTGAATGGACTGAGATCCACTGAGAAAGAGAAAGAGAAAGAGTGAGAAAGCTAAGCCGGTATCTTAAGACCAAAAGCGTGTTACGCTGGTATATAACAACATTAAAAAAGGCTTCACCCAAGGCATTAGAAATCTAATGAATGCCGTATTTACTCGAATAAACGCCGCCCTCGAATAAGCGCCGCATTCGAGGCGCGATTTTTTAATAAGCGTAATGAAATACGGTAGATGATTTTTTTTGCTTCCCAGTTACAGTCACGTGATTATTAGCTGCAAAGGGCCAGCCTCTCTGCGCATGATTATGCGCTCACGCTCATCGTGATGACGTCATTCAAATGTTTTGATGCATTGATGGGCTAAAACACCCCTATTTTTACTTCAAATATCTAAAGAAATGCTGAAGATGTGCTCAGTTATTTTTCCATATGAAAGCAGGAGTGTACATTTGATTGAAGAACGTTTAATCTTAAGGCCACTTTTTGAACGATTATACTCCCCCCCCCCCCAAAAAAAAAAAAAAACCCTGCAATTTGGCTCCCATTACTACGTTACGGGTTTCCTGTGGATTCGGATTCAAGGATTCCAAGTCAAACCAACCAATCACAGCGCAGCTTTACATTTAGTATCATGACGTAATTCAAGGAAGTAATAAAACACGTCTCACGGACTAAAAACATCAAAGACGACATTTTAGTAGCCAGAAAACATTTTTTTTGGAAGGCGCCATGGCTTATCACCCAAAAAGTTTAAGAGTGTTGGGGATGGCTCAGATGATTATTGGAATTGCTATGTTTAGTTTTGGAGTTCTAAGCATCGCTTTTGTGGCGTACTGGAGTTCGTATGTCGCTTGTGGAATATGGGTTGGAATATGGGTGAGTCTACAAGAATATATCTATAATGGATACGTTTTCAGTGTTCATAGAAATACTACTGTGTTTCTCAATTACAGACTCATTTACCCAGGGTTAACCTCATTTCAGCGTCATTTATCCCAAATACCAACGATAAAGTAAAAAATGCTCAACTACAGGTGTATGGATTTTTATACACATAGAGTGCTTACACTATGTCCATGAAATAAAATCTAAATAGTTACTACCTAATAGTTTTTATTTAGTGACTATTAGTCACTATCACTCAACTGGAACAGCTTTAGTAACAATACACAAGGGAAATCAAATACTCAAGACAATAGAAAGATAATACTTTATTTAATAGAGGCATACTTTATTGTTACTGAAGCTGTTCCAGAGTGATAGTGACTAATAGTCACTAAATAAAAACTATTAGGTAGTAACTATTTAGATTTTATATCATGGACATAGTGTAAGCACTCTACTGTCTTAAAATGAATGAGCGATTCCTGTATTTAGGAAAACTGCAATATTGTGACTACGCCAAAACAGTGTCGGGTTTTTAATTCGCTTAGAAGCCAAAAACCTCATTTAAATAACCCTGAAACTGTCTATTTTTTTACCAATGACTCTTACGTTTGACAAGCAAATAAGATATATATATACTATATTCTGTTATTGATACTCCTGTTCAATTTTCAACTTTATTCGAAACATCAATGTTTCACTGGGTTTCTAGCAAATGTCATCAGCATTTAACTGGCTTCAATGAAGCATTTGATTGGGTTTCTGTGACAGCTGCTATCAGCATTTGATTGGATTTCTGTCAGCTGCTATCAGCATTTGATTGGGTTTCTGTCAGCTGCTATCAGCATTTGATTGGGTTTCTGTCAGCTGCTATCAGCATTTGATTGGGTTTCTGTCAGCTGCCATCAGCATTTGATTGGGTTTCTGTCAGCTGCTATCAGCATTCAATTGAATTATATCCATGAAATGAAATTAGATAGCATTACTTATTTTTTTCTGGTTTCTGTTTTTCGCAACTATATATTTATATCATCAATTGGTGTTTATCGATCATTTCCAAGAGAATAACATTAATAAAAAAGACATGGTGACCTTGTTGATTTGCTAGCTTATATATGACAAATAAAGAGGCAAATGGCATGTGTTTTGGTAAATAATGTTGTTGGCAACATTTTTAAATGCTACTGGCATTAATTCATTAAAATTAACACTCAAGTAAAATGGCTGACTTTTAGTTGATTGTCTCAAAGTTTACTGTAGGCTAACTGTAATATTATTATTTTCAGGTTGGTATGACAGGAATGTTTGGTTATCTTGGAGCAAAATCCAACAATAATCCTAATAGATGCTTGGTGAGAAATGAATTATTGAAGTACAATGTCGTAGGGCCGGGATGCTCAGGGACCAAAGCGTTACATGACTAGTTGAAAGCAATAAGGATTTTGTTTTTTTGAAAAATTCTCCAGTATTGAGTTTGAATAAGTAAAAGAAACTAAAATTGAATAGGCTTTACTCCAAGGTCGGGAGATCTTGGTTATCACTTAATGTTAGACTAAATTTTAGGTACTTTTTTCTGTCATGACGTTGCATATCATGATGTGACCTCATATAAAATCAGCGCTAAAAACTTCAATATCAACATCCGGCCACAATGATTTTCTCTGAAAACTAACAATAATTAGTAGCTCTGAAGCATGAAGCCAAAAACCTCAACTCTTCACAGGGGGCAATTAAAATGCAGAGCTTAAAATAGCGAGCTCAGCCAGTGGCCGAAATACAGGCCAAATAATTTACTAATGGCAGTCAAAATGGAAAATTGAAGGATACTGGGAATGTTACCAATTAAGTTATTATAGATAGTTGCTTATAATTTTATAATTTCCTCCTAACTGTATGAGTCGTCCCCATAGTGGAGTTTTGCTCTGTGGGGTTAATTGCCCTGTCCATGTGACAAAGTCTGTAAATAATTCAAATATTTGAGGATAATATGACTCAATTATGATTATGAAAACCAGATTGACAAACATTTAATACTGTAGCTAGAGAGCAGCTTGCAATTTGGAAATTTTGGTTTAAAACCTAAAAGAACAATTAAGGATGAAGTATGACTTCATTTACCTACAATTTAGATGCTAGGGATATTATTAACTGATAATTTTTAAGTTGCTTGACTATTTATTGGGCCCATTAATATAGATAAGTTTAACCAAGTTTCAAGTCATTTTCAAATTTCATCAATTTTGATGAAAGTGCCCCCTTAAATAAAGTACCAGTAAATTGATTCTTGAACGCCTTTCATGCAATGGTTATAATTAACCATGTTTATTTGGCATGTTTCAGATAATTTAATTTTGGTTTCTGTTAATTTTTCAGATTGGATTAACAATTGGTTTTGGTATTACTTCATGTGTCTTAGCTAGTGCAATGGTTATCATTCAATCCATTGCTCTGGCTCAGTTTGCACATAGACTTCGTTGCCCAAAAGTTCGAGAGAGATCAACCCCTCATTACTGGGAGCGTGATGAATGTAGCAAATACTATTCGTATAGCCAATATCATTATCCTTCCTATTTTGAAGCTCAGAAAGGGGCAGCAATTGGTTCTCTCCTGGTCATTCTTGCTGCAGTTGAGCTCTTTGTGGCTCTTATATCGTCCATTTATGGCTGCAATGCCTGCATCTGCTGTCCTGCAACTTCTAATCAAGTAAGTATATTAATGAAAACAGTTCAGTGTCAGAGTGGACGGATGGAGGGATGGATGGATGGATGGATGGATGGATGGATGGATGGATGGATGGATGGATGGATGGATGGATGGATGGATGGATGGATGGATGGATGGATGGATGGATGGATGGATGGATGGATGGATGGATGGATGGATGGATGGATGGGTGGGTGGGTGGGTGGGTGGGTGGGTGGATGGATGGATGGATGGATGGATGGATGGATGGATGGGGGTTGACAGGTGGATGGAGAGAAGAAAGAAAGAAAGAAAGAAAGGAAGGAAAGAAGGAAGGAAGGATGGATTGCTTGAATGATTTATTCATGGAAGGATTCATGGATAAACAAATTAACAGATGGATGGATGAATGGAGGCAGGGAAAGAGGGAAAAAGGAATTTGAATTTATAAAAATAATATAATAGATAATAAATATAATTAATAAAAAAATTAAAAAATTAATTAATGTGAAAAAAAATCAATGGGGAAAAAAAATACAAAACTTACTTTTTTTCATGATACATCGGTTGACATGACTGGTCACAGACAAAGCATTTAATCGAGACTTAAAGGTACACTGTAGTTTCAAAGGGTTCTTCAAATTGAACCTTGCAGCCTCGACTGAATACTTTTTGTTTTTGGCCAGTGAACCGTTGTACTGAAAGTGGCGGTTTTTTAAAAGTGCCTTTTTAAACATTTTTTCTAGCCCGTACAACAGGTTGCCTACCTCCAGCAGCAAGGTGGTCATTTGATTCTGATCAGCCCAGGTGGTCGTATTCCTCCTGGGGCTACAGCGGTCCAGACCATCAGTGCCCAACCAGGACAGGTTGTACAAGGTGGACAACCTCAGGTCAGAACCAATCTTAGTTATATTGATTCGCTTGTCTGCTTTGTAGCCTGTAGGGGGGAAAGGAGAGAAAAAGAGAGGGGGAAGAAGACATAATGAGATGAAAAAAAAGAAAGAAAAAAGACAAGAAAGAAAGAAAGGAAGGAAGAAAGGAAGGAGGGAAGGAAGGATGAAAGAAAGAAAGAAAGAAAAGAAAAGAAAAGAAAAGAAAAGAAAAGAAAAGAAAAGAAAAGAAAAGAAAAGAAAAGAAAAGAAAAGTGAAATATATGGAAAATAAACACTATTTAAAGGAATTTTAAACGCGTGCACTTGCCGTGCAGTTATAAAGCATGCAGAACACGAGAGAAGTGTTAAAAAATAACTTCTTCAGGTCCTGCCAATACCCTAGTCCTTTATAACTGTGCACAAAGGAGCAGCAGGCAAGTGTCTTATCCAGCTGATTTCGCAAAGCACTTCCGGTTTAAATTAGCCAATCAGAGCCATTTTTGTCGCACGGCCAAGCGTTCCAAACAAATTTCAATATGGCGGCGGTCGAAATATGTGCTTCGTCTGCCGTTGAGATAACTAATTTACAAATTCCAGATTTAATCCTACATTTACCAAAATTTTGGCTTAATTCTCATAAAATCGGTTCATTATTCTATCTTTACTCAATAAATCGATAGATTAAACATCAGTTCATTCGTTTGAAAGGTTTTTTATTAGTTTTTTTGATTTTATCCTTTTACAATTTGATGTTTATCAACGTGAACATCGCGCAGAAATGATAGCTTTCGTAGTGGCCGCGCGGGGAAAATATATTTGGAGGCTGGGTGCTAGGAACGTTTCGATTTGACAAACAATGCTTTGCGCGCCGCTAAGAGAAATCAGCTGGATCTCCTTAATACATTTTTCAGACTAATAGTGAAAAAGCGGAAAGCGGATGCACGTGATATGCTATATCCAGCTGAGATTCATTAAATCTTCTAACCAATTATATTCCGTTGTGAATTCTAATGGCCGGTCCTGCCAGCTGAGTTGACCTTGAGAACAAACTCAACGTCAACCAATCGGAATTCAGGATTCGACATCGTACTTTGATTAGCATTTCCTATTATTCTGCCAAGATAATTTATGAAATACGAGTTCTTCCTTCTTTAAATTAATCGTCAACCTTAGTCGAACTCATGGCGGAATTATATTTCAATCAACAGCAAAAGTCTACATTGTATACTCGGAAAATGCTCGAAAAATGCTAACCAAAAGTAGTGACCCATAATTCCTTTCGAGGAAGGTGATCAACTCAGCTGGTGTGTTTCAAGCACCTTTTTCTACCAGAAGATTCAAATTGAACTTTTGGAAATTGAATCCAATACATCTTTAAGTCCAAAATTTTAAAATCTTAAAACCACCCGGGAAATGATTTTCAGAGAAAGAGCCAAGGCCCGCAGGTTTTGATCAACAAATGCTTAAGATTTTTGCGCGATTATAATAGTTCGCTGATCAGCGACACGCATGAAAAACGTATGCAAATTAGTCGAAAGCGTCTTCGTGCTATTGTAAAAATATTCAAATTTGACTTTCACACTTACCTGAAGAATAGTCTTTACAAAATGCCAAAACTTAAGATCAGTTCTTGAAACTTAAGGCTAATTCTTTCATATTGTCTTTATTAACACATTATCTTGGTCTCACAAAAGTATGCCCACGAATTTTTTTGTATACTCGGAGAAAACAAGCATTTATTTTCTCACTAAAACTCTATAATTTCTTGGAAAGCGTGCTGAATGGCACGCATGCGCAAACGTTTTTCTCTAGTGTCCTAATCCGCTGGATGTGCTCGCATAAAATAAGAGCCTCGACCAATAAGAAGGGAGATACGGGTCGCTTTTTAATTAAATAATATAATATGTTACTAAAATTCCTTCCTGTATTTGTAGGTACAGCAAGGATATGTTGTCCAACCTCAAGGATATCCAGTGCAGGCTTATAATCAAGCATATCCTGCAGGAACACAGAACAAACCAGAAGAAGAACGTCCCCCTCCTTATAACGTCATTACACAGTGATGGATGGGTCATGTTAATGAGATGTTAATATTCAAAAACAACAAAAGCAGCCGTAGAAAATAGTATATGCTAAGCAAAAATGCTACAAAATTTAAAGACAAGTGCAAGAAGAGAGAGGAGAAGAAAGTGGAAAAGAGAAGAACAGAATAGTAACAGCACCATCATGTTAAATAACATTATAGCACAAATAGAAAACAATGAAGAAGAAGAAAGAGGAAAAGAGAAGAACAGGATAGCAACAGCACCATCATGTTAAACATTTTAGCACAAATATAATACAATGTACCTCAAGTGCAAAAAGAGAGAGGATTCGAGCGGCCCTCGCCCAGAGGAGGATCCAGTACTATCCCAAGTGCACTTGCTCGTGCTTATTATAGCTTTCTTTGGTTTCTACTGATAATAATGGTAATACTAATAAGGCGTTGCTTTAGCATTTGATGAAGACATGTTCGACTTATTTGGCAAATTAAAAATAGCCAGCTGTAGGATCTGAGTTGAACCTAAATTACTCCAAATTACTCCAGTATTTTGATGAGTATCTCTAAATTTCTTGAAGGATTTAGAAACTAGATATCACTAAAAGGTATGACATACACTCTACTTAAGTACAATTGTTTTTTTCAATTTCGAATATATTTATTTCATTATTTATTTGTATGGAAAAATGTCTCAGTCGCAATGCATGATGGGATAGCAATTTGATCCTCCTCTGGCCCTTGCCAAATTAAGTCTTATAAGTCATATTTCTCGCGGAACTCGAGTAAATAGATGGCAAAGATTTTTCTAAATTTTTGGGAACGCGTGTGTTTGTATTGGGAAAAGTTTTGCATGGAGCAAAGGCCGCTTGGCTAAGCATCGAAGTGCGCTGTGATTGGTCGGTTAGTGCGTGCACCGGACACCTGAATGTTTACTAGTTCAAGGTTTTTGTCTTGATTTACAGCAGCTTTTGCTCAAAAATATAGAAAATAAAACTCATCTCTACAAAGATTCACCAAATACCTTTTAGAAAAAGCATCTTTCATCGTTATTATATAAATATCATCATAATACGTTTAGATTTTAACTGAAACTAGACGCTCTTGGAGCGTTCACTGGGTTGCCTTTACAAGTATTGTAGAGCTCGTTGATGAACATTCCAAGACTCGCCAAATCTCCAAGCTAAACCCGCTTACTTATTTCGCGAAGGAGTTTTCCTTTCCTGTGGACTGAACAACCTTTATCCTACTTTACTGGTACGACAACAGGTTTGATTGCGTTACTAACGCGTTTTAACGAGTATTAAGTTACTTGTTTATCTAGACTACCTTAAGCTACTAAGACTATCATGTCTGATAAAATAACTATCTTTAATTCACTTCTCTGCCAAATAAGCTTTTATATAATCAAAATGAAATTTTGGTTATGGAACATTTTCACCCACTCACAAAGTAGTCATATGGTCGTACCAAAAAAAAAGAAATTTTCTGCAATATTTTTACCCCTTTTATAATTTCTTTATTTTGTATGTGACTTTGGTAACCAGTGTGGATGGTGTGGCAGTATATCCCCCAGATATCCATTTGTTGTTTTCCTAGCTTACACAATCAAACTAACTATTCAATAGCTTACAAAAAAGATTCGTATTTTGGAAAATAGATTAGTAGTATAAGAAAGACACATCTTTCTCAGAGAATGACTATATTATAGATGAGAAGAAGAAAATAGTAAACTTCTTTTAATCGATCTGAAATTTCGTAGACATGTTAAGAATCAAGAGAACGACACACTTTGCTAGTTTAAGATCATTTAATTCAGAATTTACAAAAGTATTACGATTTCAGTTTTTTTCAATGAAACCATTGCAAAGCTGCCATACGTACACGTAGAGTGCTTGGGCTACCTGTGCATTGTTATGGTAAAAAAAACAAATTTCCGATAGTTTGGCGTGCTATGTCCTCTTATTTACCACGATAGGACGTTAAAAGTTGGTCAAAAAAGAGTCGGCTACGCCTCGTGAGTACATAGCATTTTGACGAGGGCGGGTATTCTTCGAGTTACGCGCTTCGAGTTACGCGCTCGACCACACCTACATTTGTCTTTGCCACACCCTGCGCGTAACTCGAAGACACTAAAGGTTGTTCGTGAGTTCGAGTTATCCGCACATCGCGTAACTCGAACACGGTAAGACGTTTAAATGAATTCGAGTTACGCTCTACTGTGAATAAAAAAAGACTATACAAAGAATAAATAGAAAATTAAAAGAGCAATAATTTAAAGTTTTTGACTCTCATTTATATTTTTTGTTTATTACCACTACTTTTCAAAAATATATCATATGATGTAACACATCACGGACAAAGTATTTTGTAATTATTGAGGTTGAATATTGAGGTTAAAATGTATAATGATAAAAATTAGACGGCTCACAGTCGATCTGTTCACATTATTAACTAAGTATATTAGTGCATAATGTTCGTAAACCCTTTGATGCACGTTTTTTCGCTTGCGTGACCACGAAGCAATGTCTCCATGTCAAGGTTGGACTTGATGTGTTCATAAATTTATTGAATTTTATCAAGGTCAATCTTGACTTGGGGCTATTGCTTCAAAGTCACTCAACCGAATTCGGGAAGGTGTATATACCTTTTTTTCACATTATATTTGATCTTCGTGAAAATTTTAAAAATGTGATGTGCTAGATTTTCAACTGCAAAGCAAAAAGAATTCACTAACATATGAAAAGTTTTGCAATTCAAACATTTTCTTAAAAACGTAAATAAAAAGTAAACAGTAAAGAAAGGTCTGTTTAAATGTTCAAGCGAGCTTAACAACAGAAATTAAATATCTGTTATTTGGGATTTTGGCGGAATACAATTAGTAAGCGTCAGAAGTTCATATGGATTTCTGTAAACATGCACTAAAGTCGAAGCTTTATAGTCGTACCTGCAGTTTTTTTCCGTGTTAGTATCACTTAAGTCTTTCGAAACAATTCGAACACAAATGAAATACGAACTTAAATGGACAGTAGGCCCAGTACGTGATTGACATAAGAAAACAAAATTCGTGATCGACGCTCAAACTGCTCAAGAAACAAAAATAAATGTTAGTAAATGACGGTGGGAACAGGGAACACTGATTGGCTTTTTATGTTTTGCAATATTATCACTGACTATCATTACTATTAAGGTATTAATCATTACTAAGATAATAATCATTACTATTATTATCTTTCTCTTCTCACTAGTATCTGACCCCTAGTATCTCCAGCAAAGTGATTAAGAAACTTTGAACTGACATTGATATATTTAGGAATATTTTAAATATCAATTATAGTTACTGTTAATTTTATGCCGGATCATTTGAACTTTTAATATAGTGACAAGAATTTACCAAGTTTTTCGATTCCTGTCGTGATATTTTTCAAAACGATTCATTCGTTGCAAAATATAATTACGAAATATTTTAGATAAGAACCATGTCATGAACTGTACCTTAAAAATGTACTTTTATAAGTTTTTATTGACTTTTATATCTAATTATATAAAATGGCTAATTGATTTATTGCCAATAAATGAAATGAATAAAAATTTCTATTTATTCTTCGTTATATTCTTTTTTATTCGCAGTAGAGCGTAACTCGAATTCATTAAAACTTCTTACCGTGTTCGAGTTACGCGATGTGCGGATAACTCGAACTCACGAACAACCTTTAGTGTCTTCGAGTTACGCGCAGGGCGGGGCAAAGACAAATTTGGGTGTGGTCGAGCGCGTAACTCGATGCGCGTAACTCGAAGCGCGTAACTCGAAGAATACCCGATCCCCATTTTGACCAACTTTTGACGTCATATCGTGGCAAATAAGAGGATATACCACTCTAAACCATCGGAAATTTGTTAATTCTAGGTTCTTTTGCTCGCGCTTTATTTTTTACAGCGCGCGCTTTGTCTCTTCCTGTGAGGCTTGGACACAGCGCGCGAAGCATCACGGTAGTGAAAACTGACCAATCAGAACCCTCTATTTCGAGAGAGGGAAAAACAAAAATGGCGGAGAGAACTGAGAAGGTAAGTGCTAAAGTTGGTAGGTTTCATAGCATTTATTTTTATTTTTTTTAGGATGAAATTTCGTAGGAATAAAGTGTATGTTGTATTCAAGGTGTCATAGAAGTTTGGTTTCAAAATCTTGCTTATGAATATTTTTTACCGTCATTCATTGCCGTGTGTTAATCTTGATCTCGAGTCATTTTGTCTAAAACTGCTTGCTTCACACTTCTGTCGTTTACTCTTGAAATATAAGGGATCTCGTATTGAAACTATAACAAAATGTAAAGGAGGAAAGTACCTTTCATGTGGTATAAACGCTCCCCAGGGCTCCCCAGTACTTTTTGAGATATAAAGACTCATATTGAAGCCTTTCTTGAGCTAGCTTTCGTATAGCAGGTAACTCAGTTCTTCCAATATTTGACGAGGAAAATTTTATAGTGTTCTACCACTTTGGTCAGATAAATGTCGAAATAATGTCAGTTTATCATCATGCAAATACAAGATAGGTACAGTACCTAAATTAAGCTTGTCAAGGTGAAACTGGTGAGATAAAAGGGATAAAAGTTGACATCTCACTGTTGTCTTTTAACTTTGCATGCACTTGCTGTTCGAAGAGTGAACCTATTCGATGCTCCAAATGGGCGCCTTTTTATTGTTTTTCTTTTTCTTTTTCTTCATTGTAATTGAAAAAAGTTCTTCTAAAACAATATTTTATTTAAGTTATTTGCTTTGTGGGGAAAAAAGACCAAAAATAAGAAAAGTATATTATTATTAACAGTGAACTGAATCAGAGGCATTCTACTTCTTCATTACGAGTTGAAAATACTATTTTGCTTTCGAAAAAGGATGGAATTCTATAACTAGTTTTAGATGTTGTCAACCAATAAATACTTTAATAATTTTCTATTAATACTCTTATATTGAATTGAACTTTGTTGGTCATTTTTTTTGGGAAAGCTTGATATTTTGATTGTTCACATTGGTTATGTAGACAGGGCCAAGGTTTTCACGATTACGCGATACTGTTTTTCACTGAACTAACAGACATTCTTATGATCAGAATAGGTGGCTATATTTGCTTTTTTTATTGTTTCTATATTATTTAATTTTCATATTACACTTTGCTTTTTAGAGATTTCATGTTTGTTTTGTTTTTCAATTTTTACCTACGATCTGTGGTGACACTTGCAGGGCTTTCAGAGTCTGCTGCTAAAAATTTGGGTATTTTTACGAACAGGCAAGTAGTTTTCTGATATTTTTTAAACAGAGTTTTCTTGCCATAAGTAAAAAAACTTTTTTAGTACTTTATTTTCGTGTCATATAAGTTTTAGTTTCTTCGCTTCTAGCAATCGGCGCTTGCTTGAAAACTCAATTACACCGGCAGTTTTCTAAAGTTTTGAAATTTCTCATCATACTATTTTAGTCGATTCCTTTAAAAACCTCAGTATAATTTTCCAGCATTCCGTTGCCAAAAGGATCAGAATCAGTTATTTCCTTATTAAAAGCTGAATTACTTCATCATATTAGGCATCGAGCATCCTAGCAATCATTTGAGCTGAAAGATTTTCGGATGAAAAGCTCGGTAGTTTGTAAGACTCGGCTACAAATAATTTGCTTTATTTAGTTTTGAATTTTATTCAATAAATTCCCAATTTTGTGTATGAGATATAAAATAGCTAATTACCTTCCCGTTTCACCATAAACTTTTGATATTCTTATGTCCTTTGTTTGTTTACATCAAGTTTCAAACCGTCGGGAGCTCTTCACTTCTCGACGTCAAATGAATTCGAATTAACGTTTTGTCCCTTGATGCTTCGCGCGCTGTGTCCAACCCCCCCCCCCCCCCCCCCCCTGCTGTTAGGTTCGTTTAGATTTGTTTATACACGTAGATCGTATTGTTTCTCTGATTGGTCCTTATATTCGTATAACGCAAATCGCGCGCGCTTATAGTCTTTAAATAATTTGAATCGTTGTAAGACCTACTTTTCGCCCTGATGATACACTAGAAGTGCTAAAGCTCGGTAAATTATTAACAATTCGTGGAAGAAACAAACGTAAACAATATGGTTCTTCCCACGTACATTTTAGATATATTACAATTACCTATTCATAACGTTAATCACCTAAAATGATCCAATTCTTTTTTCTTTTTTCTTTACAATAGTTACAACAAAGATGAATATAAAAGTTTTGCTCTAACAAGTTGGATCGATTATATCGTGACACGGCTGTAGCAAAGCGAAAAACACTTCAAAGCTCACAACTAACTTGCAAATAGTCTTCATAAAGCTAGAGTGAGAGAAAGTAACTGTGACGAAAAGATGGTGAATCGTTTATAAAACAAAAAGCATGTGGAGAATCATTCAAGTCAGAAGACCACGACGTGCATTGATTTTCCTTGTTGTTATCACGTCCTTCTTATTCCTGTACTTACATAATGAAACAGCCGTTCATTCGCAGAAAGACAGTGCTTTTTATCATAAAATCTACCAAAATATCAGACTTTACTTCCAGGAAAAAGATCAGGATTTTGAGGATGCTGGAATACCACGTGGCAATGTGAACCTGGATATTTGGAGAGGCATTTGTACGTTGAGTTTCAACAGCTTGAGACAGCATCCTTTCTTCCCTTCTCACCCAAATGTTCGCTCGTACCTGGTGATTGGAGACGCATTCAAGATTAATGTCGAAGGGAGTTCATTTGGATTAAGAGTTGTGGGATACCTTCATCCCCCAACATCTGGGTATTATTCATTTTATTTGCATTCATACTTTATGGCCCAGTTTTGGCTCAGCACAATCGGCCACCAAGGCGCCAGAAAACTAGCCTACACTACGCGCAACAAGCTCGATAAATCTGTACAATTTGTTGGAAAGCCCTTGCCCAAATCCGAAAGGATTTTTCTTAAACATGGCAAGAAATACTATTTTGAGCTTTTGAAGGTTTTGAATAGTGGTATTGCTAATGAGACAAATGTAACATTTTCTGAGACGCGACTCGAATGGATGCTACCTGGACATACATTCTTCACGAAAATTGATGGCGAACATTTCTCCGTGTATTTCAATGTATCTGATAATGTCTCACGATGTGGTCATTTTGATAATGCTTCACCAAGTCTTGTAAATTCGGATGATGAGGACCAAGTTGTTGGGCTATCTTATCCGCCCGAAATCACCATTGATAACGAACACGAATTTCAACAATTTAACAGGCAAAATGTACGAGGTCTTCCTTACTTACAAAGAAATTATTCATTGATTGCTTTTCCAAAATGTAAATACGAACCAAGTTATATGAAAAAGAAGAAGTATGAGCGATATGCAGGAGTTTTTAACGTTTTCTATCCAAACATTTACCCTGATGATGGGTCGTGGAGCGTGAGGTTTGCACGGATAGAAGACAAAGATGACGATCGGTGGGAAGGAGCTACGTTCATGAGTAAGACAGAAGTTGACTCAGTAGTAGCATTATTCATGGATGGACTTGGCAAAGTATTTCCAAGGTAAGACTACTAGATTTGAGTCAGAGCTTGAACAAAATGCTTAACTGACACTTTCGTTCTTATATTTAGGTGCTGGGATACGGGTAACATATTTTTTCCCAATACTAATTCTCGAGAGCAAATTGTTCTTGTATGAACCTTTATCACAAGGCTGCCATGTTTATTCCCTTGAGAGCAAAAAACCTTTGTTTGGAACGTTATGAAGCGCCTCAAAGTGAGGACAAGGGGACCCAAGGGAATCGAAACCCATTGTTTCAACCAATATGGCCGCGCGCTGTGTGACAAAAGACCATTACGCCCATTTTCATACGTACACGACGCAGTTGCCGAAAGTGAACAAACGTGCGCTTCATGTGTATCCAGACAGATTGTTTACATACACCGGCAAGTAACACATAATTTAGACGCATTGTCTTACGATCAAAATTTGGGTTATTTTCCAGAACTTTCGAACTCGTCGACATTGTTCACGTGGAAAGTGTTCACGACAACGAAAGAGGTGACAGACTACTTCTGGACTTGGTCCTCAAACGCTACCAAGATAACAAACTACTACGGGTCTCTGAATTCATGTACCAAAGTAAAAGCCAAAATGGACTTTGTATTCTCCAAGACCTCGGCTGGAATCCTAAGGTGTGGATTAATGTCATCCTTAACGTCAAGAACCAAGCAGACTGGGTGGTGCATTTTATTAAAGATATCTCGCGTGTGATGAAAGAGACTTGCGACGAGTATATCAATGTTATTATTGTTGATTATGGTAATAATGGACTTGACATTGGTCAAGAAATGCGACGGTAAGTACTCCAACCAACAGGCGTACATGCAAACCAAGCCGCACTAGCTTGCTGCTTAAGACAAGTGTGTGAGGTCCTTGTGGATCAAACTATGGACCTCTTGCTTAATTAGCAGGCAGCACAATAACCAACCAAGCCTCACTTGTTCCTTAAACAAGTGTGTGAGGTCACTGCGGATCAAAAATGGACCTCTTGCTTAGTGGACAGTACACTAACCAACCAAGCCACACTTTTTCCTTACAATAAGTGTGTGAGGTCACTGCGGATCAAAAATGGACCTCTTGCTTAGTGGACAGCACACTAACCAGCCAAGCCACGCTTTTTCCTTACAACAAGTGTGTGAGGTCACTGAGGATCAAACTATGAACCTCTTGCTTAGCAGGCAGCACAATAACCAACCAAGCCACACTTGTTCCTTACAACAAGTGTGTGAGGTCACTGAGGATCAAACTATGAACCTCTTGCTTAGCAGGCAGCACAATAACCAACCAAGCCACACTTGCTCCTTACAACAAGTGTGTGAGGTCACTGAGAATCAAACTATGAACCTCTTGCTTAGCAGGCAGCACAATAACTAACCAAGCCACATGTACACTGAAGATCAAATTATGGATGATGTGATATTGTCATTCCAGGTATGGGATAAAAAATCATGAAGTTATCAATCAAACTGGAGCATTTCACAAGACAGCATCAATCAATCTTGCTGCTAGTAGAGTCAAAGATCCAAACAGTATTTTTCTCTTAATGGACCTCCATTTGCAGCTGAGTCTAGATTTCTTTGACAAGATAAGAAAGGTGAGTTTTGATAGTTTCCCTTTTTTATTTCACCCAATTTTTACGTCATGTTACCGCGCGGAGTCGTCGCAGAGTCTTCGCCCTAGTTACTAATGTTTATCGGTATATACATCACACTCCACATGCAAGTAAGTGTATGACGTCTGTTGACGATATTGCCCTGCATGGCTGGAAGGACTTGAACGTATAGATCGAGCCCTCGTATACACGTAGATTCATTGAAGCAATTCAGAACGAACCGACTTCACCAAGCCGATAATTCCTTTCGTGAGCCAGTGGTTCTCACAAGCAGTAGTTGCGCAGTTCCAATGCCAAACCATTATCACCATTACTCAGTTTTTTTTCTCGGCCTGAAATCATGCAATTAATGCAACTTACGTCCGGAAAAAACAACAGTTAGTCCCAGCTTCTCTCGGCTTGAAATCCTGCAATGTCCACAGGGGGCCTTGCCATGCCACTTGTCTTTCATTGTTGGCGTTTGCTTAACGCCCGCGCGCGCTGTCCTTTAACTTGACGATTGCTTAACGGTCGCACGAGAGTAAATAATGAGAAGTTTTCAATCATATTACTCTCGCGCGGGTAGCGCGGCCGTTAAGCAACCGTCAAGTTAAGGACAACGCGCGCGCGGTATCTGACTGGCTCAAGTTCACTCACATTATGTACAGCGGTAAATAATAATATAAATCAAGACGGCGGAGGAACAAGACGTAAACAATGAACGATAAGTGGCTCTTCTCTGCCCCCTGTGCAATGTTCAGAGTATTTCAGCAGTTAGAGTGCGCGCGCATACTTCAAAGCTTGAAGCCGAAGATGTAACAATTTTACTATGATTTCCTATTATAGACCACGGGTCATTCCCTTGAGTATCATTTCTTTATTTACTAGTAATGCTTGAAACGTCCATCACTATTCATGTACTCATATTAATTTCCATTTCATTTTGATTCCAGCACACATTCCAAGGGATACTGGCTTTCGCTCCTATTGTATTCAGGCTGGATTCCTGTGGCAGACCAAGAACTAAGCATCTTTGTCCCAGTGGATTCTGGGAATCACTTGGATTTGGGATATTTGGTGAGTTGATTCATTCATCCATTCATCTATTTACCGCCTGGTTAGCTTGATAGTCCCCTTCACAGTTCCCTGTTCTTGAAAGATAGCCGTACCTTTGCATTAAAGCGAGACGAACGTTGAGCTTGCTACGATAGAGACCTTTTTTAACACTCTGGACAATTATTCATATGTCTCTATCATTGTAAGCTCACCGTTGGTCTCGCTTCGATGCAAAGGCATGGCTACCTTTCAAGATGGTTTCAGGCTGAAAGGGACTATAGGTAAGAGCGTCGATCTGTTGTGTCGGAGGTCGTGGTTCGAGTCCCGACCGGACCAACACTCAGGTTCTTCAAAATAACTGAGGAGAAGGTGTTGCCTTTGTAATTACATCTGCAAATGTTTAGGCCTTCACGTGGCTCGAATGACTACATTAATGGTGGTCCTGTCTCCTCTAATCAACTAGAGACGTTAAAAGAGAACCACGAGTTTATCAAATGAATTACTGTTAAGTGTCATGCATCCTCCATAAATATTTTTTCATTCGATTCCTTTCTTCTTTATCTCTTCTCGTTTATTGCTTTGTTTGTTGTTGTTGTTTTTTCCCTTCCTTCCTTCCTTCCTTCCTTCCTTCGTTCCTTCCTTTCTTCCTTCCTTCGTTCCTTCGTTCCTTCCTTTCTTCCTTCCATCTTTTGTCCTTTATTCATAATTTTCCCTGTCTTTCCAGGCATATACAAGTCAGACTGGGACAACTTCGGAGGAATGAACGTTGCCGAATTCACTAACAAGTGGGGAGGAGAGGATTGGGAAATGGTGGACAGAGTCCTGGCAAAAGGAATCGAGATCGACAAACTACGGATTCCCGGATTTTATCATTTCTATCACGATAAAAAGGGAATGTGGGACACCTAGGAATTGATGGTTGACTATACACTTTTAAGAAATGAACGGGGTTGTCACAGCTGCTGTAAGCAACAAGCAACAACACAAGATGGCAAATAACAATTGTATTTTATTCCTTATTCATAATTTAGACGCGATTATTTTAGTCTTCTCGTAATGGTAGGAACTGCAAATATTTCGATTTTTTAAGTTTTTTTCCCCCGAATCTTCAGCTTTTAGACCCTTTCATTCCAAAATGGCGACCGCAAATTCGAATGACTTAAAATTAAACTGAGTGAAAAACCAATACCAGCACTTTGTACATATATTTAAAAAATTCTAAACCAAAATTTCTTGGTGGTAATGTGCTTTTTAAAAATTTCAGAATATTTCAGGGAGATTAGCTCTTGAAGCTCATCCTTCGAGCACGTTCTTCAAGGTTTTCTAACCAATCACAGTCCGTTCTGATTTTCTAGAATTCTCTACCGCTTAAGGTACGAAAGTCTTTCTGTTTTTAAAAGAAATATTTTAGGAAAAGCTTAATGATTCTTTTTGTATATAATTCTCCTTCTATTATATGTAACACGGCTCTCAGGAAGAGCATTTATTTTTGTAAATGATGACGATTTTTTTTATATGATTTATCTAAAAATCACTCGAGAAATGATTTTCAAACAAAGAGTAAAAGGGATCCCAATCAACATGTATTTCAACACAGGGATCCCACGTACGGCGTCTGCGTATGTTTTCACTGCTATGATGCTTCGCGCGCTGTGGTATATACTTCATGCCAACATGCCATATAGTCGCCCATACATATAGTATCCCGGCCCTGATCAACTGTCCCCGGTCTTGATCAACTGTCCCTGGCACTGATCAGCTGTCCCTAGCCCTGATCATCTGTCCCTAGCCCTGATCAACTGTCCCTAGCCCTGATCAACTGTCCCTAGCCCTGATCAACTGTCCCTAGCCCTGATCATCTGTCCCTAGCCCTGATCAACTGTCCCTAGCTGTGATCAGTTGTCCCTAGCCCTGATCAACTGTCCCTAGCCCTGATCAACTGTCCCTAGCCCTGATCATCTGTCCCTAGCTGTGATCAACTGTCCCTAGCCCTGATCAACTGTCCCTAGCTGTGATCAGTTGTCCCTAGCCCTGATCATCTGTCCCTAGCCCTGATCATCTGTCCCTAGCTGTGATCAACTGTCCCTAGCTGTGATCAACTGTCCCTAGCCCTGATCAACTGTCCCTAGCTGTGATCAGTTGTCCCTAGCCCTGATCATCTGTCCCTAGCCCTGATCATCTGTCCCTAGCCCTGATCATCTGTCCCTAGCTGTGATCAGTTGTCCCTAGCCCTGATCAACTGTCCCTAGCCCTGATCAACTGTCCCTAGCCCTGATCATCTGTCCCTAGCCCTGATCATCTGTCCCTAGCCCTGATCATCTGTCCCTAGCTGTGATCAGTTGTCCCTAGCCCTGATCAACTGTCCCTAGCCCTGATCATCTGTCCCTAGCCCTGATCATCTGTCCCTAGCTGTGATCAACTGTCCCTAGCCCTGATCAACTGTCCCTAGCCCTGATCATCTGTCCCTAGCCCTGATCATCTGTCCCTAGCCCTGATCATCTGTCCCTAGCCCTGATCATCTGTCCCTAGCTGTGATCAACTGTCCCTAGCCCTGATCATCTGTCCCTAGCCCTGATCAACTGTCCCTAGCTGTGATAAGTTGGCCCTAGCCCTGATCAACTGTCCCTAGCCCTGATCATCTGTCCCTAGCCCTGATCATCTGTCCCTAGCCCTGATCATCTGTCCCTAGCTGTGATCAGTTGTCCCTAGCCCTGATCAACTGTCCCTAGCCCTGATCATCTGTCCCTAGCCCTGATCATCTGTCCCTAGCTGTGATCAACTGTCCCTAGCCCTGATCAACTGTCCCTAGCTGTGATCAGTTGTCCCTAGCCCTGATCAACTGTCCCTAGCCCTGATCATCTGTCCCTAGCCCTGATCATCTGTCCCTAGCTGTGATCAACTGTCCCTAGCTGTGATCAACTGTCCCTAGCCCTGATCATCTGTCCCTAGCCCTGATCATCTGTCCCTAGCTGTGATCAACTGTCCCTAGCTGTGATCAACTGTCCCTAGCCCTGATCAACTGTCCCTAGCTGTGATCAACTGTCCCTAGCCCTGATCAACAGTCCCTAGCCCTGATCAACTGTCCCTATATATATTGAAAACTTAATTTAGTTCAAATTTGTTATTAATAGATCTTTTTAGATGCATTGTTTGTCATGCTCATTTCAGAACACATGGTGCCACATTACTCTTTTCATGTAAACTATATAGATATTTTGATAAAAGAGCATTCCTCAGGGGAATATCATGTGGTCTGAAATGAATGCCAGGCAGTTTGAATGTATTAAAAGCTATACGAACCATGAATCTACCTTATGAGTGCACAAAAATGAGGGAACCAATTTCATCGTGAAGGTGGATAATTCATTCAAGGCTAAAATTTGTTGACTCTTTGTGATAGACAATAAGCAAATATTGATAATGTTTTTAATGTTTTAAATGGTTTTACCAATAACTGTATATCAACCAATAACCCTTGATATGTGAATTGGCAATTATATTATGAATATACATTATAATGTTTTAAATTTGATTTGAAAAATAAAGTATTTTCAATTATAATCTTGTATTCATTTAATTGTGGGTATGTTGTTTTCAAGGAAAACAAAGAAAAAAATACATAGAGTATATTACTCAGGGGCAGAAAACTATCATTTTCACATTGTTAAAAGCATTATTTTTGACATACAAGTGCAGCAACAAGCAAAACTTATTTTTGGAGCGACAAATGAAAACATTGCCAGAAATATTGGACATTGTCAGCGGTGTTACGCATGAATGAAAATGAAGTGGTTTTCTAGAGGAAAAATATAACTACATGGTTTCCAAGCACATATTTATATTCAACTATGATGTTAGTAAAACAATTCTTGCCAAAAAATAGTTACTTGACAATCAAAAGAACAACTATTATTTTTCTGTTGATAAGCCTCACCACAGGAAGCCCATGAAGGACAAAAAACAAGTTTCAAACGTAAATCGTTAATTTAAGCTTCCTTGTTGTATCTCAGCAGTCAATAGGAGCTTGTAAAAACAAAATGGCGATATTTAGGGGGTTTTGAAGCTGTTTGGAGCAGTTCTCTGTGGTTTCTTGTCATTTTTAACTGAAAACTACGAGCTAACAACGCGTCGAATCGCTTAAAATTTAACCTAACTTCAAGCTTCTTGGGAACCTACATTCTGAAGGCATGCTGTCTATTTTGAGCGGTTTTGGATTTATTAAACACTCGTTTGGTGATATCGAGGTGGAGCTCTTTTACTTTTAAATTTTTTCGAGCTCAAATAAGACGATTTTGTGGTCAAGTGTGGCCAGATTTATAGACGATGTATGGAATCTAGAGCTTTCAAAGCCTTTCAAAGGCAAGTAGTCCGGGAACCAATATGTCGCATGATTCAGTGATCATTTTACGCTTATTTAGTAGCTTGTAGGGTGGGTTGTTAGTCGCGATGTGGAGCTCAGAGGAAATAAAACCCTATTCGCCGTAAATAGAGGAAACTCTATATTCCCCATACATTTCCTATAAGACTCGGCGGCTATTTTGTAAGCTTAAACGCATCATTGCACATGTATGAGCAGGCTCATGTCCCATATTTCTGGCAATGTTTATATATTTATTCCACTGTGTAATGTTCCTGGTATTATATACAGTGCCTGAGTGTATGCTTAGAAAGTGGTCATTATTATTCATGGGGAAGGGGATTGGTGACAGCCACCTGATTTCTGTCTTAAGTACACAAAGATATAATATGCTTTTTGTTTTGAGGATAAGCGGATTGTTTGTGAATTCCTTTGCATCTACTTCTTTATATTAAAATGCAATCTCAGGAATCAGAAACAAAACATACATAAGGCAAGGAGACCTATATATAAGCTAAACCATATCTATACCGTTTTCATCTCAGACACTAGTTCAGACTACAAATATTTGAGTGCAAACACATTAAACCCATGAAAGGAATAGAAAGTTGTTAATAACAAAAAGTCACTATTTATAGACAAACAGTTGCTTATCACTCAACCTGAACATTCATTACACAAAGATATATGTACACAAGATACCACTTTGATTATTCTTTGTGTTCTGGTTTAGTGATAGTAACTCACTAAGTAGCTACTATTTGTTATTAACAATTTTGTCTTTCTTTCATGGTTTTAATTCTAGAATTGATTATCAAGCTTTACTCGTGCAACATTGTGCACACAACAAATTTCATTGTGTAAACATAGCTGTAACATATATATAGCTTGCAACATCTTTGCAATTTTTAGCTAATCAGGTTGCACCAAATTTATAATTCCTTACCAAAATTTGATGTTTATTGAACATTTAATGTTAATCGAAGAGAGATGCCATGACATGTCACGATATGACACAGTTAGGGACAACTGATCACAGCTAGGGACAGTTGATCAGGGCTAGGGACAGATGATCAGGGCTAGGGACAACTGATCACAGCTAGGGACAGTTGATCAGGGCTAGGGACAGATGATCACAGCTAGGGACAACTGATCACAGCTAGGGACAGATGATCAGGGCTAGGGACAGATGATCAGGGCTAGGGACAACTGATCACAGCTAGGGACAGTTGATCAGGGCTAGGGACAACTGATCACAGCTAGGGACAGTTGATCACAGCTAGGGACAGATGATCAGGGCTAGGGACAGTTGATCAGGGCTAGGGACAGATGATCAGGGCTAGGGACAGTTGATCAGGGCTAGGGACAGATGATCAGGGCTAGGGACAGATGATCACAGCTAGGGACAGATGATCACAGCTAGGGACAACTGATCACAGCTAGGGACAGTTGATCAGGGCTAGGGACAACTGATCACAGCTAGGGACAGTTGATCAGGGCTAGGGACAGATGATCAGGGCTAGGGACAGTTGATCACAGCTAGGGACAGTTGATCACAGCTAGGGACAGCTGATCAGAGCTAGGGACAGTTGATCAGGGCTAGGGACAGTTGATCTCAACAAGGGACAGTTGATCACAGCTAGGGACAACTGATCAGGGCTAGGGACAGTTGATCAGGGCTAGGGACTGTTGATCAGGGCTAGGGACAGTTGATCACAGCTAGGGACAGTTGATCACAGCTAGGGACAGATGATCAGGGCTAGGGACAGTTGATCAGGGCTAGGGACAGTTGATCAGGGCTAGGGACAGTTGATCAGGGCTAGGGACAGTTGATCAGGGCTAGGGACAGTTGATCAGGGCTAGGGACCGTTGATCAGGGCTAGGGACAGTTGATCACAGCTAGGGACAACTGATCAGGGCTAGGGACAGATGATCAAGGCTAGGGACAGCTGATCAGTGCCAGGGACAGTTGATCAGGATCGGGAACAGTTGATCAGGGCCGGGATACTATATGTATGGGCGACTATATGGTTGGCGACTATATGTATGGGCGACTATATGGCATGTTGGCATGAAGTATATACCCGCGCTGTGTCCAGCCTTGCGCCTTGTGCTTGTTACGGTGTAAAACAGTCGTGGTTCTTACTGTATTTTCTTTCGAATATCTTGTCATTTTGATTGATTTTACTACGCAGACAGACTGTTTTCTGGTCAACTGATACGTCAGGTAAGTCAGGAATGATGTATTGGGTTGTTTAGTGGATATTTAGTGCTGTTTGTAGGATCAAAGTGATGATGATTCGAGTTAGTCATTTGTAAACGACGTCAAGAAATAATATGTTTAAAACAACGAAACGAAGATAAATATACGAGTAAAATACAATATATGGGCATTATTCTATTCAAATACGCTTCGTTACCTGTTCTATCTTGTCAAACAATTCGATAGTGTTGTGTATTGGAGAACGTTAGTGAAGTCACAGGTATCCCAAGCTGGGTTTCTGTGATATCATATCAGACTTATAAAGCAATGTATGGCGACCCTTAGAAAATAGGTAAAATTCAATAACTTTAATAAAAATATATATTCTAACTTATATCTCGTCTTTTCCTTTGAGTCTCTGTGAAGTTTCGTGTCATTTACATCAATATTGAGCGAGTATGGTTGTGGAGTATCCCTCGTTCTAATTTATTCATATAATTTATGGAATTTTAATTTTTTTCTAAGGATCACCATACATTGCCTTATAAGTCTAATATGATGCAACAGAAACCCAGATTAGGATACCTGTAGTGAAGTGATGCGAATACCTATGCTATAGTATATGTAGTGCAGTGGTTTTAAAGTTTGATCTGTGAGTAATAAGCCATGCCTTGACTTAGATCAGCCCAGAGGTTGTTTTAGGGTTTGATCTGTGAGTTAGTCATGCCTTGACTTAGATCAGCACCGAAGTTGTTTCAGGGTTTGATCTTTCAGTTAGCCATGCATTGACTTTGATGAGCACAGAAGTTGTTTCAGGGTTTGATCCGTGAGTTAACCATGCTCTGACTTAGATCAGCACAGAAGTTGTTTCAGGGTTTGATCTGTGTGTTAGCCATATGCCCTGACTTAGATCAGCTCAGAGATTGTTTCAGGGTGTGATCTGTGAGTTAGCAATATGCCCTAGCTGACTTAGATCAGCACAGAAGTTGTTTCAGAGTTTGATCTGTGTGTTAGCCATATGCCCTGACTTAGATCAGCACAGAAGTTGTTTCAGGGTTTGATCTGTGAGTTAGCCATATGCCCTAGCTGACTTAGATCAGCTCAGAGGTTGTTTCAGGGTTTTAACAAAATGTAAAATCAGGATCTACTGGGTAGGGGGGTACATGCAGTTCGAGGACATCTAAGTGCAAACTAAGCCCAATCCATGATTGTACAATTGTATCCAAGAAGGATGAATTTGTTTTTTCACCTCACTCATCAATTTATTATGCCCACCCCCCCCCCCCCTCCCATGAAAATTCTAAATTCACTGCTGACTTCTCTTGAAATCACTGCTTGCTAAAAATTGTATTTGATATTTCTTTTAGTATGCAAATAGAGTCAGGTGACCACATAAAGAGAGAAGACATGACAACAGATGATATGGAATCAGATTGGTGTGGCTATGCATGTAAATCAGGACAGATTTTGTTTTATTACAACATTAAGACTGGAGAACACATATGGTCAAAAAATTCTTCTTGCTCTGAAGTAAGTTTTTCCTTGGTTTAAATATATTTTGTGAACAAAGCATTTTTGGATTGTTAAAAATAATTTTCTGACCCATCATAAGGGAAACGAAAATTGATATATTCAAACTCTATTACTCTGCTCTGCTCTGACACGAGTGAAAAATAGACTGCGCATACTCAGAAGTTCGTCGTGTTTACATAGAAAACCATTGGAGATTTACCAGTATTTTATAAATCTCTAAAGTTACTGTAAAGCCGTTCATGGAAAGTTAGTGCTTATTTTTTTCCTGACACATTACTTTAGTTATTTTCTTTCTCTGGTCAAATAATTAGAGAAATTCGCATAATACAAGACATGTAAATGTGCAATGGTTTTCTTCGTAAACTCAACTCGTCTATTCACCACTTTCACATTCCCATAATACTTTGCGTTTTTGGGGGGCAACAATAGATGATGAGTATGTTTGCTATTATCATTGAAAAATCCAGTATGATTTGAATCAGAGTTAATTCCACATGCATTGGAGTTATCTTACAGACAATGTATGGACTTACCAAGAAATGTCATGACTTTTACTCGTAAACCTTTTTCTTTCTGGTTTTTGGGAATTCTGATAGAATCAATGATAGATGCATAAGATGATAGATGATTTTTCTTCAATTCTTATCAATCTTCATTGTAATATTAACGATTTTTTTTAAAAAAAACGCAAAGCATTATGGGAATGTGAAAGTGGTAAATGAATTTTTTGCCGAACTTCCGAGCATGCGCAGTGCGTTTTCACCCATGTCGTCTGCTCTCCTCTTCTCATCTCTCTGCTCCAGCTGTATGCTACATTATATACAGTAATACTGCTTTGTAATGAGCCTGCACCATGCAGTTAAGACAATCATTGCTATGCACTGCCAAAAGTATGGACTATTCTCTAGAAACTGAGATCATAGTGGCAAAGGAAATTGCCAATAGGCTTTCAGAAACACTAGAGAGAAGTGAAAACCATTCTAATTTATCTACTTTTTGTCAATCTAGAACGCCATACTCAGAGAACGGACCAGTGATATGCCTCCAAAACCAAATGAACTGTGCAGTGTGGCTACCCAGACTGAAGACTACGGCTGTGTCAATCAATGTACCTCAATATATGTCGACAATGAAAGACAAATGGAAAATACAGAGAGCGTAAGTAATGAAACAGAAGAAGAAATAAGTGATGATGGTACGGTTGATGTCAATAAGCAGAACACATTGAATAATAATGATGTTGACGATAACCTTGATGAAGTTAGTGAAGATGAGTCATTGAGAACCATAGTTACTGAGATGAAAAGAAGGAAGGGGCTTGTACAAAATGTACAAACTCAACACAAAAGTAATCCCAAGAGTCATGACTGTTCTTACTGCAGTAAAACATTTAAGAGGAAAAGTCATCTTGATCTTCATCTACGAACCCATACCGGTGAAAAGCCATATGAATGTTCGTATTGTGAAAAGGCATTTACTAGATCAACGAACCTAACTACCCATCTACGGACACATACCGGTGAAAAGCCATATGAATGTTCGTATTGTGATAAGGCATTTATAGGGCAAGGCACTCTCAGTGATCATCTACGAACACATACCGGTGAAAAGCCATATAAATGTTCGTATTGTGATAAGGCCTTTGCTGCAAGAAATAATTTACATACCCATCTACGAACACATACCGGTAAAAAGCCATATGAATGTTCGTATTGTGAAAAGGCCTTTACACAGCAAGGCACTCTCAATGATCATCTACGAACACATACTGGTGAAAAGCCATATGAATGTTCGTATTGTGATAAGGCATTTACTAAATCAACGTACCTAACTGCCCATTTACGAACACATACCGGTGATAAACCATATGAATGTTCATATTGTGATAAGGCATTTACACAGAAAGGCAGTCTCAGTCTTCATCTACGGACACATACCGGTAAAAAGCCATATAAATGTTCGTATTGTGATAAGGCATTTACACAGAAAGGCAGTCTCAGTCTTCATCTACGGACACATACCGGTAAAAAGCCATGCAAATGTTCGTATTGTGATAAGGCATTTACACGTAAAGGCACTCTAAGTCGTCATCTACGGACACATACCGGTAAAAAGCCATATGAATGTTCGTATTGTGATAAGGCATTTACACGTAAAGGCACTCTAAGTCGTCATCTACGGACACATACCGGTAAAAAGCCATACAAATGTTCGCATTGTGATAAGGCCTTTGCTTGGAAAGCGCATCTCAAAGGCCACCTTCGAAGGCATTCCGGTAAGAACCCAGATGAATGATGTTCCACGTGTGGATCATACAGACGCGCGGGAATGACGTTTCCGCCTCCGTGCTACTCATCGGCAGGGCGCGGTTGATTAGCAATAATTTGAACAACTGGGTACAAACTTTTTAAAATCTTAAGATGCTATACCTGGCGTTGGGGTAAAAAAGAGCGCACAGCTCGTAATGAGTTTTCTTTTCTTACCTGGATATCCTCCTTAGTTCATCACAAATAACATCCAGGAATAGGATCGATACCGTTGTCTTCCAATATTCAGCTACTGCATCTGTTGGGCGGTTATTTCTGCTACGTTTTCTACTGCACATTCTTGGTTTTTGTTCAGCTTCAAACTCAATGAGAACTCAAACTCAACTCGGCCTCTAAATCGGCGCATATTTTTGTTCTAGACAATATTGGTAAAAGCGCAGTACCTATAAGCCAGTTCAAAGTTTAAGAATCGTTTTCAGTGCGCATGTGATTTTATCCCGGATTTCTCACCTTCTATTGTTTAGTTAATCACATGCGCAATGAAAACGATTCTTAAACTTTGAACTTGCTCATATTGTTACCCATGATTAGCTTTGGTTATAGACCCCTTGTGCATGACGTTAAAGTAACTCAGTTTGGAGAACAAAACAAAATAATCGAATCTCCTGAGAATTGGAAATCGATCAGTTTTAATATTAGTAAGTTTTTGAGGCAAGGGCACCATAGTCCTCAGTGTTCGAGTCGATATCCTAAAGAGTTTTATTATTAACATTCAAGTTCAATTTCTACTTGTTTTACGGAGCTACATGATTGTATTTTCATAGTTTCACTTTCACTCTAATGTTGAATCGCGAATAACGAAAGCGAAAAGTTGACTTTTGTGGGGATAATACGTTTGAAGTTAGAATTAAAAGTCATTATACACCTATTTCAATTAACGTTGATATCGGGAGATCTGGAATGATCGATCTGAGACCAATAGGAATTGGTGGGTGTCAACTTGAATTTGTGTGAATTAATGCGATAAGTGACACAAATTAGCAATTCAACCCCATTCAAGCGTGATTGTAACTATGTAATTGCAATATTTATGAGGTGAGCATTGAGCCTCCCACAAGTCCTATAGGTCCCAAATCGACATTTTCAGATCTCAGTTCAACTAAAGAACTTTTAGTTAACACAGTTGTGGACACCCATCAAAACATGTCATTCAAACGGGGAAACAAGAAAGAAACTCATTTTCTCAAGGAAGCTGACATTAGGCTGTGTCAATCAATGTACATTATCATAATGTATGTTGACAATGAAAGACGAATGGAAAATGTTTGTACTGTGATAAGGCATTTGTACGGAAAGGTGTTCTCGGTAGTCAAAGATTAAATAGTGTTTCTTTTCCCTAGTTTTTCAATTCAAATGAGGGATTATGGTGCTTTGTCAAAATTTCCCCTCTCCTCCCCCTGACCATCCAATTTTTTGGCACCGCTTCTGAATCTGTCCGGCATGACCCAAGGAACATCCGTACCAAGTTTGGTGCTAATACTCAGAAGGGCACAAAATGGCCATTTTTGTCGCTAACCACCCTACTATAAGCAGGGCTGTAGCAGGCCTTGAAAAACTAGGGGGCACAAAGCAACACGTGACCATCACAAAAAAAATAATTCTATACTTACTTTACTTTTCTGGTGAAAACTCGGGGGCCCAAGCCCCTCCCCTTGCTATGGCCCTGTCATATTATTATTATTACCATTATCATCATCATCATCATCGTCATTATTATTATTATTTTAAGGCAGGAAAGGGAAGAAGGTAAAAAAACCCGTAGCCTGGATAGACCTCTTTGGCTTCGGCGTTTGGTTTGCCCATTTCAGACTACGTGTCATTCCTTTGAGAATAGCACTAAACTCACTAGCTAGTACCGCTACAGTTACTATTTTATGCACACAACGCTTGACTCACATGTTGATTTTTATGGAGTGACGAAAACCGGAGAGCCTGGAGAAAAGCCCTCATGCCAAGAAGAGAACAACACATCAAACAAACTCAATTCACATGCTGGTCGGAAGAGAGTGTTCGATGGCCTATGCTTATACTCTAAAGGGGGCGATTGGGTTAGTTCCCTTTTCTTGAGGATTGAAATCTTTTCTGATGTTAATAATTTTCATGGTTTTGACCCCCAGGTATTGACCAACGCACGCTTGGACCCCAAACACACAGATAATATTGGGCTCCCTGTGGTCTTTCAGTCTTTCTCCGCCTTGTGCCGGGGGGGGAGGGGGAAGGGTGGAGGCAGCGTGCGAAGCATCAAGGGACAAAACGTCGATTTGTCTTCATTTGGGCCTGGACATCGAGAAGTGAAAAGCTCCCGAGGTAGAAAATTGATGGGATCGGTAATGTAAACAAACAAAGTACGCGAGAATATCAAAAGTTTATGGAGAACCAGAAAGCTAGTTAGCTATTTTATATCTCATACACAAATTTTGGAATAAATTGAATAAAATTCAAAACTAAATAAAGCAAATTATTTGTAGCCTAGTCTTACAAACTACCATGTTTTTCATCCGAAAATCTTTCAGCTCAAATGATTGCTAGGATGTTAATTTAATATGATTAGATGAAGTAATTCAGCCGTAACAAGGAAATAACTGATCCTACCATTTGGAACTCTAATAGGTTCATTCTCAGTGGAACAGGAAGTGCAAACCTTCTCAGTTCTCTCTGCCATTTTTGTTTTTCCCTCTCTCTCTCGAAATAGAGGAATGTGATTGGTCAGTTTATACTACTATGATGCTTTGCGCGCTCTGTCCCCCTGCGTCTTGCGCATGCGCCTTGAGCTTGTTACATTGTAAAACAGTCGTGGTTCTTACTGTATTTTCTTTCGAATATCTTGTCATTTTGATTGATTTTACTACACAAACAGACTGTTTTGTGGTCAACTGATACGTCAGGTAAGTCAGGAATGATGTATTGGGTTGTTTATTGGATATTTAGTGCTGTTTGTAGGATCAAAGTGATGATGATTCGAGTTAGTCATTTGTAAACGACGTCAAGAAATAATCTGTTTAAAACAACGAAACGAAGATAAATATACGAGTAAAGTACAATATATGGGCATTATTCTAATCAAATACGCTTCGTTACCTTTTCTATCTTGTCAAACAATTCGATAGTGTGGTGTATTGGAGAACGTTAGTGAAGTCACAGGTATCCCAAGCTGGGTTTCTATGGTATCATATCAGACTTATAAAGCAATGTATGGCGACCCTTAGAAAAAAAAATTCAATAAATCATACAAATAAATGTTCTAACTTATATCTCGTTTTTTCCTTTGAGTCTCTGTGAAGTTTCGTGTCATTTACATCAATATTGAGCGAGTATGGTTGTGGAGTATCCCTCGTTCTAATTTATTTGTATGATTTATTGAATTTTAATTTTTTTCTAAGGATCACCATACATTGCCTTATAAGTCTAATATGATGCAACAGAAACCCAGATTAGGATACCTGTAGTGAAGTGATGCGAATACCTATGCTTTAGTAGACACGGCTTAAAAACCGCTGATTGGCTAATGTAAATATTAACTGAGGGTGCGCAGTGTGGTTTTCCGCTGAATTTATCACTGGCATCAGTACAAAATGGCGGACGAGGATGAATTATTGTCCAGGATTGTCGAGCACTTTTTCTTCCAAAAACCACAGTTTTTTCTCATATGGATGGATTATAGTTAGTAGATGATCAAGAAAAGGAGACAGATAAGCATCATGATGTTATGTGAATGGTGAATTGTCAAGTTTTCTGTCTGATTCGAACAAAAACAAGATGCCAAAGTGCACATACTTCGATAAGAAATACAATTATTGCTTTCTTGTTCCAAATCTATTTCGGGATTCTGAACTTCAAATGCTGATTGATTGTCAAGATAATCAAGTGAATATTGTCATGGATGCTGTAAGTTTTGAAATTCGTAATAAAAGCTAGAGATGAGCATGCTAAACCACGAATATTATGTAAAATACTTTCAACAGAGTCGCTGTACTGTATAAATTCTGGTACTTGCTCCAATTTCGATATCGTGTACATGTGATAGAATCCTTGATAATTCTTCCTATCGGTTGTTTCTCGGGGAAAAAATAGGGACGCTGGTTATTCAACCAGCTTTAAATGAGTTTTAAGGCATATTTGAAAGCAGACATGAAAAGTTTCAAAAAAATATGCAGCAGGAAAGAGAGGCTTTTCATGATTAGCAACATGATGCTACAGCAGCTATTTTGCTGTGATGTCATTTTGATATTATAATATCAATGAAAAACTCATGATATTATGTCTACTGTAAATGGGAGAATCTCTCTTGTAAAGTGGGAACTGCTGGAACTGGAAGCATTGAAGTGAACCTGTGTATGATAACTGTGGGTTATCATTTGAAAACAAAGGTTTTTATACTTAAAAGTCAATGCCAACTCTGCATACAGTGTTTTTTCTCTATTCAGTAGTTGTCAAGGTCAAAAATTGTGTCCAAAGCCAGCTGTTATAATCAGATACTCCCCTAGATAAGTACTAGCAAAAACATTAAAAATAGAAAAGTCTTAGTTTTCCTCATTTCTGTGAATAGCTCATAAATAATATATCCTTCATTATTTTGACACACAGACACACACAGTAGAAAGCCCATGTTATGGAAGTTTAGACCCAAAGTAGATAGATTTTTCATCTACCAATCTACAAAAAATTATAAATATATTAAAGGAATATACTGTAAGTCCCGTATGATGCATGAAGCCTTAGAAGGGGTTCAGTTCATGTAAGTTTTACTTGAAACAACCCATTTATGATAATATATATCCTTCACATTGCTTTATGAGTATACCTCATTTGATACCGACACTAGTTTAGTAGATAAGATGATAAGATAGTTGTAAACTTATCCTGGTCACACTTTTGTTGAAAGCATAAATACTGTAACACTGCATTTGCCTTTCAGGAAATAGAATAATCAGTCATTAATTCCTTTTTTTAACTCTTTTCAGTTTCTAATACTGAAAATGCTGCTTTTTTTTTGGAACTAAAAAAATGTTGAAAGCTCTTTTGGAATAGTTTATTGATAAACTACAGAAGTCAGGCAACTGTGTTTCATTCATTATATTTCTATCAGAACAATGATATTATATGGAATAAATAGAGAAAAAGAGAGTGACATACACTGATGTACTCTTTTCACAACAGGCTGAAGGGGTTGGGCCGGGATTCATAATTTATGTAGATGGGGGGCTATGACAATTTTAATGTTTTTCCCTTATATTTTTTGGAAGCCCCCCTGATGTCATAAGTGAATTTTTTCTGCCCCCCCCCCCCCTCTCACGAGATATTCTGAAACCATGGTGAAGTACCATGACCCCCTCTTCCCACTATCCTGTTTAACTAAACCTCAGTCTAAAATGGCTGATTCAAGCATTTTTTGAGTCTCAACATTTTGCATTAGACTATGACATTTGTATTATGATAAATGAAAGATTTTATTTTCAAAAAAATCTACTAAGTACTATTTATTGCACCATTTTTATCGATCTACATTATGGTGGGAGAAGTTTCACGTATGCAGCACCGACACTATGGAACCAGCTACCTGATGCTCTTCGCTTGGAGACGAACTTTGAACATTTTAAAAAACAATTAAAGACTTATTTATTTTCACGAAGCTATAATTAAATTTTTAGTTTATTTTATTATTTTTATCTGATAAGCTATTTTTGTTTCACCAAATTCTAAGATTTTTATTTATTTATTTATTTATTTGATATTTTTAAGTATTTTATTTGATATATTTAAGTATTTTGTATTTAGCGCCTTAGAGTATTGTATATAAGGCGCTTTATAAATCTCTCTTATTATTATTATTATTATTATTATTATTATTATTATTATTATTATTATTATTATTATTATTATTATTATACCATTACTATTTTATACGTCTAGCATGACCAAATGCTTCTGCCCACATACCATGCACCCTTCCTCCCCCTTCATCACTCACCCGCTACCGTATTTTATCTTCACATTTATTGCATTCACAACATCAAAATGATTTTATAATTTTTTTTCATAATATTACCCCTCTCCACAGACACACATGCACTCTGTTATACTTTTATCCTATTTTTTCTCTATTCCCTTTCTATCCCCACCTTTGCCTGAGTGTGAATACTTTTGCTAAACATAGTTTTCTCAGTTTTCTCTGAGATCTATAATACAAGATGTGTAAATGTCCAATGGTTTTCTTCGTAAACTTGACTCGTGTATGCACCACTTTCACATTCCCATAATACCTTGTGTTTTTGGGGGACAACAATAGCAAAAAATATTTGAAAATTTAAAACTTTTCTAGCAGATGTTTACTCTTATCATTGAAAAATCCAGTATCAGTTTAATCAGAGTTAATTCCACATGCATTGGAGAACGAAACGTTTGGTGTTACAGACAATGTATGGAGTTACCAAGACAGTCATGACTTTTACTCGTAAACCTTTCTTTCTGATTTTTGGGAATTCTAGATAGTTACATAAGTGTTTTTAGATAATTTTTCTATAATTCTAAATAATCTTCATGCTAATATTAACGATTTTTTTCTCGTTGTTGCCCCCCCCCCCCCAAAAAAACGCAAAGCATTATGGGAATGTGAAAGTGGTGAATGAATTTTTTGCCGAACTTCCAAGCATGCACAGTGCGTTTTCACCCATGTCCTTTGCTCCGCTCTTCTTATCTCTCTGCTCCAGCTGTATGCTACATTATACACAGTAATACTGCTTTATAATGAGACTGCACCATGCAGTTAAGACAATCATTGGTATACACTGCCAAAAGTATGGACTATCCTCTAGAAACTGAGATCAAAGGCAAAGGAAATTGCCAATAGGCTTTCAGAAACACTAGAAAGAAGTGAAAACCATTCTAATTTATCTACTTTTTGTCACTCTAGAACGCCATACTCAGAGAACGGACCAGTGATATGCCTCCAAAACCAAATGAACTGTGCAGTGTGGCTACCCAGACCGAAGACTACCGCTGTGTCAATCAATGTACCTCAATATATGTCGACAATGAAAGACAGATGGAAAATACAGAGAGCGAAACTAATGAAACAGAAGAAGAAATAAGTGATGATGGTACGGTTGATGTCAATAAGCAGAACACATTGAATAATAATGATGTTGACGATAACCTTGATGAAGTTAGTGAAGACATTGAAATATATGAGTCATTGAGAACCATACTTACTGAGATGAAAAGAAGGAAGGAGCTTGTACAAAATGTACAAACTCAACACAAAAGTAATCCCAAGAATCATGACTGTTCTTACTGCGGTAAAACATTTAAGAGGAAAAGTCGTCTTGATCTTCATCTACGAACACATACCGGTGAAAAGCCATATAAATGTTCGTATTGTGATAAGACCTTTGCTGCAAGAAATAACTTACATACCCATCTACGAACACATACCGGTGAAAAGCCATATAAATGTTCGTATTGTGAAAAGGCATTTACACAGCAAGGCACTCTCAATGATCATCTACGAACACATACCGGTGAAAAGCCATATGAATGTTCGTATTGTGATAAGGCATTTAGTAGATCAACGTACCTAACTGCCCATCTACGAACACATACCGGTGATAAACCATATAAATGTTCGTATTGTGATAAGACCTTTGCTGCAAGAAAGAGTTTACGTGACCATCTACGAACACATACCGGTGAAAAGCCATATGAATGTTCGTATTGTGATAAAGCATTTACACAGCAAGGCAGTCTCAGTGGTCATCTACGAACACATACCGGTGAAAAGCCATACAAATGTTCGCATTGTGATAAGGCCTTTGCTTGGAAAGCGCATCTCAAAGGCCACCTTCGAAGGCATTCCGGTAAGAACCCAGATGAATGATGTTCCACGTGTGGATCATACAGACGCGCGGGAATGACGTTTCCGCCTCCGTGCTACCCATCGGCAGGGCGCGGTTGATTAGCAATAATTTGAACAACTGGGCACAAACTTTCTAAAATCTTAAGATGCTATACCTGGCGTTGGGGTAAAAAGAGCGCACAGCTCGTAATGAGTTTTCTTTTCTTACCTGGATATCCTCCTTAGTTCATCACAAATAACATCCAGGAATAGGATCGATACCGTTCTCTTCCAATATTCAGCTACTGCATCTGTTGGGCGGTTATTTCTGCTACGTTTTCTACTGCAAATTCTTGGTTTTTGTTCAGATTAAAACTCAATAAGAACTCAAACTCAACCCGGCCTCTAAATCGGCGCATATTTTTGTTCTAGACAATATTGGTAAAAGCGCAGTACCTATAAGCGAGTTCAAAGTTTAAGAATCATTTTCAGTGCGCGTGCGCGTGCGATTTTATCCCGAATTTCTCACCTTCTTTTGTTTAATTAAAGAAAAAGGAAGGTTGAAACAAAAGAAGGTGAGAAATTCTGGATAAAATCGCATGGAAACGGGGAAACAAGAAAGAAACTCATTTTCTCAAGGAAGCTGACATTAGTCTGTGTCAATCAATGTACCTTATCATAATGTATGTTGACAATGAAAGACGAATGGAAAATGTTCGTACTGTAATAAGGCATTTGCACGGAAAGGTGTTCTCGGTAGTCAAAGATTAAATAGTGTTTCTTTTCCCTTTTGTCAATTCAAATGAGGGATTATAGTGCTTTGTCAAAATTTCCCCTCTCCTTCCCCTGACCATCCAATTTTTTGGCACCCCTTCTGAATCTCTCAGGCATGATCCAAGGAACTCTGTGCCAAGTTTGGTGCTTGTACTCAACAGCATGTGCACAAAATGGCCCTTTTTTGTCGCTAAGCCACCCTACTATAAGCAGGGCTGTAGCAGGCCTTGAAAAACTAGGGGGCCCGCACAAAGCAACACGTGACCACGACAAAAAATTCAATTCCACACTTGCTTTACTTTCCTGGGGAAAACTCGGAGGCTCAAACCCCAAGCCCCTCCCCTTGCTACAGCCCTGTTATAAGGCAAGAAAGGGAAGAAGGTAAACAACCCTTACTTTAAAGCCTTTATTAGTGTTGGTCGGTAAACGTTTTGCTTCATTAGCATAGGAATTTCACTTCTTAGCCAAATCTACACCAAATTCGTTCTGAATATCGATAGAGCATGATAAAATTAGCTTATTCTAATTTTTTTTAGCTTGACACATGAAATACATTTTCCGTGAATATTAAGTGGTTTAAAAATCTCTCAATTTTACAGAAACGGTATGCGTTCATAAGTGTTTTTGCCACCCAGTAATTTGAAAGCTTATATCTCGGAAACTATTGGCTTCTCGTAAGAAGAAAAGCAGTGAAAAAATTACACGGGGCGTAGCCTGGATAGACTACGTGTCATTCCTTTGAAAATAGCACTAAACTCAGCAGTACCACTACCATTACTATTTTATGCACACAACGCTTGACTCATCGCTTGGAAAACCGGAAAGCCCGGAGAAAAACCTTCGTGCCAAGGGAGAGCTAGAATAACACATCAAACAAACTCAATTCACATCTGGCAATTTGTCATAACCTGCAAGGCCATTAGCCCAAACCTATGCTGGTCGGAAGAGAGTGTTCGATGGCCTATGCTTATGCTCTAAAGGGGGCGATTGGCTTAGTTCCCTTCTCTTCAGGATTGAAATCTTTTCTGATGTTGATAATTTTCATGGTTTTGACCCCCGGGTAGGGATCAACGCACACTTGGACCCCAAACACACAGATAATATTGGGCTCTCTGTGGTCTTTCCTTTTCTCCACCTTGTGCCTTGAGGTCGGGGGGGGGGGGGGGGGGGGTGGACGCGTCACGCGAAGCATCAAGGGACAAAACGTCAATTTGTCTTCATTTGGGCCTGGACATCGAGAAGTGAGGAGATCAGGAGGTAGAAAATTGATGGGATCGGTAATGTAAACAAACAAAGTACGCGAGAATATCAAAAGTTTATGGAGAACCAGAAAGCTAGTTAGCTATTTTTATATCTCTTACATAAATTTCAAAACTAAATAAACCAAATTATTTGTAGCCGAGTCTTACAAACTACCGAGTTTTTCATCCGAAAATCGTTCAGCTCAAATGATTGCTAGGATGTTAATTTAATATGATTAGATGAAGTAATTCAGCCGTAACAAGGAAATAACTGATCCTACCATTTGGAACTCTAATAGGTTCATTCTCAGTGGAACAGGAAGTGCAAACCTTCTCAGTTCTCTCTGCCATTTTTGTTTTTCCCTCTCTCTCTCGAAATAGAGGAATGTGATTGGTCAGTTTTTACTACTATGATGCTTTGGGCGCTGTGTCCCCCTGCGTCTTGCGCCTTGAACTTGTTACATTGTAAAACAGTCGTGGTTCTTACTGTATTTTCTTTTGAATATCTTTTCATTTTGATAGATTTTACTACACAAACAGACTAGTTTGTGGTCAACTGATACGTCAGGTAAGTCAGGAATGATGTATTGGGTTGTTTATTGGATATTTAGTGCTGATTCGAGTTAGTCATTTGTAAACGACGTCAAGAAATAATCTGTGTAAAACAACGAAACGAAGATAAATATACGAGTAAAGTACAATATATGGGCATTATTCTATTCAAATACGCTTCGTTACCTGTTCTATCTTGTCAAACAATTCGATAGTGTGGTGTATTGGAGAACGTTAGTGAAGTCACAGGTATCCCAAGCTGGGTTTCTGTGATATCAGACTTATAAAGCAATGTATGGCGACCCTTAAAAAAAAATTTCAATAAGTCATACAAATAAATGTTCTAACTTATATCTCGTCTTTTCCTTTGAGTCTCTGTGAAGTTTCGTGTCATTTACATCAATATTGAGCGAGTATGGTTGTGGAGTATCCCTCGTTCTAATTTATTTATATGATTTATTGAATTTTAATTTTTTTGTAAGGATCACCATACATTGCCTTATAAGTCTAATATGATGCAACAAAAACCCAGATTCAGATACCTGTAGTGAAGTGATGCGAATACCTATGCTTTAGTATATGTAGTGCAGTGGTTTTAGACTTTGATCTGTTAGTAATAAGCCATGCCTTGACTTAGATCAGCCCAGAGGTTGTTTTAGGGTTTGATCCATGAGTTAGCCATGCCTTGACTTAGATCAGCCCAGAGGTTGTTTTAGGGTTTGATCTGTGAGTTAGTCATGCCTTGACTTAGATTAGCACCGAAGTTGTTTCAGGGTTTGATCTGTGTGTTACAGCCATGCTCTGACTTAGATCAGCACAGAAGTTGTTTCAGGGTTTGATCTGTGTGTTAGCCACATGCCCTGACTTAGATCAGCTCAGAGGTTGTTTCAACTTTTAACAAAATATAAAATCAGGATCTACCGGGTAGGGGGACATGCAGTTTGAGGACATCTGAGTGCAAACTAAGTCCAATCCATGATTGTACAATTGTATCCAAGAAAGATGAAGTTGTGTTTTCACCTCACTCATCAATTATGCCCCCCCCCTCCCTTGAAAATTCTAAATTCACTGCTGACTTCTCTTGAAATCACTGCTTGCTAAAAATTGTATTTGACATTTCTTTTAGTATGCAAATAGAGTCAAGTGACCACATAAAGAGAGAAGACATGGCAACAGATGATATGGAATCAGATTGGTTTGGCTATGCATGTAAATCAGGACAGATTTTGTTTTATTACAACATTAAGACTGGAGAACACATATGGTCAAAAAATTCTTCTTGCTCTGAAGTAAGTTTTTCCTTAGTTTAAATATATTTTGTGAACAAAGGATTTTTGGATTGTTAGAAATAATTTTATTTCCAATCTCTCTGGTCTCTGACCCATCGTAAGGGAAAGGAAGGTTTGTCCTTACTGTAATATTCAAACTCTATTACTCTGCTCTGCTATGACATGAGTGAAAAATACACTGCGCATGCTCGGAAGTTTGTCGTGTTTATAAAGAAAACCATTGGAGATTTACCGACGTTTAGTAAATCTCTAAAAATAAGGCTGTTCATGGAAAGTTAGTGCTTATTTTTTTCCTGACACATTACTTTAGTTGTTTTCTTTCCCTGGTCAAATAATATGAGAGAAATAGAGGATATTACATGGGCACGCTGAGATATGAATTTTATCTTCAAGTGTTGAAAAGTTCTCTCACGAGTGAGCATAGCGAACAAGTTAGAAATTTTCAACATGAGAAAATAAAATTTGTATCTCCCAATCGCCCATGTAATAAATCTGTTTATTATACTAATTATCAATGAAAAAAAAAAAAAGATTTGTCAAGTTTTTTTCTGCTATAAGAAGTATGTTACCATAGTGAAAATAACAAATTTTTGAAATAAAGAAATATAGGTATTTCATTGATAATCATATATAATAAATTTGCATAATGTAAGACATGTAAAAGGTTTTCCAATGGTTTTCCTCGTAAACTTGACTCGTCTATGAATTTTCTGCCAAACTTCCAAGCATGCACAGTGCGTTTTCACCCATGTCCTTTGCTCTGCTCTTCTCATCTCTCTGCTCCAGCTGTTTGCTACATTATACACAGTAATACTGCTTTATAATGAGACTGCACCATGCAGTTAAGACAATCATTGCTATACACTGCCAAAAGTATGGACTATCTTCTAGAAACTGAGATCATAGTGGCAAAGGAAATTGCCAATAGGCTTTCAGAAACACTAGAAAGAAGTGAAAACCATTCTAATTTATCTACTTTTTGTCAATCTAGAACGCCATACTCAGAGAACGGACCAGTAATATGCCTCCAAAAACCAATAAACTGTGCAGTGTGGCTACCCAGACTGAAGACTACGGCTGTGTCAATCAATGTACCTCAATATATGTCGACAATGAAAGACAAATGGAAAATACAGAGAGCGAAAGTAATGAAACAGAAGAAGAAATAAGTGATGATGGTACGGTTGATGTCAATAAGCAGAACACATTGAATAACAATGATGTTGACGATAACCTTGATGAAGTTAGTGAAGACTTTGAAATAGATGAGTCATTGAGTACCATAGTTACTGAGATGAATAGAAGGAAGGAGCTTGTACAAAATGTACAAACTCAACACAAAAGTAATCCCAAGAGTCATGACTGTTCTTACTGCAGTAAAACATTTAAGAGGAAAAGTCATCTTGATCTTCATGTACGAACCCATACCGGTGAAAAGCCATATAAATGTTCATATTGTGATAAGGCATTTATAGGGCAAGGCACTCTCAATGATCATCTACGAACACATACCGGTGAAAAGCCATATAAATGTTCGTATTGTGATAGGGCCTTTGCTGCAAGAAATAATTTACATACCCATCTACGAACACATACCGGTGAAAAGCCATATAAATGTTCGTATTGTGATAAGGCATTTACACAGCAAGGCACTCTCAATGATCATCTACGAACACATACCGGTGAAAAGCCATATGAATGTTCGTATTGTGAAAAGACATTTACTAAATCAACGTACCTAACTGCCCATTTACGAACACATACCGGTGATAAACCATATGAATGTTCGTATTGTGATAAGAAATTTACACAGAAAGGCAGTCTCAGTCGTCATCTACGGACACATACCGGTGAAAAGCCATATAAATGTTCGTATTGTGATAAGACCTTTGCTTCAAGAAAGAGTTTACGTGACCATCTACGAACACATACCGGTGAAAAGCCATATGAATGTTCGTATTGTGATAAGGCATTTAGTAGATCAACGTACCTAACTGCCCATCTACGAACACATACCGGTGAAAAGCCATATAAATGTTCGTATTGTGATAAGACCTTTGCTGCAAGAAAGAGTTTACGTGACCATCTACGAACACATACCGGTGAAAAGCCATATGAATGTTCGTATTGTGATAAGGCATTTACACAGCAAGGCAGTCTCAGTGGTCATCTACGAACACATACCGGTGAAAAGCCATATGAATGTTCGTATTGTGAGAAGGCCTTTGCTTGGAAAGCTCATCTCAAAGGCCACCTTCGAAGGCATTCCGGTAAGAACCCAGATGAATGATGTTCCACGTGTGGATCATACAGACGCGCGGGAATGACGTTTCCGCCTCCGTGCTACCCATCGGCAGGGCGCGGTTGATTAGCAATAATTTGAACAACTGGGCACAAACTTTCTAAAATCTTAAGATGCTATACCTGGCGTTGGGGTAAAAAGAGCGCACAGCTCGTAATGAGTTTTCTTTTCTTACCTGGATATCCTCCTTAGTTCATCACAAATAACATCCAGGAATAGGATCGATACCGTTGTCTTCCAATATTCAGCTACTGCATCTGTTGGGCGGTTATTTCTGCTACGTTTTCTACTGCACATTCTTGGTTTTTGTTCAGATTAAAACTCAATAAGAACTCAAACTCAACCCGGCCTCTAAATCGGCGCATATTTTTGTTCTAGACAATATTGGTAAAAGCGCAGTACCTATAAGCGAGTTCAAAGTTTAAGAATCATTTTCAGTGCGCGTGCGATTTTATCCCGAATTTCTCACCTTCTTTTGTTTAATTAAAGAAAAAGGAAGGTTGAAACAAAAGAAGTTGAGAAATTCGGGATAAAATCGCATGGAAACGGGGAAACAAGAAAGAAACTCATTTTCTCAAGGAAGCTGACATTAGTCTGTGTCAATCAATGTACCTTATCATAATGTATGTTGACAATGAAAGACGAATGGAAAATGTTCGTACTGTAATAAGGCATTTGCACGGAAAGGTGTTCTCGGTAGTCAAAGATTAAATAGTGTTTCTTTTCCCTTTTGTCAATTCAAATGAGGGATTATAGTGCTTTGTCAAAATTTCCCCTCTCCTTCCCCTGACCTTCCAATTTTTTGGCACCCCTTCTGAATCTCTCAGGCATGATCCAAGGAACTCTGTGCCAAGTTTGGTGCTTGTACTCAACAGCATGTGCACAAAATGGCCCTTTTTTGTCGCTAAGCCACCCTACTATAAGCAGGGCTGTAGCAGGCCTTGACTATAGGGGGCCCGCACAAAGCAACACGTGACCACGACAAAAAAATTCAATTCCATACTTGGTTTAGTTTTCTGAGGAAAACTCGGGGGCTCAAACCTCCAGCCCCTCCCCTTGCTACAGCCCTGTTATAAGGCAAGAAAGGGAAGAAGGTAAACAACCCTTACGTCTTTATTAGTGTTGGTCGGTAAACGTTTTGCTTCATTAGCATAGGAATTTCACTTGTTAGCCAAATTTACACCAAATTCGTTCTTTTTAGCTTTTTTTTTAGCTTGACACATGAAATAAATTTTGCGTGAATACTAAGTGGTTTAAAAATCTCTCAATTTTAGAGAGACGGTATGCGCTCATTAGTATTTTTGCCACTCAGTAAGTTGAAGCTTATATCTCGGAAACTATTGGCTTCTCGTAAGAAGAAATGCAGTGAAAAAATTACACGAGGCATAGCCTGGATAGACTGCATATCATTCCTTTGAGAATAGCACTAAACTCACCAGTACCACTACAATTACTATTTTATGCAACGTTTGACACCGCTTGGAAAACACATCAAACAAACTCAATTCACATCTGGCAATTTGTCATAACCTGCAAGGCCATTAGCCCAAACCTATGCTGGTCGGAAGAGAGTGTTCGATGGCCTATGCTTATGCTCTAAAGGGGGCGATTGGGTTAGTTCCCTTTTCTTGAGGATTGAAATCGTTTCTGATGTTAATAATTTTCATGGTTTTGACCCCCAGGTCAAACGCACACTTGGACCCCAAACACACAGATAATATTGGGCTCCCTGTGGTCTTTCTCTTTCTCCGCCCTCGCCGGGGGGTCGGAGGGTGGGGGGGGGGGGGGGGGGGGTGGACGCAGCGCAAGAAGAATCAAGGGACAAAACGTCAATTTGTCTTCATTTGGGCCTGGACATCGAGAAGTGAAAAGCTCCCGAGGTAGAAAATTGATGGGATCGGTAATGTAAACAAACAAAGTACGCGAGAATATCAAAAGTTTATGGAGAACCAGAAAGCTAGTTAGCTATTTTTATATCTCTTACATAAATTTCAAAACTAAATAAACCAAATTATTTGTAGCCGAGTCTTACAAACTACCGAGTTTTTCATCCGAAAATCGTTCAGCTCAAATGATTGCTAGGATGTTAATTTAATACGATTAGATGAAGTAATTCAGCCGTAACAAGGAAATAACTGATCCTACCATTTGGAACTCTAATAGGTTCATTCTCAGTGGAACAGGAAGTGCAAACCTTCTCAGTTCTCTCTGCCATTTTTGTTTTTCCCTCTCTCGAAATAGAGGAATCTGATTGGTCAGCTTTCACTACTATGATGCTTTGCGCGCTGTGTCCCCCTGCGTCTTGCGCCTTGAGCTTTGTACATTGTAAAACAGTCGTGGTTCTTACTGTATTTTCTTTCAAATATCTTGTCATTTTGATTGATTTTACTACACAAACAGACTGTTTTGTGGTCAACTGATACGTCAGGTAAGACAGGAATGATGTATTGGGTTGTTTAGTGGATATTTAGTGCTGTTTGTAGGATCAAAGTGCTGATGATTCGAGTTAGTCATTTGTAAACGACGTCAAGAAATAATCTGTGTAAAACAACGAAACGAAGATAAATATACGAGTAAAGTACAATATATGGGCATTATTCTATTCAAATACGCTTCGTTACCTGTTCTATCTTGTCAAACAATTCGATAGTGTGGTGTATTGGAGAACGTTAGTGAAGTCACAGGTATCCCAAGCTGGGTTTCTGTGGTATCATATCAGACTTATAAAGCAATGTATGGCGACCCTTAAAAACAAAAATTCAATAAATCATACAAATAAATGTTCTAACTTATATCTTGTTTTTGCATTTGAGTCTCTGTGAAGTTTCGTGTCATTTACATCAATATTGAGCGAGTATGGTTGTGGAGTATCCCTCGTTCTAATTTATTTGTATGATTTATTGAATTTTAATTTTTTTCTAAGGATCACCATACATTGCCTTATAAGTCTAATATGATGCAACAGAAACCCAGATTCAGATACCTGTAGTGAAGTGATGCGAATACCTATGCTTTAGTATATGTAGTGCAGTGGTTTTAGACTTTGATCTGTGAGTTAGCCATGCCTTGACTTAGATCAGCTCAGCTGGTTGTTTCAGGGTTTGATCTGTGAGTTAGCCATGCCCTGACTTAGATCAGCACAGAAGTTGTTTCAGGGTTTGATCTGTGAGTTAGCCATGCCCTGACTTAGATCAGCTCAGAGGTTGTTTCAGGGTTTGATCTGTGAGTTAGCCATGCTCTGACTTAGACCAGCTCAGAGGTTGTTTCAGGGTTTCAACAAAATGTAAAATCAGGATCTACTGGGTAGGGGGGGGGGGGACATGCAGTTCGAGGACATCTGAGTGGAAACTAAGCCCAATCCATGATTGTACAAATGTACCCAAGAAGGATAAAGTTGTTTTTTCACCTCACTCATCAATTATGCCCCCCCCCCCTCCCATGAAAATTCTAAATTCACTGCTGATCATTTCTCTTGAAATCACTGCTTGCTGAAAATTGTATTTGATATTTCTTTTAGTATGCAAATAGAGTCAGGTGACCACATAAAGAGAGAAGACATGGCAACAGATGATATGGAATCAGATTGGTTTGGCTATGCATGTAAATCAGGACAGATTTTGTTTTATTACAACATTAAGACTGGAGAACACATATGGTCAAAAAATTCTTCTTGCTCTGAAGTAAGTTTTTCCTTAGTTTAAATATATTTTGTGAACAAAGGATTTTTGGATTGTTAGAAATAATTTTATTTCCAAGCTCTTGGGTTTCTGACCCATCGTAAGGGAAAGGAAAGTTTGTCCTTACTTTAATATCCAAACTCTATTACTCTGCTCTGCTATGACATGAGTGAAAAACACACTGAGCATGCTCGGAAGTTCCTCATAAAAACCATTGGAGATTTACCAGTGTTTAGTAAATCTCTAAAAATAAGGCTGTTCATGGAAAGTTAGTGCTTATTTTTTCCCTGACACATTACTTTAGTTGTTTTCTTTCCCTGGACAAATAATGAGAGAAATTCGCATAATACAAGACATGTAAATGTCCAATGGTTTTCTTCGTAAACTCGACTCGTGTATTCACCACTTTCATATTCCCATAATGCTTTGTGTTTTGGGGGGCAACAATAGCAAAAAATACTTGAAAATTTAAAACTTTTCTAGCAGATGTTTCCTCTTATCATTGAAAAATCCAGTATCAGTTTAATCAGAGTTAATTCCACATGCATTGGAGAATGAAACGTTTGGTGTTACAGACAATGTATGGACTTACCAAGACAGTCATGACTTTTACTCGTAAACCTTTCTTTCTGATTTTTGGGAATTCTAGATAGTTACATAAGTGTTTTTAGATAATTTTTCTATAATTCTAATTAATCTTCATGGTAATATTAACGATTTTTTTCTCGTTGTTGCCCCCCCCCCCCCCAAAAAAAAAACGCAAAGCATTATGGGAATGTGAAAGTGGTGAATGAATTTTTTGCCGAACTTCCGAGCATGCACAGTGCGTTTTCACCCATGTCCTTTGCTCTGCTCTTCTTATCTCTCTGCTCCAGCTGTATGCTACATTATACACAGTAATACTGCTTTATAATGAGACTGCACCATGCAGTTAAGACAATCATTGCTATACACTGCCAAAAGTATGGACTATCTTCTAGAAACTGTGATCAAAGGCAAAGGAAATTGCCAATAGGCTTTCAGAAACACTAGAAAGAAGTGAAAACCATTCTAATTTATCTACTTTTTGTCAATCTAGAACGCCATACTCAGAGAACGGACCAGTGATATGCCTCCAAAACCAAATGAACTGTGCAGCGTGGCTACCCAGACTGAAGACTACGGCTGTGTCAATCAATGTACCTCAATATATGTCGACAATGAAAGACAGATGGAAAATACAGAGAGCGAAAGTAATGAAACAGAAGAAGAAATAAGTGATGATGGTACGGTTGATGTCAATAATCAGAACACATTAAATAACAATGATTTGAATGATAACCTTGATGAAGTTAGTGAAGATGAGTCTTTGAGTACCATAGTTACTGAGATGAAAAGAAGGAAGGGGCTTGTACAAAATGTACAAACTCAACACAAAAGTAATCCCAAGAGTCATGACTGTTCTTACTGCAGTAAAACATTTAAGAGGAAAAGTTATCTTGATGTTCATGTACGAACCCATACCGGTGAAAAGCCATATAAATGTTCGTATTGTGAAAAGGCATTTACTAGATCAACGAACCTAACTACCCATCTACGAACACATACCGGTGAAAAGCCATATGAATGTTCGTATTGTGATAAGGCATTTACACAGAAAGGCGCTCTCAATGGTCATCTACGAACACATACCGGTGAAAAGCCATATGAATGTTCGTATTGTGATAAAGCATTTACTAGATCAACGAACCTAACCGCCCATCTACGAACACATACCGGTGAAAAGCCATATAAATGTTCGTATTGTGATAAGACCTTTGCTGCAAGAAAGAGTTTACGTGACCATCTACGAACACATACCGGTGAAAAGCCATATAAATGTTCGTATTGTGATAAGGCATTTACACACAAAAGCACTCTAAGTGACCATCTACGAACACATACCGGTGAAAAGCCATATAAATGTTCGTATTGTGATAAGGCATTTACACACAAAGGCGCTCTCAATGGTCATCTACGAACACATACCGGTGAAAAGCCATATAAATGTTCGTATTGTGATAAGGCATTTACACAGAAAGGCGCTCTCAATGGTCATCTACGAACACATACCGGTGAAAAGCCATATGAATGTTCGTATTGTGATAATGCATTTACACACAAAGGCAGTCTCAGTCGTCATCTACGAACACATACCGGTAAAAACCATCATAATGTTCGCATTGTGAGAAGGCCTTTGCTTGGAAAGCTCATCTCAAAGGCCACCTTCGAAGGCATTCCGGTAAGAACCCAGATGAATGATGTTCCACGTGTGGATCATACAGACGCGCGGGAATGACGTTTCCGCCTCCGTGCTACCCATCGGCAGGGCGCGGTTGATTAGCAATAATTTGAACAACTGGGCACAAACTTTCTAAAATCTTAAGATGCTATACCTGGCGTTGGGGTAAAAAGAGCGCACAGCTCGTAATGAGTTTTCTTTTCTTACCTGGATATCCTCCTTAGTTCATCACAAATAACATCCAGGAATAGGATCGATACCGTTCTCTTCCAATATTCAGCTACTGCATCTGTTGGGCGGTTATTTCTGCTACGTTTTCTACTGCAAATTCTTGGTTTTTGTTCAGCTTAAAACTCAATAAGAGCTCAAACTCAACCCGGCCTCTAAATCGGCGCATATTTTTGTTCTAGACAATATTGGTAAAAGCGCAGTACCTATAAGCGAGTTCAAAGTTTAAGAATCATTTTCAGTGCGCGTGCGCGTGCGATTTTATCCCGAATTTCTCACCTTCTTTTGTTTAATTAAAGAAAAAGGAAGGTTGAAACAAAAGAAGGTGAGAAATTCGGGATAAAATCGCATGGAAACGGGGAAACAAGAAAGAAACTCATTTTCTCAAGGAAGCTGACATTAGTCTGTGTCAATCAATGTACCTTATCATAATGTATGTTGACAATGAAAGACGAATGGAAAATGTTCGTACTGTAATAAGGCATTTGCACGGAAAGGTGTTCTCGGTAGTCAAAGATTAAATAGTGTTTCTTTTCCCTTTTGTCAATTCAAATGAGGGATTATAGTGCTTTGTCAAAATTTCCCCTCTCCTTCCCCTGACCTTCCAATTTTTTGGCACCCCTTCTGAATCTCTCAGGCATGACCCAAGGAACTCTGTGCCAAGTTTGGTGCTTGTACTCAACAGCATGTGCACAAAATGGCCCTTTTTTGTCGCTAAGCCACCCTACTATAAGCAGGGCTGTAGCAGGCCTTGAAAAACTAGGGGCCCGCACAAAGCAACACGTGACCACGACAAAAAAATTCAATTCCATACTTGGTTTAGTTTTCTGAGGAAAACTCGGGGGCTCAAACCTCCAGCCCCTCCCCTTGCTACGGCCCTGTTATAAGGCAAGAGAGGGAAGAAGGTAAACAACTCTTACTTTAAAACCTTTATTAGTGTTGGTCGGTAAACGTTTTGCTTCATTAGCATAGGAATTTCACTTGTTAGCCAAATTTACACCAAATTCGTTCTGAATATCGAAAGAGCATGATAAAATTAGCTTATTCTAATTTTTTTTTTAGCTTGACACATGAAATAAATTTTGCGTGAATACTAAGTGGTTTAAAAATCTCTCTATTTTATGCAACGTTTGACACCGCTTGGAAAACACATCAAACAAACTCAATTCACATCTGGCAATTTGTCATAACCTGCAAGGCCATTAGCCCAAACCTATGCTGGTCGGAAGAGAGTGTTCGATGGCTTATGCTTATGCTCTAAAGGGGGCGATTGGCTTAGTTCCCTTTTCTTGAGGATTGAAATCGTTTCTGATGTTAATAATTTTCATGGTTTTGACCCCCAGGTAGGGACCAACGCACACTTGGACCCCAAACACACAGATAATATTGGGCTCCCTGTGGTCTTTCTCTTTCTACGCCCTCGCCAGGGGGTCGGAGGGTGTGTGTGAGTGTGTGTGTGTGTGTGGGGGGGGGGGGGGGGGGGGGGGGGGGTGGACGCAGCGCAAGAAGAATCAAGGGACAAAACGTCAATTTGTCTTCATTTGGGCCTGGACGTCGAGAAGTGAAAAGCTCCCGAGGTAGAAAATTGATGGGATCGGTAATGTAAACAAACAAAGTACGCGAGAATATCAGAAGTTTATGGAGAACCAGAAAGCTAGTTAGCTATGTTATATATCGCACATAAATTTTAATTTCGAATAAATTGCATAAAATTCAAAACTAAATAAAGCAAATTATTTGTAGCAGAGTCTCTCTGCCATTTTTGTTTTTCCCTCCCTCGAAATAGGGGGCTATGATTGGTCAGTTTTCACTACTATGATGCTTCGCGCGCTGTGTCCAGCCTTGCGCCTTGAGCTTGTTACACTGTAAAACAGTCGTGGTTCTTACTGTATTTTCTTTCAAATATCTTGTCATTTTGATTGATTTTACTACACAAACAGACTGTTTTGTGGTCAACTGATACGTCAGGTAAGTCAGGAATGATGTATTGGGTTGTTTAGTGGATATTTAGTGCTGTTTGTAGGATCAAAGTGATGATGATTCGAGTTAGTCATTTGTAAACGACGTCAAGAAATAATCTGTTTAAAACAACAAGATAAATATACGAGTAAAGTACAATATATGGGCATTATTCTATTCAAATACGCTTCGTTACCTGTTCTATCTTGTCAAACAATTCGATAGTGTGGTGTATTGGAGAACGTCAGTGAAGTCACAGGTATCCCAAGCTGGGTTTCTGTGGTTTCATATCAGACTTATAAAGCAATGTATGGCGACCCTTAAAAAAAATAATTCAATAAATCATACAAATAAATGTTCTAACTTATATCTCGTTTTAAAGTTTGATCTGTGAGTTAGCCATGCCCTGAATTAGATCAGCATGGAAGTCGTTTCAGGGTTTGATCTGTGAGTTAGCCATATACCCTAGCTGACGTAGATCAGCCCAGAGGTTGTTTCAGGGTTTGATCTGTGAGTTAGCCATATACCCTAGCTGACGTAGATCAGCACAGAAGTTGTTTCAGGGTTTGATCTGTGAGTTAGCCATATACCCTAGCTGACGTAGATCAGCCCAGAGGTTGTTTCAGGGTTTCAACAAAATGTAAAATCAGGATCTACTGGGTAGGGGGGGGGGGGGGGGGGGACATGCAGTTCGAGGACATCTAAGTGCAAACTAAGCCCAATCCATGATTGTACAATTTTATACAAGAAGGATGAAGTTGCTTTTTCACCTCACTCATCAATTATGCCCCCCCCCCCTCCCATGAAAATTCTAAATTCACTGCTGATTTCTCTTGAAATCACTGCTTGCTAAAAATTGTATTTGATATTTCTTTTAGTATGCAAATAGAGTCAGGTGACCACATGAAGAGAGAAGACATGACAACAGATGATATGGAATCAGATTGGTGTGGCTATGCATGTAAATCAGGACAGATTTTGTTTTATTACAACATTAAGACTGGAGAACACATATGGTCAAAAAATTCTTCTTGCTCTGAAGTAAGTTTTACCTTGGTTTAAATATATTTTGTGAACATTTAGGATTTTTGGATTGTTAGAAATAATTTTCTGACCCATCGTAACTGAATGAAAAGTTTGTCCTTACTTTAATATCCAAACTTTATTACTCTGCTCTGCTCTGAAACGAGTGAAAAATACACTGCGCATGCTCGGAAGTTTGTCGTGTTTACAAAGAAAACCATTTGAGATTTACCAGCGTTTAGTAAATCTCTAAAAATAAGGCCTTTCATGGAAAGTTAGTGCTTATTTTTTTCCTGACACATTACTTTAGTTGTTTTTCTACCCTAGTCAAATAATGAGAGAAATTCACATAGTATAAGACATGTAAATGTCCAATGGTTTTCTTCATAAATTCGTCTCGTCTATTCACCACTTTCACATTCCCATAATACTTTGTGTTTTTGGGGGGCAACAATAGCAAAAAATATTTGAAAATTTAAAACTTTTCTAGCAGATGTTTCCTCTTATCATTGAAAAATCCAGTATCAGTTTAATCAGAGTTAATTCCACATGCATTGGAGAATGAAACGTTTGGTGTTACAGACAATGTATGGACTTACCAAGACAGTCATGACTTTTACTTGTAAACCTTTCTTTCTGATTTTTTGGAATTCTAGATAGATACATAAGTGTTTTTTTAGATGATTTTTCTACAATTCTTATAAATCTTCATGGTAATATGTTGCCCTTCAAAAACGCAAAGCATTATGGGAATGGGAAAGTGGCAAAGGATTTTTTTGCGAGACTTCCGAGCATGCTCAGTGCGTTTTCACCCATGTCCTTTGCTCTGCTCTTCTCATCTCTCTGCTGTATGCTACATTATACACAGTAATACTGCTTTATAATGAGACTGCACCATGCAGTTAAGACAATCATTGGTATACACTGCCAAAAGTATGGACTATCCTCTAGAAACTGAGATCATAGTGGCAAAGGAAATTGCCGATAGGCTTTCAGAAACACTAGAAAGAAGTGAAAACCATTCTAATTTATCTACTTTTTGTCAATCTAGAACGCCATACTCAGTGTACGGACCAGTAATATGCCTCCAAAAACAAATAAACTGTGCAGCGTGGCTACCCAGACTGAAGACTACGGCTGTGTCAATCAATGTACCTCAATTTATGTCGACAATGAAAGACAAATGGAAAATACAGAGAGCGAAAGTAATGAAACGGAAGAAGAAATAAGTGATGATGGTACGGTTGATGTCAATAAGCAGAACACATTAAATAACAATGATGTTGACGATAACCTTGATGAAGTTAGTGAAGACTTTGAGATAGATGAGTCATTGAGTACCATAGTTACTGAGATGAAAAGAAGGAAGGAGCTTGTTCAAAATGTACAAACTCAACACAAAAGTGATCCCAAGAGTCATGACTGTTCTTACTGCGGTAAAACATTTAAGTGGAAAAGTCATTTTGATCTTCATGTACGAACCCATACCGGTGAAAAGCCATATGAATGTTCATATTGTGATAAGGCATTTACACGGCAAGACACTCTCAATGTTCATCTACGAACACATACCGGTGAAAAACCATATGAATGTTCGTATTGTGATAAGGCATTTACACAGAAAGGCACTCTAAGTGACCATCTACGAACACATACCGGTGAAAAGCCATATAAATGTTCGTATTGTGATAAGACCTTTGCTGCAAGAAATAATTTACGTCACCATCTACGAACACATAAGGGGCTTGTACAAAATGTACAAACTCAACACAAAAGTAATACCAAGAGTCATGACTGTTCTTACTGCAGTAAAACATTTAAGTGGAAAAGTCATCTTGATCTTCATCTACGAAGGCATACCGGTGAAAAGCCTTATAAATGTTCGTATTGTGATAAGGCATTTACACGGCAAGACATTCTCAATGATCATCTACGGACACATACCGGTGAAAAGCCATATAAATGTTCGTATTGTGATAAGACCTTTGCTGCAAGAAAGAGTTTATGTGACCATCTACGAAAACATACCGGTGAAAAGCCATATAAATGTTCGTATTGTGATAAGGCATTTAGACAGCAAGGCAGTCTCAATGATCATCTACGGACACATACCGGTGAAAAGCCATATAAATGTTCGTATTGTGATAAGGTCTTTGCTGCAAGAAAGAATTTACGTGACCATCTACGAATACATACCGGTGAAAAGCCATATAAATGTTCGTATTGTGATAAGGCATTTACACAGAAAGGCAATCTCAGTGGTCATCTACGAACACATACCGGTGAAAAGCCTTATAAATGTTCGTATTGTGATAAGGCATTTACTGCAAGAAAGAGTTTACGTGACCATCTACGAACACATACCGGTGAAAAGCCATATAAATGTTCCTATTGTGATAAGACCTTTACTGCAAGAAAGAGTTTACGTTACCATCTACGAACACATACCGGTGAAAAGCCATATGAATGTTCGTATTGTGATAAGGCATTTACACAGCAAGGCAGTCTCAATGATCATCTACGAACACATACCGGTGAAAAGCCATATGAAAAGCCATAGGATCGATACCGTTCTCTTCGAATATTCAGCTACTGCATCTGTTGGGTGGTTATTTCTGCTACGTTTTCTACTGCAAATTCTTGGTTTTTGTTCAGATTAAAACTCAATGAGAACTCAAACTCAACTCGGCCTCTAAATCGGCGCATATTTTTGTTCTAGACAATATTGGTAAAAGCGCAGTACCTATAAGCCAGTTCAAAGTTTAAGAATCGTTTTCAGTGCGCTTGCGATTTTATTCCGAATTTCTCACCTTCTTTTGTTTAATTAAAAAAAAAGAAGGTTGAAACAAAAGAAGGTGAGAAATTCGGGATAAAATGGCATGCGTACTGAAAACGATTCTTAAACTGTGAACTGGCTTATATTGTTACCCATGACTGAATAGCTTTGGTTATAGACCCCTTGTGCGTGACGTCAAAGTAGAGCTCAGTAGACCTCATCGGCTTGGGTTTAATGTTGTCCCATTTCAGACCACGTGTCATTCCCCAGAGTATCACTTCATTGTTTAACGGTTGCGCATGAGAAGATACATGAATATGGATACAACTTAAACAAAGAATCTTATTCTCAAGAGAATGACACGTGGTCTGAAATGGGACAACAATACCCCAAGCCGATGAGGTCTATTCATAGTCATGTGAATATGATAATTAATGCCCTAGGGAATTATATATATGTAAATGAGGTATATATAAAGGAATAAACAAATCCCTCGGTGCCACTTATTCTAACTCACGGCAAGAGTAAGAGCTGACTTTAGTTGAATTTTGGATCCCGCTTGCTCGCTGTTTAAAGTTTACTGTTCATGGAAGGTCAGGAGCAGGTTCCCGTTCTTCCTGCGCCAGAAGATGTACGTCAGTTAGTGGTTCCCGTCGCTGCTGTGGGTGAAATGCCAAGAGAAGAGGCGGTTGTTTGTCAGAACGCCGAGAATTAAGCGAATGACGAACCACGTGTAGTTCAGGACGCTCCACAATTGCCAGTTCATGAGGTGAGGTTTTGTGTTGCTTAAATTCGATTAGTAAAACGTAAGAATTTTGTTTATTAGTTCGCGGTCAGTAGGTTGTTAGGCCATAAATTTATTTCGTTTATTTCAAATTTAGTTTCGTTTTAATTCGTGGGTTGTTCTCGCGATTTTTTAAGTTTGTTAAGCGGTATTTTTATCGTTAGTTCCAATTATTTATTATTCACAATTATTTGCGAAGCCTCTTTAAGTCAGTGTTTGCGAAACTTTGTGGGTTGTTGAGGTATATTAAAGTGGACGGTTCGAATAGCTCTGTGGTTTGTCGAGCTATAGGTTTACGGTTTGCATAGCTCTGTGGTTTGTTGGGCTATAAGTTTATGGTTTGTAAAGCTCTGTGGTTTGTTGGGCTATAAGTTTACGGTTTGCATAGCTCTGAGGTTTGTTGGGCTATAAGTTTATGGTTTGTAAAGCTCTGGTTTGTCGAGCTATATAGGTTTACGGTTTGCATAGCTCTGTGGTTTGTCGAGCTATAGGTTTACGGTTTGCATAGCTCTGTGGTTTGTCGAGCTATAGGTTTACGGTTTGCATAGCTCTGTGGTTTGTCGAGCTATAGGTTTACGGTTTGCATAGCTCTGTGGTTTTTCGGGCTTTAAATTTACGTTTTAATAGCTCTGTGGTTTGTCGAGCTATAAGTTTACGGTGCGTAGCTCTGTGGTTTGTCGAGCTATAAGTTTACGGTGCGTAGCTCTGTGGTTTGTCGAGCTATAAGTTTACGGTTTGCATAGCTCTGTGGTTTGTCGGGCTATAAGTTTATGGTTTATAAAGCTCTGTGGTTTGTCGGGCTTTAAATTTACGTTTTAATAGCTCTGTGGTTTGTCGAGCTATAAGTTTACGGTGCGTAGCTCTGTGGTTTGTCGAGCTATAAGTTTACGGTGCGTAGCTCTGTGGTTTGTTGAGTTATAAGTTTATGGTTTGCGTAGCTCTGTGGTTTGTCGAGCTGTAGGTTTACAGTTGTGAAGCTGTGGTTTGAGTATTTATTAGCTTTGGGGTTTGTGAGCGATAAGTTTACGGCTTGCATAGTTCTGTAGTTTGCGAGTCCTAGTTTTCAGGGTGAATGGTTCTGGGATTCTTGAGCTATAAGTTTACGGTTTGCCAAGCTCTTTGGTTTAAAAAAAAAAAACATTTTTATTGTCTAGCTCTGCTGTTTGTTAAGTTTAAATTAAATGTAGTGCTGGCGGAGCTTTATGGTTTGTCGACCTTGAAATATTATGGTTATGATTTTATTATCTATTCATACATATTTTCTTTACATTTCACATGCATTCACATTCACCTTAGCGCGTAAGTGTTTTCGTAGACTATTCTGTTGAATGTTTAATTTTAAGTTAAGTGTTTGCAAAGCTCTGGTTTGAGCATTCTGTTAAGGGTGTGCAAAGCTCTGTGAAGCTCCTTTTACTTACTCTCACGTGCACTCATATTTCCTCTTTAGCATTTTAACAATATCTTCACACATTCGGTTTTGGTTTGTTTATGTTTGGTCACCGTAGCTTATTATGGTCTACTTGTCTGTTGTATAGTCACCTGGAGAAATGAAAGCGGTGATCGCTAGACTGAAAAAGCTAGAAGAGGCTCAACAACAGACGGTCAACTCGAAGCTTGCAGAAATAAGGCAGTTGGTCTCATCGAAGGCCGTTGTGTTTAATAGAGATCATATGATGGACCTATTGCTTGGCTTGAAGCTGGTGGCGCGAGAGAGACGAAGCACCCTAAAACGTCCTACTACGCAACGGTGTTAGAGGCCATGAGGGAAAGGTTGTCATCCCCTGATGACCAGATCAAGAAGTATGCGTCGGTATTGTTGGGGGACAAAGATTATGAGCGAGTTATGGAGGCCATGGCGAAGGTGGATAAGGCTACTAAAACATCAATAGCGGGGAGTTCTACAAGCACAGTCAGCAGGAGTGGTGGAGGTGGCCGCTTCTCGAATATCCAATGCTTTCAGTGCCTGGCGTATGGGCATGTCCGCAGCGGCCAGAAGGACGTCAGCCTCCACCTAAGAGAGGAAGGTGGTCACGTGATACATCTGGCTGAGCTATTGGTCCTCGGATTGTTGATTTACACTTGTGTAATAGTTATGGAATAAACTCCGTTAATATTTACTATGTGTTTATGTCTTGTTTGGTTGTTGTTATTTATTTTTGTGGGGGGTTATTACTATCAGCTTTCCCAATTAGGGTGAGTGGACTCCCATTGGCGACCCCTTTTCTGGATAGCCTTTGGACGACCTGATTCCAGGCGTGTGAGGTCTGCTCCCTCCTGATCGGGAACCCCATCCGTTCTTTTGTTTAAAAAAAAAAAAAAAAAAAAAATGTTCGTTTCCCTTTTCTTTTAGATTCCCCTTTGTAAGAAAAGACGAATGGAGGGGAGCGTTTATGTAGACTTCGATTCTCAAGTATGTTCTGTTTAGAGTCGAAGGGAGTGCTCATGGGTCAATATGGATGGGGTTCCCGTTCAGGAGGGGCAGCCTTGTGCGTGGGTTGTCTCAAGTATCCTTTCTGGCTCTCAAAACCCACAACTTGCTTCGCTGTGTTTAAGAACTCCTACCTTGTTTGTTGCGGAGGGGATTCACACGAACCCGGACGCCTGGGAAAAGATCTTGATGGGTCATCCGCTGACTGACAAGTTAATGGATTGGATACGGAATAAAGTTGACATTTGGAAATTTGGACAGCCTTTCGAAGGGGTATTCAAGAAGACTTTGTATGACTCTAACTTCCCAGTTAAGGGAACAAATTTTGGCATGTAGAGCGCAGGTGAATGTCAAGACCCTACAACGTTTTCAAGGGAAATGCATCTCTTTCAGTCTGGCGGTCCCGGCGGTCAAGTTGTTTATAAGGTCAATAAGTTCGGCAATTGGTTTGGCAACGGATAGTGGTCAAGTTAAGTTGAGTGTGACTTTGCGTGAGGAATTAGAACATTCGCGATTTCTTGATTCGTGGAAGGATGTGTTGCCCTGGCGTCAAGAGAAACATCTACGCTTGTCGGTGTCTACTGATGCATCCGGGTATAGTTGGGGTTGTGTGGTTCACCTACCCTCTGGAGACCGAGCTTTTCGAGACTTGTAGATGGCCAGTGAGCTTCACCTTAATATATCGACTTTGAGGTTATTCTAGGTCCATCCAAGACAGGCTATAAACCTGCTTAATGTCCTTATGGTTTGGTAGCATGCCGCATGAGCCGATTTTAATGTAAATTCAGAAACTAACATGCAGTTGATTGACTTAATAATCTCTTTATTTAAGTGTCTAGTCGTTCTAGTGCTTTCGCACTAATAGGAGACACTTTTCACTCACACACACTACCACTACATTCAGTATTTTATGCACACAACGCTCACTCACATGTTGATTTTTACGGAGGGAGGAAACCGGAGTACCCGGAGAAAACCCTCATAGCACAGGAGAGAACAACACATGAAACAAACTCAATTCACATATGGCGACCGCAGGGCTCAAACCAGATGCCCGAGCCTTTGGAACCACAGTGGTGAAAGGCGACGCGTTAGCAGCGTACGCCAGCCATGCTACCCTGCTACCAAAGCGCTTGTCTATTCCAGCCCTTGCCCCGAGTTCCGAAGCTATTCTCACCGTCCGTGGCATGTCCAGGTTGCAGTTACCCGAATAACGAGTGCTTTTGTTTCTGTCAACAATGTGGTTTGGCGAGGAGGTCTATTTCGATGTGTCCAGATGAGGCTGCGAGACAAAAGTTGGAAATTGACGAGGGTGCTATTGCTAGTCGAGTACAGCAGCTATCTGAGCAGCGTTTGTCTTCGAAGTATGCAAAACAGAAGACCTCGTTGGAAAAAGAATTCGGGAATTACTTGTTGAATCTCCATTCTCCAAAAACACTGATGTCGGCAGTGCCAGGTGATGTGATTTCGTTCCTCATTTGGAAAGATCGAAATGGTAGGACTCAAGTCCATCAGCCAACCTGCCGGTTTTCTCGAAGCCAGAGAGGGGCTGCGGAGTGCCAATGTCCTAAGCGCTTAGCCTTTGGTACTGTTGATGCTTTAATTGGTAAGCTTCGTTCAATTTTCTGTAATATTGGTCGAGGAAGTGAATGGCATTCGTTGCTGGGCGTAGGCAATCCAGTTGCGTGCGCAACTACTTAACAGATGTGAGGGAGGAGCAACTCAAGGCAAGGGTAGTACCTCGGTAAGCTGAACCAGTTCTGCTAGCAGACTTGGAAGTAATTTGTTCCTATATTCACGCGGAACTTTTGAAGAGTGCCCAACTCTCGGCTGCGCAGGTGTATGTGCTTGTCAGAGATCAAGCGATCTTCAAGGCGTTATTCTTTGCGGAAGACCGCGCGTCGGACTTGTTTCAGTTAAAGACTGAGGATGTTTTTCGTTTGCCAGATAATTCAGGATTGCTTCTCAATGACTGTTGGAGGCGAAGACGCTGCGTGAGGGTGATGTCCACGTGTTCGCCTTTAAAAGAGGCAGTAACAAGATCATGTCCAGTCTGGGGGATTGAGTTGTATGTCAAGATGTGTGATTTGTTGAAGGTTAAGCTATCTCCTGGATTTCTCTTTCGCCCTGTGTCAAAGACAGGTACTATTGTTTTTAATCAATTTGACGCCGTTGCTGCGCAAGCGAGATTGAATACGTATACAAAGAGTTTGAGTGGACGTCTGTCAGGTGATCGATTTACCATGCATGGTTTTCGAAGTGGAGCTGCAGTATCTCTAGCGCTGGCCGGAGTTGGTTTGCGGGACATTATGGATGATATTGGATGGAAATCTAGCAAGACTGCGTTACACTATATTAAACTGCAAAAGGTAATGAATCCCTCTGGAGCCGCGTCAATATTGGCGGATTTGGATCCGCAGCTAGGACAGACTTATAAGGACTGGAATACTTTAAAGGGATTTGTTCCGTTCTTTTGATCATTATATTTATGTAGCTGAAAAAAAGTGTTATATATGTGTGATTGTGGGTGGATTAGGTTTGGGAAAGGGGTTATCGATAATGTAGAGATGTATGGACGAGTTTACGGTTTAGGTTTAGTGTACCAACATATTCGGGTGTTGATGAGAGATTCGGGGAAGGCAGAGTGGATATTCGCATACCTCATTAATATCAATACATAGGGCAGAATATTATACTATTCATAGTCATGTGAATATGATAATTAATGCCCTAGGGAATTATATATATGTAAATGAGGTATATATAAAGGAATAAACAAATCCCTCGGTGCCACTTATTCTAACTCACGGCAAGAGTAAGAGCTGACGACCCACCCACCCACCCGCGAGCAAGCGGGATCAACTCTTACATTCCACTCTGTTCTGGGTTACCTTGGACTCAGTCCCAGGCAGAGTGGATATTCGCATACCTCATTAATATCAATACATAGGGCGGAATATTATACTATTTGGAGAACAAAACAAAATAATTGAATCTCCTGAGAATTGGAAATCGATCAGTTTTAATGTTAGTAAGTTTTTGAGGCAGGGGCACTATAGTCCTCAGTGGTCGAGTCGATATCCTAAAGAGTTCTATTATTAAAATTCAAGTTCAATTTCTACTTGTTTGACGGAGCTACATGATTGTATTTTCATAGTTTCAATTTCACTTTCATTCTAATGTTGAATCGCGAACAACGAAAGCGAAAAGTTGACTTTGGCGGGGATAATACATTTGAAGTTAGAAATAAAGGTCATTATACAACTATTTCAATTAACGTTGATATCGGGAGATCTGAAATGAATTGGTGGGTGTCAACATGAATTTGTGTGAATTATAAGTGACACAAATTAGCAATTCAATACCATTCAAGCGTGATTGCAACTATGTATTTGCAATATTTATGAGATGAGCATTGAGCCTCCCACAATTCATATAGGTCCCAAATCAACCTTTTCAGATCTCCCGTCATCAACGTTGATAGACCTCTTTACCTTCGTATGCAAATTGCCCATTTCAGACCACATGACATTCCCTTGAGAAATGTTCTTTTGTTAAAATATTTACACATGAAAGAATCAACTCCCAAGAGTGGCATCACGTGGTCTGAAATGGGCACAAGTAACAACGAAGGTAAAGAGGTCTATTGAAATAGGTGTATCATGGGTGATTTGCTCGCTAGCGTAATCGCAAGCGCGCGGTGAAATCGCACGTGTAGCCATCCTTGCACAGGTGACGCGATAGCTGAAAAAATCGCAAAAAAAAAGTTGCGAGAAATCAAGAAAGTTGAAATTTTCGCAACAAACTCATGGACTTTGTTGCTCGCGTGGCCACTCTGTAACTTTTTCCTTGCACTCGCAACGCAACTAAAGCTTATCCATCTAATAAAGTGCAAGAACCAAAACAAGGCTTCGTTTCCTTTTAGAAATGTTGGCCGCTCGTGTAGCCACCACAGCGTGTTGGGGATTTTAAAAAATCGCGTCGCCTGTGCAAGCAAAAAATTGCTCGTGTAGCCGCGGCTTTAAACTTGGAGAGAGGGCAAATGCACCATACATTTGAAGTTGATAGCTCAAAAGATCTCGTCCACAAGGGCAAAATCAACCTGTAAACATGGAGACAGGGCAAATCTGCCGTTATTTTGTTCCTTCGAGCAATAAAGCACTTAGATAACAGTCAAAAAGTTCATATGCTAAAGAACATTTAGTTAACACAGTTGTGGACAACCATCAAAACATGTCATTCAAACGGGGAAACAAGAAAGAAACTCATTTTCTCAAGAAAGCTGACATTAGTCTGTGTCAATCAATGTACCTTATCATAATGTATGTTGACAATGAAAGACGAATGGTAGTCATCTACGAACAGATAACGGCAAAAAACATGAGTACCAGGTATTGTTTTTGTTTTAATTGTTTGCGAGTTTTAGTTGGGCAATAATCCGTACAAGTTAGGATCCTTTTCAAAAACCCATCAGACGTTTTTGCGATTAGGTAGTATATATTAGGGACTGGTCAGAAATTAGCAGGGGGAGGGGAGTGGAGATTTAAAGTCGCATGCCGAAAATGAAGTGACACTCCCTAGCAATGGGAATGAAATTTCCTGACCCTACCCATTAGGTGACCCTAAAAAGTCATGACCCTCCCCCTCCACAGATAATACCTCCCAAAACAACTGATCTGCCATTAAACATATATATATCCAGAAACCCTGAATATTTATAAACCTAGGAATTCATATGAGTGTATGTAAAAGCATCTTTCTTTGATATCAAGCAATATGCCTTTAGTAACTATGAATGAGAATGTTGGCAGTGATGATTATGATTATGATGATATCAATAGCAGTGCCACGGCACCACAGTGATGCTAAGCATTCTTGCTAGAGAAAACTTTGCATTGATTTGTTTTATAGCTTTTATCTTCTCTTGTAAACAAGTAAATCAAGACAAGATTGTTCAGGGGATTTTGTTTTTGGAAGGGGGTAAGAGTAATGATCACCTTAGTCTGGAGCACCAAGGGGGGTTTGGGGAAAATTTTAAATTCAGAGAGCCTCGGAAATTCGATTTCCAGTGTTATGAGGGGCATCTACAAGAGCATAAATTTATGTGACCTTCCCTTTTTCACTGCCTATTTTTTCATGACCCTCCCTTTTTAGGGGCTCAAAAAGTTATGACCCTCCCCCCTTTTTCACCCCCTCCCCCCTGCTAATTTCTGACCAGTCCCTTAGCACTATAATGAGTAATAATGGACAGAGAATGATAATTATTAACTCTACTTAAACAATGCCTGATTGCTGGTATCGAGCATTTAGAGCGAGTCTATTCGGTATCACGTGACATTTCTTTTGATCTAAATGTCTTTTTTGGTGGACAACATTAATGACATTGAATAATTTATTTTATCATTCAAATTATTTTTTCCGTCATTTTGATTGGCCGAGAGAACTGCAAATAACTGCCTACAAATAACGGTCTGCTCATGCGCATTACGGTGCAAGGCCATCTTGCTGCAAATAATAACGGTTTGCTCATGCGCAGTAACGCTGTATTTGACAATGGCTCGCTTCCCTGAAAAAATGAGCTGACTTCTTTGTTATTGTTTGACTTGCACTGCCCCTCAAAGATTAGAAAAAATAATTTGAATGATAAAACAATTATTGAACTCGGTTATCGCAAAATATCGAGATTTGTTAGTGTCTTGCAAGCACTGAATTATTTGCCTCTGCCTTCGGCATCGCTTGCTCGCCACTAACAAATCACCATATTTTGCTCAACCTCGTCCAATAATTGCTTATCAGTCGCAACTCGCAAATATATTCCTTCTTTCTTTCGTCCTTCGTAATTCTCTCCTTCACTTCTGTCGCTCTTTCTTTCTTTAGTTTATCGTTATCCTTTTTACATTTTTACAAAACGGCTTTAATTTAGTTGTTTTTTGATTAACACTTTGCTTGGCCCGGTCGGAACTACATCACAACTTAAAAAACATTTTCAGTATATTTAGATACGATTGGTTACTGGTTGATATATTGGCTGCAAGTGTTTTTCTTGAGAACCTCTCGCATAAACAAACGCGCTGATTGGCTGGCTATACTGCATTAACAAGGGCGGATCCAGGGGGAGGGTCGGGGGGGGGGGGGGGGGGGGGGTCAGGACCCCCCTGTCAAATTTAAGTTCAAATATTTTTATCAATGAGTATATCCTAAAATAAAGATAAAAAGTTTTTTTTCTGAGAGAAGGCTTAATTTCAATATTCATTTTAATATTAATCAATGCCGTAAGTTTAAGCAGCTCATAAACGCTTCAGTATTTGGGCTTCCTGTGGTAAAATGCGCCTGGGATTCCTGTGCCAACCAAATTTTCCCCTGGGACCCCCCCTTTTGAAAAATCCTGGATCCGCCCTTGGACGACAACATAGTCCCCAAAAAAAATATTTATAAAAATACTATACAGCTGTATCGAATATAAACACTCTTAAAGCCAGAGAGAAGCAAACTTATGAAAAACAAATCGTAGCCTGATCATCTCTGTATCACTACATAAATGTATCACTACGTAGTTACTTAGCGAAGAAGGAAAACTCAAAGAAGCAAAACGAACCAGGAAGACTGACATTTTGAATTCGTCTAAACAGCATTGAATTCGCCATGATTGTAGAACCTAAAACTGTGAGAATCTTTGGGATTCTTCAAGTATTTATTGCCCTTTGTATGCATGTTCTTGCCATCATTCAAATCGTTCTCGTTCCTTCCTGGGGCTCGATTTTCGCTGGAGGAATATGGTGTGGATCATTCGTAAGTATGCCTATGACTGGCATCACGTAATTCTCTCAGTCCTCATCAAAATGTATTTCGTATCTGAGACGGCGATTTTAATGATATATTTTGAAATTCGTAGACTATAGCACTGCAGATTTTTCAACAAGTGAATCCATCGAAAATACTGCTTCAAAATAAGACTTCGTCGTTTGTTGAAAAGACTCAGATACACGGTGCAACATTGCTTGCAACATTATGATTACGGTACTTTTTCAGCAGCCAAATCAGAGAAAATTTCGATATTTTACGAGGATGATACAAATAACATAAAAATAATAAGACAGACGTTTACATTTTTATATTTTAGTGTGATGTTGTTTTGCATTGGTTTGTGTCAATAATTTGCCTTTTCTGCTAGAAAGGTCGAAATGTGATGGATACGATAATGCTAGGGTTGTCTGTGGAAGGTTGTGTGATCGTGATAGCAATATTACTACCTTGTCTGATTGCAGGTTGTATTTACTGGTTGTATTGGATATCTTGTGGCTCGAAAACGAACAAATAGAAATCCACATAGACGTACGGTAAGAAAGAAATTGAAATTGAAAGAGATGTAATTCACTGTGTCATTGCATAGCTACAATTAGTAAAGAATATAGCATCGTCACTGTGAATCGTTGATGCCAACTGCCAATGAAATACTTATGTATGCATGTCACAACAGCATATCAGAAGTCACATATATACAAAAACCGATGGCCGGCGACAAAAGAGACAACTGCAAAAGTGAACCCTGAGCTCGTCGTCGTGGCATCAATAGCGACCCTACTGAACTCATTTGCAAAATCTACGACGCGACTTCAACCGGAAAAGTAAATAATTTCTCTTTGGGGTTCTACTATTAGGGATTTCATTGAAAACATTGTCAGTAAAGTTAACTCATCCACAGGGAAGACAGACTTTGGAGGCACGAAACCCAAACGTGAACTGAGTTCTTTACACATCCGGTTGACGTCGATCGCAGTCGCAGATTTTGCAAATCTTAAGGTCGCTAATACACGGAGCTCTAGACTCCATAAAGCAGTGCGTGTTTGTACTTAACTTGTTAACGTTTTTAAATCCTACATTATAAGTTTGTAGGACATTTTTTTTATAAACTAATACTTAACTTTGACATGGAACAATGGATAGATGTTGAATTATTGTTCCTAATGCGACTAATGATATAGCTAATAATATATATACAGAAAGATAGATAAGAATATGAAAAGGTTTCAAGTCACGGCTGAATATTTTGCGGATATAGAATATTGCTGAGTTTCAATCAGCTGATAAAAGCTAGTCTTTGAATCTCATTATCTACTCCAAATGGTGGTCAAACACTGACCACCATGTGCTGTCAACCAGAAAGAATTCTATTGAAAACTCGTGATTCAGCTGATGAACATTCCGCATGAGACAGGAAAATGACGTCAAATGAAACCAAGCAATTATCTATAAAGTCTAATTGACTAATCTGACAGTGACTGGGTTCAGTGTCCCACACTCGAGTGTTAGTCATGCATGAGAAAGGAAAATAATTGTCATTTATTTCTTTAGATTGGGACAATGATTGGCCTTGCGGTGTGCAGTACCATCTTGTCAGGCATTATAATAGTCATTTATCTTATACAATTGTTTGAATTTTCTGAAAGACTTCGATGCCCAAAAGATGAGTACCCCACTCCATCCTCCAGCTATTCCTCGTGGGATTCTCTATGTAGCCGGTATCACCAGAATAGAGATTGGCATGTTACCATCCGTGAAGCTGAGATCGGTGTAGTTTCTAGCTGTTTTCTCGTCGTTGCTGCGGGCATTGAGTTCTTTCTCGCCCTTGTGACATCTATGTATGGCTGCAATGTATGCTATAGTGGTTTATATAGCCAGGTGAGTCAGCTTGACAGCGGATACCAGACAGGGGTGTCGGCCTCATTGGGTTACTACTGTATCTTGGGATTTGTATGTCTTTTTTCGTTCCTTACGTTTAAATCTAAATGCACACGTAACACGTATTTGGTACCATGACTCTAAATGGCTTCTTCTTCTTAGCCAATCAGATGGCAAATGTAAAATATGCTATGTATCCAATGATCACAAATGAGAGATTCACTACCGTAGTTGCTTTAATCAGATACTTTTTTCATCTTTCCAGACAAGACATCGGCGAGTTACTTACGAAAGGCAGTCAGTCGATGGTTATGTCAATGTCACTATTCCATATAGTGGTAATCACCCTCCCAGATTAAGTGTCCAGACACCTGGTACCCAGCCACAGCAGTTTGTCCCGACTGCATTTAGTGCTCAGACCGCTGGCACCCAACCACAGGATATTTTTACTGGATTTAGAGCTCTAACACCTAGTGCCCCTCCCATATATAGTACCCAGACAGCTTGTACCCAATCACAGGTCCCCACTACATTTAGTGACCAGCCAACTGGTACCCAACCATTGGGTGTCCCCACTGCATTTAGTGACCAGACAGCTGGTACCCAACCACTGGATTTCCCCACTACATTTAGTGACCAGACAACTGATACCCAACCATTGGATGTCCCCACTACATTTAGTGACCAGACAACTGGTACCCAACCACTGGATGTCCCCACTACATTTAGTGACCAGACAACTGGTACCCAACCACTGGATGTCCCCACTACATTTAGTGACCAGACAACTGGTACCCAACCACTGGATGTCCCCACTACATTTAGTGACCAGACAACTGGTACCCAACCACTGGATGTCCCCACTACATTTAGTGACCAGACAGCTGATACCCAACCATTAGATGTCCCCACTACATTTAGTGACCGGGCAACTGGTACCCAACCACTGGATGTCCCCACTACATTTAGTGACCAGACAACTGGTATCCAACCACTGAATGTCCCCACTACATTTAGTGACCAGACAACTGGTACCCAACCATTGGATGTCCCCACTACATTTAGTGACCAGACAGCTGATACCCAACCATTGGATGTCCCCACTACATTTAGTGACCAGACAACTGGTACCCAACCACTGGATGCCCCCACTACATTTAGTGACCAGACAGCTGATACCCAACCATTGGATGTCCCCACTGCATTTAGTGACCAGACAGCTGGTACCCAACCATTGGATGTCCTCACTGCATTTAGTGACCAGACAGCTGGTAACCACCCAGAACCAAGTGTACCAGCCATGGAATGTGAGGAATCTCAGGTCAGATTTATTTCCTGTTCCTGTTGCAGGACAGGCAAATCAAAATTGCCTGTCAGTTATCCAAAGTCAATATATTACAAGCGGCCAGCTTGGAAATAAGACATACAAGTAATTGAGCATACATGTTTTAAGGGTAACCAATGAAGCTGTTATAGTAAGCTGAATGTGTAGCAAACACAGAGCGGCTGCAGTGGCTCTCTTTCAAAATTTATGTTTTGCAATCTAAAAAAAAACATTTATGCCACTTTAACCAATCTGAGGTGGAAGGAAAGCCTTACAGGTCTAGGATCCAATGACAAGGCAACCGATAGATCGAATTAGAATTATGAAGGTTATCTTTGTGGAAAGAGGAAAACCGGAGAACCCGGAGAAAAACCCTCGAAGCACAGGAGAAAACCAACAAACAATTCTACTCACAAACCAAACCGAACCCGGTGGGGCTCGAACCCGAGTCGCATTGGTGAGAGCTCTCACCGCTGCGCCACTCCTGCCATCTCATAGCCATTTCCAAAGTAAGCCGTCGTAAGTAAGTCAAAGACATGTTGGTGGTGCATGGTACTGCGAAGAAAGCTAAAAATAAATAAGAAATTTTCTTAAATAGGCCTTGCACCACCACGTGATGGCAGCCATGACAGGAGGCACAACAATAGAGTCTTTCTCCCCTGGGAAACTGGATTCTTTCTCATGTAAATGAGATTAGACCAGATTCAATTGTTCCTGCCTCCTGTCATGCCTGCCATCACGTGATGATGCAAAGCCTTTATACCACAAACGGGAGAACCTACATAGCACTCAGTTGATGTAATGTATTCATAAAATATATTGTATTCTATTGTCCTTCTATCTATTGTATGAGGTGTGATGTATTGTATTTTTATGAATACATTACATCAACTGCTTGCTACGTAGGCTCTCCCTACCACAAACATGGCGGCGATGACGTAATTTTAAACTACCTGTGCTTACCTTTTTCTTCATACATATGTCGCTGGTGTGAACCTGGCTTCACATTTGTTTAGATTCTTACGAGTTTATTATGTGTATTATTTGCAGCAGACGCTACAGAGCGAGTCAGGTGACATGCCTCCTGTATTTGACAGTAAACTGTGAGACGGGGGGAAAAGAAGTCTACATACTTGGCTTGTCGGAACGGAAGTGACGTCACGTGGGAGAACTCGTGGGAGTTAACGAGAGAGCGAAGAGAGGCGCGACGAGAGAGTGGAGAGAGAACATGTAATCTTGTGTTAGAGAGAAATAAAACCAGTGAATTGTGATCTACTTTGTGGGATTTCGTCCCAACAAGCTATCCAATATGAATATATGCACACCAATTTACATTGCAAATGTATGTAGTTTTTGTAATTTTGTAATTTTATAAATAAGAGATGGAGAATTAAAAGGAGGAGGACGATCTAGGAGGAGAAAAAAGGAAGAATCAAAGAGAAGAAAAAGAAAAACAAGAGAAAGAAGCTGGATAGAAATAATAGAAGAAAGTTAATAAATAAAAACAAACACACATTGTACTTTTTCCTATGGTATCAATTAATATCCCAACCAAAAATACATGAAAATCTGTACTGGAATAACATTGTATATTTTTAATGTCTAGCATTCTAACATCTGAGGAGCTAATTTTGCTCCAAATGCTACAATGTTATGCAGAAAACGAACTCTGGCAGTTGTGACCCTGTGTGGTGAATTTTATTGCTGGTGTCTAAAGCAAAAGACTGGGGACCAAACACTTTGATTTAAATCAGCCAACATGGTGGCCATGACGTAACATGCACCCCTACCCCCCTAAAAACTGAGCAGTGCAGTAAAAGTTCGCGATCCTCATTTTAACGACTTGCAGCCATTTCGTATGTCTGCAACTGGTTCTCAAGACGTTGTAAATCATGAATAAGCTTATGATATTTTAGAGACAATAGCCACTTGAACAATATGATGTTATTGAAACAATATCCACTTATCGAGGCAGACTTGTTATTGACTACAATGACGTGGTTCCTTGATCGAAGAAGTTCAAAATACAACACGCGACGTTTACTTCTAATACATCTAAATAATCTTTGATAGAAGCGGGCATAGTACTTCTGAAAAGGCGCCATGATTTTTCGAAGGAAAACTCTAAGATTCCTTGGAGTTGTCCAAGTTGTACTTGGCACTTTAATGATAGTTTTTGGGATCTTACAGAACGCTATCGTTGAACACTGGAGCTCACAAGCTTGTTGTGGAATATGGATTGGAATTTGGGTGAACAGTATATCTTTATTTTATACTTTTATATTAAGTTTGTAGTAGGCCTAATCTGGAATTTATGCTGATCGTGAGCAAGCGTTTTGATGCGCAAATTAAAGTGAGTAAGAGACAAAGAAGAATAAATTAGAGTACACTCATACGTAGTCTCTTCGAATTAAGGCAAATGAAGGCAAGTTTAGATCCCAGATGAGCCTTAAGAATATTGCTGGGTTCGATAACTGAGAAACCACCATGACCACCATGTTGGATGATGTAACAAAAGACATGACCACCATGTTGGATGATATAACAAAAGACATGGCCACCTTGTTGGATGATGTAACAAAAGACATGGCCACCATGTTGGATGATATAACAAAAGACATGGCCACCATGTTGGATGATGTAACAAAAGACGTGTTCACTTTGGAGGACAAAACAATAGATTTCCAATTCTCAGGATATTGATATTCTTTTATTTTGTCCTCCAAATTGAGCTGATTTGACGTCACCTGAAAGGGGTCTATTGACTCCTCGTGACGACACATTTCCATTGCAGCTTAATTTGTTGTGAATGTCCAAAACAATATCATTTTTCAACAGAGTATGTATATTGTACTAAAAGATTCATACTCTGTTAAAAAATCACATTCATTGGATTATTACTTAAACTGAACAGCATCGAGAACACGCTGCAAGGGCTCTATTTACCGGATGATAAGCACGAAGCAAGTTGTCGGATGCTACAGATATTCTTTTTCCTCTTTCATGAATATTTACTTATGAATATTTGTTTTCTGTATAGGTAGTATTGATTGGTCACCTAGCATTTTATGTTGGAAAACATGGAGACAGTTCTCGCATTGGTCTGGTAAGATATAGATTTATAAGTAATACTGTATATTATTCAATATGCTAATCAGTAAAAGTTATGATTAAACATGTTTTAAAGCGTACTTGATATTGTATGTCTGCATATAGATAGACAGCTCAACCGTGCCTTGTCGCTCAAGGTCAAGTATAGCTGGGTTTCAATCAGCTGATAAAGATCTTTGAATCTCATTATCTGCTCCAAATGGTGGTCAAACACTGACCATCATGTGCTGTCAGCCAGAAAGAATTCTATTGAAAATTTGTGATTTAGTTGATGAACATTACACACGATACAGGAAATGACGTCAAGTGATTAACCCAGCTATAGAGTTGGTTTTGGTGCTCTTTCATTGGTTCATCAGAGACACTAACGTTGATCTAAATTAAGGTTGATTTTGACATGGGTTGACAATCATCATCTCCATTAACGTTCCTTCAGTCAGCTCTTTTGTCATTCATTTTCTTTTCGTTCTTCTTTTGCATTCTTCAATCTCGCAATAAGCTAATCATTAATCAATATTATTTTTCTGTATTCCTTTTCCCCGCTTTTCCATTTGATTCAATTATACATCAAGAATATATGCGTTCTTCAAATCTCGTCATTCAAAAAGCTTTATTAATTTTGTCAGCATAACCTACTTTGGTGAGCTGTTCGGTTTTTGGAGAAAACACAGAAAAAATATGGTTAAATAAAAAAACAAGTTTTAACTTTTTCTAATCATGCAGTGTCATCTTTCTGTATTTCTTCCGTTCACCCCGTCGATTAATTATGAGAAGTAGAAAGGTGAGCCTTAGTCCATACTACGTGAAAAATAAAACTTATGACAGCCCAGGTTTACCACCTTTATTTAATATTACGCGGCAATGAAATAAGAGGGTCTCTAACTTTTCATTGTAGATTGGAGTACTTATAGCTTTTGCTGTATTTGGATGTGTTTGTGTAATTGGTATGATCACCATGCTAGGTATTGCCTTTGATCCATTCTCAAAAAGGCTCAAATGCTCAAGATACCTTCCTCCTCCCACGAACATTAGTTGGGATTACTGCTATGAAACTTATGGTGGTTACCAGAATAGCATCACATATGTTGATGCACAGGCAGGTGTGGCACTCGGTTCTCTTCTGATCATCCTCGGTGTGGTAGAGCTGATTGTCGCCCTTGCTTTGTCAATTTATGGCTGCCAGTCATGTCGCTGTAATGTCCCAGCTGGTCAGGTGAGTGTTTCGTTGGGAACAAAAAATGATAAAGTGGTAAACTCTAAGATCTCGAGTTTGATTCCAATGAACTCGGTTTGCATTTGAACAGAGTTTGTTCCTTGATTCGAAGGTGTTTCTCTCCAGTTTTCTTCCCTCTGTACAACCCAACATGCTTAATTTCAATTCGATCTGAGATTTCAAGGTTTGATAAAATTAAAAGGTTTGTTTTATAGAACGGAGTCTGGTAATAATACCTCATGGTCTTAAAATCATTGGTTTTGAAATTACATTTCGTAATTCTGTGACATCTTTTGGAATTTTTTCTTTATCAAAACGAATAAGACCAGCAGGTTTTCTTTATTTCAAATTAGAATATGCCAGTACAAAAGTAAGGGCGAAATTTTTGAATTCTTTCGGTTTAAATTGATCAAAACCCTTATAGATTAGGGATTGGTCCATGCTCCTTAATTCTTGCCACCACGCCTCGGTGTTGTAGATAAGCAATGAGGATATACCGCATCATGAATACAGGTATCCTGCGTAAAAGAGGGGGAAAGGGCGTAGATTTCAAAAGACGGCTAATGCAAATTGAGACCAGAGAAACAAATTTGCACAAGAAACCCCGCCCGCAAAGATTAATTATTTTTTTCTCAACGCTTGGTAACCACTTTTTTGGCCTTTTTATACTAGGCACATCAGCAAGTTGCTTACCTTCAACAGCCAGATGGTAGTATGATTGCTATCAACGCAAATGGCAGTGTTCTCCCTGGAGCTACTGTCCAGAACATCCGTACCTATCCAGGATAAATTGCACCAGCTACAGGTGCACAAGATAAATTATCAACTACGCGTCCTATGAAGCCTTTTCGAGAACTCTACAGCATGAAATACTATTTAAAGCACAAGTAGCCCAAGCGTAGAGTTAGTGGGCAGTGACGTCATTAGCTTCAGTGAGTTCACTCATTGAAGCTAATGATGTTACAGCCCACTAACTCTACGCTTGGGCTTCCTGTGTTTAAAGTAGTTGCTAGATTTCTTAATGGTGATCTGTACTGAAGAGAACAAAAGTACATTAGGAAGAGGGGAAAAAAGACAAAATTAACTATAAGAAAGTCAAGAAGAAAGGCGACGAAAAGGAGAAGAATGTTTTGAAAACCAGAAAAGTCTGACAAAATAAAATAGATAATTATAACTGACAGTTTCTCAAAATTGAAATAAAAAAATTAATTCCCAGACAAATGAAAATAAAATACGCATCTGCCTTCCTAAGATTTATTAAGGTTCATCTTAAGATGTCCAAGTCCTAGTTTGCATGCTAAGTCGCACGAACAGCCATGTGTAACACTGTGAAAGGCATCCAACCAATCACCATCGAAGTATTACGCAGTCATCAATATTTCTGAAGCTTATTCCTTGTTCGAGCAAACAATGTGTAAATTCGGCTGGCTACATTTGTATGAGCCTTGGCCTTTTACTAGTAATGTCATACGAAGAAGACACTAAAATACCTGACGGGTTATGGAGAACTCATGGAAAGTGTTAAAGTCTTTTGGAATTGCTCAAATTGTTCTTGGTACTTTGATGATAGCTGTCGGTGTTTCTAGTGTTGTTTTGGTGGAGCATTCGAGTTCGGATATTGCTGCTGGAATATGGACTGGAATCTGGGTGAGTGACTATCTTTCTTGCACTGACTATTGCTGATCTAAGTAATAATAATAATAATAATAATAATAATAATAATAATAATAATAATAATAATAATAATAATGTCTTTATTTGTATAAGTAAACATACATACAATGAATACATTACAGGAATGGAATACAAATTAAAACTAAACTATATAATTTATGACTAAAATATAATATATCTATAAAATTATTCTTAAAACGTTCGATCTATCATGAAGTCTTGAAAAGATACAACTTTGAATCTTCAACCAGACTATTTGTACCCCTAAAAACTATCAACACTAAAAGCGATACTGACGAATGAACCTTGAAGGAAAAATAATTCCGTAAGGTTTTTTTGCTTTGTGAAGTTTTACTAAAGAGTTTACAATAACACTCGCGAGGATCTCCCAGTATGCTATCTTTATAAGCTAAGTCAAGATGATGTTTGTCGCAAATATTACCGAACGATAATATGACGTGTGGCATTCTCCGGGTTATGACAATGATATATTTAGTATACTATTTTTGTACAAAGTAATTAACATAAATAATAATTAATTAAAGAACTTAATTTAGTACATGCTAACTGAAATAACCATAAGGCTAAACAAGTCAGTTAGCTAGAAATTTAAATTTAATTCTTAAATTTAAGGTTAATTCTCCCGTTTTCCCTTCTCAATAAAAAGTAAGAGTGGCTCAATTGAAAATGCTGTGTTTTAAAAACAGAATACGGTGGTAGTGAGTGTGGAGAACGTTGATTTAGCCGATTTGTTTGGATCGAGATTCGCAATCCCGATTAAACGACTACAGTAACTGTGCCCCAACCGACTTATTAAAATACTGTGAGGAAACAAATCTCATAAAATTTCTCATTTATTTGTTTTATTATATCATATATATTATATTTTTTATTTATCTATTACTCTGTATCTTCTGTTCAATAGTCGTTAGCATGTAGTATATAATGTTGGACACTATTGCTAACGATGCATTTCTTTCAGGTTATAGTAACTGGGTTGTTGGCATTTTTTGGAGGCAAGAGTCAAAATGATGCTAAATTTTGCTTGGTAAGATGTCGAACTTCTTCCAGTTAGCTTCTCTCTTCCTCCCTCCATCTCATCCATTCCATCTCATCCATCTATCCATCCATCCATCCATCCATCCATCCATCCATCCATCCATCCATCCATCCATCCATCCATCCATCCATCCATCCATCCATCCATCCATCCATGCATCCATCCATGCATCCATCCATGCATCCATGCATCCATGCATCCATGCATCCATCCATGCATCCATGCATCCATGCATCCATGCATGCATCCATCCATCCACTCAACCTTCCTTTTTTCCTTCCTTCCCGTTCCTTCCTTCCTTCCTTCCTTCCTCCATTTATTCCTTTCTTATCTCCTCATTAGTTCATTTCCTTCCCAATCCTTTTCTACATTAAAGGTTTGTTTTCTCATTTGTTTCAGATTGGAGTCATGATTGGCTTTGCTGCAACTACTTGTGTCTTCACTGCCTCCATTCTTATAATACATTCTATTGCTTTGGGTGAATTCTCTCATAGGCTTCGTTGCCCCCAAACAGTTCCATCAAACTTCGGGTACGATTACAATTTCAACGGACATGTTTGCAACAGATACTTTGACCAGGCAACGAGGAACAAAATGACATACAGCACTGCTCAAAAAGGTGCTGGACTTAGCACGTTTCTGCTCATAATTGCCTTAGCTGAGTTCCATGTGGCACTCATATCATCTGTTTATGGCTGCAATGCCTGTAGTTGCTGCGCTGGGAGCCCTAGTCAGGTAAGTATTGTCCAAAAAGGAAACCAACCGCACCCCAATTTAGATGCTGAAAATAATTGATATTTTTTTCAAGACCCGTCACTTTTGAATGTGAAGAAAATATGTTCCTTGGCTACTATCGGGGCCATATAGACAAGTTGAACCATATGAAAGTTTCAAGTCATTTCCAATTTTCGTCGATTTTCATCCAAGTGCCCCTTTAAATAGCGGTTATCTGAGTTAGTCTACGCTGTAATACCTTCAAGCGATTGTTTCAAGTCGAGGCATTTTGGTCGAAAATATAGTATTAAAATGTATAGAAACTGACCCAAACGCAAGGAATTTAGAAATTCAGCGCCGTAGCAAGCCTTGGAAAACTGGGGCGGGGTGGGGTGGGGGCACAAAGCAACACGTGATCACAAATGGAAATTTAATTCCATACTTGATTTACTTTTCTGGGGAAATCTTTGGGGCCATGCCCCCGGCCTTTTTGGCCGCTACGACTCTGTAATTAAGCAACTGTTTGAAGGCAATGGAGTTTAACTCTGATATCGATCTGCTATATATTGCCCTCAAACTTTCTTTAGAATTCTACATTGTATAAGTATATTTGTATGATTTTTCTATTACATGTAGCAAGCTTATGTCGTTCCACCGCCACAAGGGTTACCTGCTCAAATAGCTACGATACAACAGCTACAGGAACTAATGGTAAAAAATATTCACATTTCTGCTACTCCAGCAATTCAGTGTACATAATATCCAGGGTAGAGTGCAATGGAGGAAAAAATATTTGTGATTTATGGGCCATTTCTAACGAGCTCGAGAAGGCATGTTAATTGCCTGGAACAATAGATTTCATTCCCGTGTAGCCTCGCACCTTCAAACGCTTTATGGGATACCATGGTAACCGTGGCTCCCGCGTGATCAAAGTCCTTAGAGCCTTCCACAGGGAGCCCAATTTAGAAGAAAAGTTTAGTGACGAAAATAAAATCCCGCTCAAAAAAACCCTTCATTGAAAATATTGTGTTTGGGCTCCCTGTGCTCCTTGCAGCAATTCCTCAATTTTATAGTACGAATTTCATTTCTAATGTGCAAAACTTTAGATGGTTTTTCCATCCAAATAGACGCGTCATTACCTAGAGTATCATTTCTTTGTTTAACGTTTGCGTATGAGATGACGCATGGATGGGACTCAAAAAAAGAATCTTATATTCTCAAGAGAATGACACGTGGTTTAAAATGGGTAAACATTACACCCAAGGTAGCTTCCGACTGAGAATACCGCTGCATGGGGTGTATTATGGACTCTTGCCCATTGTAAGGCATATTCTCATTCACAAAATTGCCATTTCCAGTCTCTTCTAACTTAATCTTTATTTTTCTTATTTTTCTTTCAGTTTCAAGATATCCCTCCCCATTACCGAGACTAAACATTTTAACTCGAATATTCAGCCAGGAAGCAATTCTTAAAAAGCCAATCAAAAATTGAAACAAGGAAAACCAAATTTAAATAGAGTAAATCCTAAAAGGCGTTCTAGAGAAATTACATATCAGCTTGTTCTAGGCAAAAGAAAAACAACGGGAAAAGAAGATCAGAAAAAGAAATGAAACTTAATAGAACCGGGAGGAGACGAACAGGCATTTAAACATAGACCGCTTTCACATGAGGTCAAAAACAAAAGGACAAAGCAAAAGAGTATAAGAAACCTATTGTTTTGTCCTCCAAATTGAGCTGCATTCCGACGTGCTGCAAGGGGTCTATTTCCCCTACCTATTTTTTATGTCATTTTGTCTCAAACGAAAAACTTGATAAAATAATAATCAAATTGGATGGCAATATCTTTCTTCCTTCTCCCTCCCTTGTATATTATGCTGGTTTTCCCTTTTACCAATTTTTTTCTGTTGTTTCTCCCTGTCTTCGTTTCTCCCGCAGTCTTTACGAAAATTCACATTTATGCTTTATCAAGAAATGATAAATTTATGATAAATTTGATTATAAATCCTTTATAAATCCTTTTCTACTATGATAAAACAAATATTTGAAAAAGTCGTATTGACGTGATAAAAGCTAAAGGGGCTAGGTCGCAAATTTAAACTCCTAATATGTTTGGGCTCCCTGTGTTAGTGACATCATGGTGACCCTCAGGGGACCTTGGTTACGCAGAACAACTTGAGCTCAAAGACAAAGTCACTCTCGGAATAGATTCGACCGCCATTTTATCGACCTCATTAATTGTCGCCCGTTTAACATTAGACAGGCGCTATGGTTTACCGTGCTAGTGGCCTACGATCTCTTGGCCTGATACAGATTTTTATAGGAGTGTTGATGGTACTCTTTGGAATCGCTGCCATTGCTGCCGTGCATCACTGGAGTTCTTTTAGTGCTTGTGGACTCTGGATTGGAATATGGGTCGGTATATTACTGCCATTATATTGTCTCTTTATACTCAATATACTGCTATTTATATCTTAAAGTGTAGTTAAATCGTCCAGTAACAGATATAGTAAACAAGAAGTATCTGGGTCCCATTAAAAAAAAAAAATAGCTGTCGAACATGGCTGTTTTTGAGCGACGTTTTCAAGTGTGATGTACGTAGTGATGTAATGATGCCAAAAATAAACTTTGGCTCACTTTGCGGATGATGGCAGTATAAGACTACGAAATATTATGGCAAAAACCTTGTGATTTGAAAATTGTTTTATTAAGATTTGTAAACGTCTAGTTTTTTAATTTCAGAAAAGGACCAATTCTTTCAATGTTGTTCTATTTATTTAGCCAAATAGTGACATTTGAAATTAGCTAAGGAAGTTCTTTGCACTATCCTATAAGATTTAATGTGTCAATATTTTAAAAAAAAATCTGTAAGCAGTTTACAGCAATTTAATTCCAAATGTACACTACTGTGGTTTTACACATTCTGCGAATCCAGACATTCCAATGGCTTTAGTTGTGAAATGTTTATTTTACTACCCTCAACCAAAACTAATTAGTTGGTAAGGATCAAAACCATTTCACAACAAGTCGTTGGAATGGTAAAACTGCATAATGGGTCAAAATTATCACTGATGAACTCTCTGCCATCATTGAGGGCCAAATTACGATGATGTCAATCAAATCATGATTCAAAATTATTCTATTTTGGTTCAAATAAGTTCATCGTCACTAATTTGTCTTGGAATGGAAACACTTTTTATTAAGTATCTCTTGAGCAGTTTAAATGAATGTTTTTCAAAAAACATTTGGTCAATTGAAAAACAGACATGTGCAAAGATCCTTAATTAGTAAATATATAGTTCTGTAGCTACAACAATGTCGTCCAAGTGATAAAGCATTTGTTTTTTCTTGATAAGTTTATTTGATTTTCCGATCTGATCTTTGGTCTGGTGATTTTAGGTTATCTTTACAGGATTGTTTGGTTATCTTGGATCAAAGTCTGATGACAGACCTAATAACTGTTTGGTAAGATGACAATATTATAAACCCCTTGCAGCATGTCAGAATGCAGATCAATTTAGAGGGCAAAATTCTTTTATTTTTCCCTCCAAATTGAGCTGCTCTGACATCACATGGAAGTGGTCTATTGCCAGGACTTAGCTAAACTAGTAGTTACAGTGTAGAGCAGTCCCACCCCAAGGGCAGATCCTCTTGGAGCAACTGTGACCCCTAATTTTTAAGATACCCAAAGCAATATGAAATAATGTTTTTTTTTCTTTGTTTCTGAGGGTTGCAGCCCTCTGGGCTGACTTTGTGCCCTGCACTGTACCCCTCCCTAAACAAAATCCACGATTCACCCCTGCACCCCACTATTTGAGTATAATGAATTTAAATATTAATTAGTTCCAATAAATAACATTGTGAAGCTTATTGGCACCATTGTAGCAGCGCTGAAACAATAAGATATATTGTGGGGTACTCCCCAACATTTTGTACTGGGATACTCTCAACCCCCCAGACTCTCAACCCCCCAGACTCTCAACCCCCCAGCCTCTCAACTCTTTACTATTTTATATATCAAGTTTTGTCAAAAAGGAACCCCTTTAATTTCATATACTTTTTTGCCTGAAAAGGTAAAAAAATTGAAAAAGGTACCCCTTTTGGGCAGAGCATCCCCATAGTACACTATAGGGAGTACCCCCTCCCCCCATGAATGAAACGATGTCACAGGTTGTATTTGGGCTTACGTACAGCATCAACCAATCAATACTGCCATGCATTTATGCATGTAAAGACATTTATAAATTTAAATAATTCTACAGGGAGTAAACAATATCAGCCATTATTAAATTTTGTACAATGTCCGGCCAGAATTGGAACTTGTCCTTTCAAATTTTTGCCTTGTCGGTCATTTTGACTAGTAACTTTAGACAGAAACCAGGTATAACAGAGCTAAGACTAATTTAAAAGGTCATCATGACAAGCGCCTGACCAGCTATTATTTTTAACCCTGTTACACAATTTTCAAAATCAAATTTATAATAAATAGAAAATACCAGTATATTGTATTGGAAATTGCGCAGTAGAAGTTAAGATATTAATTGCTGGAGCACTGTGCTCCGATCACTAATAAAGCACAGTTTTTTGACCATATCGTAATTATAGTGAAGTTTTGTATAAATCTTTTTTGTCTTTCAGATTGGATTGATGATTGGTTTTAGTGCCACAGCCTGTGTCTTCACTGGCATTATGTTTATCATATATTGCATTGCAGTGTCTGAATTTTCTCAACGAATTCGCTGCGGAGAAGATGGAAACAGGTGGGAGATTAATTGCCAACTCTATAATCAGGATCACATTTCCTATAGCTTGGCTAAAGCCGGGGCAGGAATCGGTGCAATACTCCTCGCCCTTGCTATAATTGAGTTCTTTGTTGCTCTCGCTTCATCAATTTATGGCTGTAATGCATCTTGCTGCGGTTTTTCTACTACTACTACTGGTACTGTCATCCAGGTATTAATATAATATAATTATGATACTTATCCATGTGTCTCACGATTGAGGGTCTCGTGTAAAGAAACAGTGACATTTTGACTCTGGGCAGAGACACATAAATGATTGACAACCAATCAAAACATGAACTGACCATCCAATCACAGTAGAATCGATCCCATGAGCGGTATATAAGAGATGCAGTATCCTGAGTTACAAACTTCACCTGATGAATTAAGACTTAAAGGAGATTACAGTCAATTTAACATCCAGGTCCTCTCCACAAATGATCCCTAATCATTTCAGTACATTTGAACCAAAATGAATAATATTTTTTATTCTTTATTGTAAATCACATCAGGGAAATGTGCTGCTGCTGCTGATTGTAACTGATTTTTCTTTTTTTCCTCTAGGCAAACCAGCAAGTCACTTACCTGAACCAAGCAGGGCACAATGTGACATTCCTCAATGCTCCACAAGGTGCGGTTCTACCAGGTGGAGCTACTGTGCAGACATACACTACCTATCCTGGACAGCCAACAGTCATACAAACTGGAAATGCGCAGGTTTGGAGTTTTCAGAAAAATTATCTAGTTAAGACTTAGTTGAATATAATTATAGCTTAATATTGAATATTAATTCAATTTGTTGAGTATATACCTTTTCTTGGTTCAAATCTGGAAATAATTTCAAAAGTTATACAGTATAAGTATACATGTGTGTCAGGATTTTTTTTTGGGGGGGGGGGGTGGCTGTGAGCTCAGCTCAGAGTACCCTGGACAAACTATTCTGTGATGCAGAGTCCTGAGGAATGGAATCTGAGACCACAAAGGTGAGTCGAGGCATCACAGTGAACTATACTACCGGTATCAATATGCATGCTACCCTTGATTCCCTTGCAAAATATGGATCAATATATGAGCCATCTCCATAAAATATGTGTATATTTATAGATTAATCATGTTAATCTTTGATATTCCAGATGATTCCTACTGGTGTAGGGGTACAGAGCTACCAGACCAGCTACCCAGGACAACCAACTATACAACAAGTAAGCAAATCTTTATCAATATTTATTCATAGTAGTTACAGGGGCTGATCTAGGATTTTGTTCAGGGAGGGGTGCAGGGCACAAAGTCAGCCCAGGGGGGGTGCAACCCTCAGAAACAAAAAAAGAAAATTAACATTATTTCGTATTGGGTATCTTCAAAATAGGGGGACAAAGCTGCTTCTAGGGGGGTGTGCACCCCCTGAACACCTTCCCTGGATCCGCCCCAGAGTTATGTACATACAGTAAGCATGTCCTACCATTATAATCAGAAGATGATGGTAACAAATTTATATTTTAATAAAGTTACTGGCTCTGAGTAAGTCATACTTTTATTCTATTTTAGCAGGGATATTTCCCCCCTCCTCCATATACGAGTGGCACACAACAGTAGTAGTCTTCAGCCGTGTGATGGTTATGAGTCTGTCTGTCAATGTGGTATGTAGTGTATACTTGGTGGATAAAATGCTATAAATACGATACTATAGCTGTATTACTTGTTAGTGTGCCAACAATTAAACCTTAATGAATTTTCTTGTAGGCCAGTACTAGTACTGTCCATTCCTTTCCCTTCTTTTTTTTTTACTTTCTCCTTCCTTTATTTTCTTTTCTTGTCCTTTTTCCTTTTTTGTCTTTCCTATCCCTTTCTTTGCTTTACTATCCCATCCCTTTTCTTTCCATTTTTGTCCTATCCAATTCTCAGTATTGAGTTATAATTGTTATACAAATATATTCTATTAACTTTTTCTTTCTTTCATCTTTTCCCAGTGAATTACGAATGTAGCATGTCTTGGTTATTTATTGAATTATTCCATATAATTTCTTAAATTTAAATTATTCACCAACTTTGTATCAAAGCACCACAATTTTAAACTATTTAAATACACAATACAATAAGTACTGTTCTTATTTATAAGCATGCATACTGATGCAGTTGGACTCAATGGACCATAGAAGCATGCATCAGAACTTATTTCGTTGTAATTTCAGAATTTTCAGGTCAAGAGAAGGAGGTAGTCAGTCTGGCATTTCTGGGACCCCTAAGATTAGCCCCTGACCTCCTCCCCTTTCAAACTATAATGTTCTGCTGTTATATATTGTTAAACTAACTAATATTTCATATATATATATATATATATATATATATATATATATATATATATATATATATATATATATATATATATATATATATATATATATATTTAATTGAAATGCAAGCCTTAGGGTAAATCCATCATTTCACCAGAACTCTTTTTATTCTCCCTGCATTGGGCTCTCCAATTGGAAAGGGTGAGGATGCTCGTAGGATACTTTTTAGGGTTCTAAATCTGAGATTTGGTACTACTTAGGGTGTCAAAAGTCAGAAGTACCACCTGGATAGGACTCTGGTACCTTATAGGGGTCATTAATTTTCAAAATTTCCAACAAGCATCCCTGCCCGATTATAATGGGAGTACCCCAAGGTTATTCTCCATCTTAAACTGTCAGTATTATTTTGATAAAAACATGAAAGCTTGTTTGTAATCAAAGACAAAAGTTCAAGTAAGAGACTGTAAAATGTATAAGTAAACTAATTCAATATAGAAGGTCTGCTGTGTAAATTACAGTCAAAATGGCTCAAGCGTACCCCCTAGAATCCATTAATGAATTGATTATTCGAATATTGAGTTCATTATTCACTCTAACTCCAAACTAGAAAATAAGTTATCTACTTGACTTTTGATTGGATTCTTCAACAATTGCCATGCCAAGGTAAAAAAAATTCCCAGATTAAGGCCATCTTTTAGGATCACAGCAAAAAAAGTTGATTACTTTTGTTTACTTTTTATACATTTGGAGAGTTATTTTTTGTAAATCTAGTATTTATTTTTAGCACTTGGTGACTTTCTATTAAAATCACTTTACGATTTACTTGACATAAAATAACTGCTTCAAGACACAATGACTTGGGGAGGGCCAAGGTGTAGGTAATTGCAATGTTGCTGGTTTGTCAGAGGGAAGATTTAAGCTACAAATATGGGACTTTCCCCCTGCATTGTGTGAATGCAAGATATGGACTCGCATTACATTATCACATTTAATTATCTTGAGCATCTTTCAATCAAAATTGTAATTCAACCTCTACTTTTACTTCCTTTTTTTCTCTACCTCTTATTCTTTTTTTCTTCTTTCCTCATCCATTTTTGGCCTCCTTCCTCTTTTCTCTGTGTGTCCCTCTCTTCTTTCCTACATTCCTTTCTTTATTCTCTCCCTCTCTCTCTCTCTCTCTCTCTCTCTCTCTCTCTCTCTCTCTCTCTCTCTCTCTCTCTCTCTTTTTCTCTTTCTCTCTTTCTCTTTCTCTTTTTCCTTCTTTCTTTCTTTTCCTCTCGTTTTCTTTCTTTTTCTTTCTTTCTTTCTTTCCTTTTTTATTTTTTCCTTGTCTACCGGGCTTCCTGTGTTCTGCCATTCCGAAAATATACCGAACGTTCGACGAGCGCGTAACTAAGCGGAAATCGTTCCAGACGAACGCTGCTTCAAAACAAACGTCACAGAAATAGGGAAGGATTCAGATAAGTTTTGATCAAGACGTCTCCATTTTGTTCGCGGAATTAAAATTTAACCAACGCCATGGTTTATCGACCAAAGGGTATTCGACTCCTCGGCGTTACCCAGTTCGTTATTGGAGTGTTGATGATTATTCTGGCCATCGCAAGCTTCGCAGCGCTCGACTACTGGGTTTCGTATATTGGTAGTGGAATATGGGTCGGTTTGTGGGTGAGTTTGCTTTTGTTTGTCTTTCGTTAAGGTCGAAAAAATCGTCATCCTTGTCGATAGTCGATGACTATATTACCAACAAACAGTAGTTCTTCGCCCATTTAAATCGAATGAGAATGAGAAGGGATTAGAGAGCCAGCTAGGTGGCGTAGTTGAAATACGCTCACAGCAGCAGAATTTTAATCAAAATTGTCAAGGATGAAATTTGTTCGTATAGACGGCAACCAGTTACATACCTGTCACTTCACGGATCGAAACTTGTCAAAGAGAACTTGCTGCTCGTCTAAGCCAGTAATAAAAATTGTGAAGGATACTTAAATTCAAGGAAAAAATCGCGCCTTTAATGGTAAGCTTATCTATACCACGCTTTCAAGTCAAGTTAAAACAGTTCAATTTTGAGGACAAAGCAAAAGAATTTTAATCTCTTGAGATTTGGAACCTATTATTCTTGGCCTCCAAATTGAGCAGTATTCCAACGTGCTGCAAGGGGATATACTGGAAATCTTTACTTATTATCAATTCTTACTGATCGATCGAAATAAATTATTACAGTAAATATGTTACAGCTTATTATATGAAATAGTTAGTAAATAAACCCCTCCTGGCGGCTGGGATATCGGCTAATAATGTCCGAAAAAAGAACATTTGGCCGAGAAGCGAAGTTCTCGGCCAAATGTGATATTTTGAGGACCATTTCTCATCCAAGGACATAATATCAGCCGATATTCCAGTGAGCCAGAGGGGGTTTATTTATTTTATAACCCAACGACTTCACTGAAATGAATTCAGCAAACTGCATCGACTCGTCATCTCCAGAGTTTTCAAAAAATGATTCTCTCTCGTCTCCAAGCTGGATATAAAAACAATTATTTTGGTAAATGAAAGCTGTTTGACATTGAATTATTCTATTGTTTGACATTTGTTGTCGAATTCTTTGTTGGTTTTTAGTAGTTTATAAAAACAATTTCGAAAACAAACCAAAAACTTCATTCACGAAACATAGATGCTAATAATTACCATTGAAGACATTTACAGTATATTTTGTTGATTTTTTCGTGTTTCCTGGCGTAGTTTTCTGAACCAGTCTGTATTTTACTCTCACTTGTTTATAAAAACCGAGTTTCTTTGTTTTCCGTGTTTTTTCTTTTCTTTTTTAACGTTTTTACCTTCTGCTAGACGAATATCACTTCGGACGGGGGATATCGCTTGTTATAACCCAACGATGAATTTTCGCGCGCTGTCATTGGTTCAAATGGGTCACGTGCAGGACGGGTATCAGGCGATATCCCCCGTCCGAAGTGATATTCGTCCAGCAGAAGGTAAAAACGTTAAAAAAGAAAAGAAAAAACCCGGAAAACAAAGAAACTCGGTTTTTACAAACAAGTGAGAGTAAAATACAAAGACTGGTTGAGAAAAGTACGCCAGGAAACACGAAAAAATCAACAAAATATACTGTAAATGTCTTCAATGGTAAGCATCCATGTTTCGTGAATGAAGTTTTTGGTTTGTTTTCGAAATTGTTTTTATAAACTACTAAAAACCAACAAAGAATTCGACAACAAATGTCAAACAATAGAATAATTCAATGTCAAATAGCTTTCATTTACCAAAATAATTGTTTTTATATCCAGCGTGGAGACGAGAGAGAATTATTTTTTGAAAACTCTGGAGATGACGAGTCGATGCAGTTTGCTGAATTCATTTCAGTGAAGTCGTTGGGTTATAAAATAAATAAACCCCCTCTGGCTCACTGGAATATCGGTTGATAATGTCCTTGGATGAGAAATGGTCCTCAAAATATCACATTTGCCCTCGAAGCTTCGCTTCTCGGCCAAATGTTCTTTTTTCGGACCATTTCTCATCCTCGGACATTATCAGCCGATATCCCAGCCGCCAGGAGGGGTTTATTTACTAATTAATATGCAAACTTCGTACGCTGAACAAAATTCAAGCAGCTCATTGGCTAAAATCGATCACGTGATATCGATGTATTTGAGGACAAAGCGCTTGTCGTGATGTTATAAAGTTTATTGCACGCTTCGAGTGCATTATAAGAAAATGGATTTAGAAAATGAAAGATTCGAAGAGCTAAACGATAAGGAAATTGAAGGATTTATAGATGGAGCCATTCCAATTGCTACCAAGCGACAAACAAAGTGGGGAATTTCCCTTTTCAAAGGTAAAACCATACAACTGTACATTTGTAATTCAAAACAAAACATTTTTTTTTTTGTAGCTTTGTCGATAGCTAGCTTTCAACTGATGAATGAGAATTTTTTTGTTTGAAGCGTTAACTTAAAAATAATACCTTTATTTTGTTTTTCAATGCAGAATGGCTTCATAAGAGATATGAAGAAGAAATTCTGGAAAACTTAGAAAAAGAAATCATAGCGGAAAACATTTTTTTGTAGCTTTGTCGATAGCTAGCTTTCAACTGATGAATGAGAATTTTTTTGTTTGAAGCGTTAACTTAAAAATAAGATTTGAGCCAGAATAATTCACTTATTTTAGTATTTTTAAGTTAGGAATTATTTATTTATCTTAACTTTTGAACCCTTTCTGTATTTATCAAAATAGTGATGGCTGTTTGGAAATTAAAATACTTTTTGATTCAATACGTTCAAATTCGTAAATGACACGTAAAAAATGTCGCGCCGGCTGCTCTTCAGCGTACTCAGTTTGCATATTAAAAGGGTTAGAGACTTGTAGTTCGTGTTTTGTTGGAGAATAAATGCACTTGCTTACTGTATAATGAACTCGAAATTTCTCATACTGCACTCGGCTTCGCCTCGTGCAGTATTAAAATTTCTCGTTCATTATACAGTCAGCGCGTGCATTTATTCTCCAACAAAACACTCACATCAGTCTCTAACCCCTAATTAGTATAAATACAAAGGTGATTATACGAAATCGCGCGCTCTGATTGGTTTTCTATCTCGGATTATCAGCCGATAATCACCTTTTCGGACAAAATGGCTGTCGCGCTTTTAAAAAATAAAATATTTTCACTTTCAATGTTGTTTCCTTCTTTCTTTTTTGAAATAATCACCTTTTTATTTATACTAAAACAATTATTCACGTCAGGCTCAGTGATTATCGATGAATATTTACCTCGCAGCTCGAAGACTCGCCGCTCGGTAAATATTCATCGATAACCACTTCGCCTTCGGCGAATAACTGCTAATTATAACCCAACGATGAATTTTCGCGCACTGTCATTGGTTCAAATGGGTCACGTGCAGGACGGGTATCAGGCGATATCCCCCGTCCGAAGTGATATTCGTCCAGCAGAAGGTAAAAACGTTAAAAAAGAAAAGAAAAAACACGGAAAACAAAGAAACTCGCTTTTTACAAACAAGTGAGAGTAAAATACAAAGACTGGTTGAGAAAACTACGCCAGGAAACACGAAAAAATCAACAAAATATACTGTAAATGTCTTCAATGGTAAGCATCCATGTTTCGTGAATGAAGTTTTTGGTTTCTTTTCGAAATTGTTTTTATAAACTACTAAAAACCAACAAACAATTCGACAAAAAATGTCAAACAATAGAATATTCAATGTCAAACAGCTTTCATTTACCAAAATAATTGTTTTTACATCCAGCTTGGAGACGAGAGAGAATTATTTTTTGAAAACTCTGGAGATGACGAGTCGATGCAGCATGCTGAATTCATTTCAGTGAAGTCGTTGGGTTATAAAATAAATAAACCCCCTCTGGCTCACTGGAATATCGGCTGATAATGTCCTTGGATGAGAAATGGTCCTCAAAATATCACATTTGCCCTCGAAGCTTCGCTTCTCGGCCAAATGTTCTTTTTTCGGACCATTTCTCATCCTCGGACATTATCAGCCGATATCCCAGCCGCCAGAAGGGGTTTATTTACTAAATACCCTGTCCTGCAGCTGCACGTGACCCATTTGAGCCAATGACAGCACGCGAAAATTCATCGTTGGGTTATAAAGTGTGATATTGAGTGACATCAAAGTGATAAAATTGATATCCCCACTCCCACCAGTGGCAAGTGGGGATACGATTTATATCAACACTGGTGGTGTCAAATTTCGACTTTTTGCTCAGCAAGCCTCAATTGTCCATTATTTTTCTTTGAAGATTTCATATAATAAACAAAACATTACATGGCCGCTATGAGATACAAATCTTACAGTATCTTCTTGTACTGATATTATCGCTCACTCGAAGATAAAATGCATATCTCTGCACGACCATGCAATATCCTATATATATCATTATTATTATACATTATTAGATCATACAGTACAGCTGTAAGCATGGACTCGTGAGAGCATAATGAGATGCAGTACATTCAATTGATATGCTATTTATATTTTAATATTCAGGTTGGACTGACTGGTCTATTTGCTTTCCTTGGAGCGAAATCTGATAACCGCCCAAACAACTGCCTGGTAAGAAAACAACAAAATGATTGATGAGTAGTATGTGAAGATCGATGTTGCTGAAGGATGTTGATCATCATCAACATTATGTTGTCATTGACCATAGACAATATTGCTATTGTGCCACAGCAATGCATTGCGGGACTGTTAACTCTATCCCATCACATAACACCAAACAAACTCTGACGAAGGACTAGCATCTGAAACGTCAGTAAGTGATCTTTCCAATTTTTTATGGTGTAAAATTTATCTTTTTATCACAACTGTTTCATTAGAAACACCGACGCAGCCCACATTAGCTTACTGCTAGTTATCATCTCCAAAAGACATCATGGTTTGTAATGTTCTTTTGTTTGGTGTTATTTGTTGAGTTAACAGTCCCAGAATGCATAGTTGCAGCATAATAGGATGCGATATACTGTAGCCTATGGTGATGATGATGATTGTGTTGTTGATGGTAGACTAAATAAACTGTCCTTGTTTTGCAAGGGTAGCACTACATGAAGGGTCCAATCATTATTTACAGGGAGGGAGCTGGGTTTTGATTTTCAGTTGCATAGATTTTCATGACCCTCCCCCTAAAGTGCCCTTTGTCTTTCCTAGCCCCATCCTTAAGTTGTGGAGCATAAAAAGTGCTGGGCCTCTTCTATTTGCACTAGCTCCACTGTAAACAATACACCCTATGCATAAGGGCGTGGCCATGGAAATACCTTAGTTCATCAGTTATTGAAAACACCATTGCTTTCATTGTAAAGAGTATATCGATTTTAGTAATCTCCAAAAACTTTCAGCTTACTAACATTAAATGATAAAAAGCTACAGCTGTTTGAAATTAGAAAGGTTTGTATGGAACAACAACCAAGGCCTGACCAGCCTCGTTTTCATGTTTTTGGTACAATTCAAATGCTTATAACTCTGCAGTGATTTAATATATAACAACAGAACTCTACCAAATTACTAATTTAGACATGCTCTTTCTTGTAATCAAAATATATTTTTGAAATCATTGATGATTCATGGTGCTCGTTCCCAGTCTTTACTCTTTATGCATAGGGTGTATGACTGGTCCATAATAGCCAGTAGGTACTGTACTGTAACAAATCTGTGGCCCTCGTTCCGTGATTGAATTGAAATTTAAAAGTTGATTTTTGCAGAGGGAGGAAAACTGGAGAACCTGGAGAAAAACCCTCGAAGCACAGGAGACCTCAGAAGCATCTGATAGAGTGTGAGGGTGCGATTCTGAACTATTACTGTAAATTAAAATCATGCAGAATCATGCTATTTATCATTTTCCACACTATTTGACATTTTCTGCACAATTTTCGAAATAATAACTAGATTAATTACTAAATTTGTGAAACCGCCGCCCGGTTGGCTCAGTTGGTTGAGCACCGGACTTTCGTGCGGGAGGTCGTGGTTCGAATCCCGGCCGGACCAACACTCAGGGTCTTAAAATAACTGAGGAGAAAGTGCTGCCTTTGTAATTACATCTGCAAACGGTTAGAGACGGTCCCGTCTCTCCGCACTTCATCACTAACCAATATCGGAGGGACGTAAAAGAACCACTGAGGACGTAAAAAGAAACCCTGGCAGTGACCACCCTCAGTGTCTACACCTTATACTACTAACCACCTCTCATGATTGTAAAGCGCCTTTGAATATATACACATAGAAAGGGCGCTATATAAATCATAAATCATCAATCATCATAAATATTTCTTCTAAACTAAAATTGACATCCAAATTTGTGAATCTTAGGTGATTTTTTTTGTTGCAATTTTGCAAAACACTTATAACTTCATGTACTGTATATTTTTGATCCTTGGACAAAAATCAACCAGGCATTTCCCCCGGGGGGACTCCAGGGGTAAAGTATTGGGTATGCTAGTCATATCTCTTAGAGGTAAAAATCAGCGATTTGGTATCTTTTAGGGTCTTAAATTTGAGGTTTAGCAAATCAGCACTTTCTGGTATCTTTTCGGGTTTTGAAAAAGGAACTAGCCCATCGCATAATAACGCAATACGTATGCCTTTGTAAACTCAGAATATTACTCCATGTAATTTAAAGTATTTTTTAATAGTATTATTTTTTTTGGTATCTCTTAGGGGTTAAGATTTACCAAGCCATGCCCTTTTGAAAAAAACTTTCGGTATCTTTTAGGGGTATTTTTGGAAATTTCCGATGAGCATACCTGATACTTTACCCCTGGAGCCCTCCTGGTGATGGTGATGGTGATGGTGATGGTGGTGGGGATGGGGATGGGAAAAATGTTATAATTGATCAAATGATGATGATCAATAATTATTGTAATCATGATATCAAACATGTTACTGAATGAGAATGATCCAATATTTTTCATGATTCATGTTCACTTGGTGATCAAGCTGCTGATGTTGATGATGATAGTGATGATCATGATGATGATAGTGATGATCATGATGATGATAGTGATGATCATGATGATGATAGTGATGATCATGATGATGATAATGATGATCATGCTATTGATGATTGTGATAATCATGCAGTTGATGATGATAGTGATGATCATGATGATGATAGTGATGATCATGCTATTGATGATGATTGTGATAATCATGCAGTTGATGATGATAGTGGTGATCATGCTGTTGATAGTGATGATCATGATGATGATAATGACTGATGATCATGCTATTGATGATGATTGTGATAATCATGCAGTTGATGATGATAGTGGTGATCATGCTGTTGATAGTGATGATCATGATGATGATAGTGATGATCATGATGATGATAGTGATAATTATGATGATGATAATTATGATGATGATAGTGATGATCATGATGATGATAATGATGATCATGCTATTGATGATGATTGTGATAATCATGCAGTTGATGGTGATAGTGGTGATCATGATGATAGTGATAATCATGCTGTTGATGATGATAGTGGTGATCATGAGGATGATAGTGGTGATCATGCTGTTGATGATGATAGTGGTGATCATGCTGTTGATAATGATAGTGGTGATCATGCTGTTGATGATGATAGTGATGATCATGCTGTTGATGATGATAGTGGTGATCATGCTGTTGATGATGATGATTTTGATTTCATGATATGATAGTGTGGATCATTCTGTTGCTAATGATAATGATCATGAATGAATAGTGACGTTGGTGATGATGATGATGATGTTTATAATGATGATGATGATGGTTATGATCTTAGCAAAATAGCTTAGATAATTTATACTGTGTTTTATTGCTTCCAGATTGGAGTAATGATTGGTTTTGCTATAACTGCTTGTGTGGAGGCTGGTGTTATGGTAATCATATATTCAATTGCCCTTGGTGAGATAGCACAGCGCCTTCGCTGCCCAAACTATATTGACTATAGGCATGGGCATGGGTATAATACCTATTCCTATGATTACGATAACTGTTACTATAATAGCTATTATAGACGCTTGACATACTCCGAAGCTCAAGTTGGTGCAGCACTTTGTTCTCTCCTGCTCATTCTTGCTGTGCTTGAGTTCTTTGTGGCTCTTGCGTCCTCCATCTATGGCTGCAATGCCTGCTGCTGTTCTGGTCCTACAGTTCAGGTGATGATAATAATAAATGAGCAATGTTCTGATGTACATATATGTTATTAGGTCTGTCATTAACCTTATTGAGTGATGACCCTAAGAACATCTGCATAAGAGACCATCTCGTCATAAGGTTTTTTCCACAAAAAGTACAGCCTTAGAAAACTTATTTACCTGTATTACAATGTTTTTCAGTTCAAAGTGGGCATATTTCATTGCACTCCCATTTAGCTCCCTCCATAAATTTTTCAATTTGCGATGTACCTTTTTGAAGATCGCCGGTCTCAAATAAGCGCCGCAACCGAAACACTGAAAATTAAAGAGCGCCGCGGCGGTCTATCGAATAAATGCGATAAATGAACTTTTTTTTAAAGTCAATCAAAATAATAAACAATTTTTGGATGAGGTTAAGCATGATATCGTAAGTTATCAAGACCAAAGCCGTTTTATATGCCAAGCCCGGAGGTGGATAAAACGGCCGAGGTCTTGATATTTATAATAATGCTTTCGAAAAAGTAACATTTCGTAGTAACATTTTTCCATTTCCATTGTGACCTGAGTGAACTTGACATGATAAAGGTATTATCTGTAGGTTTTATCTGTAGGTTTTACCTACAGATAATACATTTATCATGTCCAGTTCACACAATATCAGGGATTGGGGCTGAGGGCTCTCAACCAATCAGAATTGATATACTGAGTAAAATATATAATAATAACTGTTACCTGTCTCCTCCGTGCCTCATGGCAAAATAATAAGGCCTCAATTGAAATAATAAGGGAGCATTCATTTTTTAGGGGGGGGGGGAGGAATTAGAAAAAATTTTTATATTTGGAAGTGGGGGGGGGGGGGGGGTTATCGAAATATTCAATTCCTTACCATGTGGGCTAGCATTTTTTTCTAATGGCTTCCTCTAATTCCTCCGCCCCCCCCCCCCCCCCCCCCCCAAAATGAATGCTCCCTAAGCTGATTAATATTGTGATTTGGCTTGAGCTACAATTTTATGATGCAATTTTTTCAGACTCACCAACAGGTTACCTACCTTCAGCAGCCCGGTGGTAATGTGATTGTTATCAACCCACACGGTGCTCTTCCTCCTGGAGCTACTTTACAGACCATCAGCACCTATCAAGGACAGGTTCTACCAGTCATACAGAGTGCACAGCCCCAGGTCAGCTTAGAAACAATGAGCATTCTTAAAATTTAGTTTATTTATCTTCACATTGACTGATAGTTCTAAGGATTCATGATAGCGGCCGCCATATTGCAAGTAAGGCAAACGCGCCTAATTTTAGTGTAAATGTATGGGTTTTGGGTGAATTTGAAAATGTATTTCTCCGCTCCGTTTTGGTAGATTTTCAAATGAAAAGCTTTCCTAGATTGATTATATATATATATACTCAGTGGCGGATCCAAAAGGATTTCAAGGGGGGTGACTGATACCTAGCAAGGCATTACATAGTGTCTTTTTTGCTCTTATCTTATCCTTTATTCTTATTATATTCAACTACAAGGGGGGTGACTAGTCACCCAATTCACCCCCCTGGATCCGCCCTCGATACTGTATATTATCTATAGTATTCTTGTGACTGAAACCTACGTTCCTGAGTCCCTATAGATAATGGGATTTGGCAGTGGCATCCATACAAAACAGTAATTTATCCATTGAAATATAATTGGAATTTAGAGGTTGATTTTTGAGGAGGGAGGAAAGCCGGAGAACTGAACCCAGAAGAAAATTCTCGAAACACAGGAGAGTACTAATAAGTTACCTTTTTCGCTTACAACACCGAGTTCACTCGTGCTCTCTTGCCAACTCCGCCCACCACTCTTCCCCCACCACGCTTCCCCCACCATGCTTCCCCCACCACGCTTCCCCCACCACGCTTCCCCCACCATGCTTCCCCCCACCACGCTTCCCCCACCACTCTTCCCCCAAATTTGATATTAAGATTCAAATAGTAATCATGTATATTTTATAATAATAAATAGAAATACCACAAGGTTTGTCATATTTTTTTAAATTTATATATTAAGGCCATCAACAGCAAAATGAACTGTATGTGAATATACAAAATTAGAAAAATAAGGCAAACCTTCTCGTATTTGTATTTATTATCAAGCTGTATACCCAAGTAAATATAAATTTTACAATGCCTTTCTTTTTTCTGTCAGACATTTGTGACATCTCCGCAGGGGATACCCCAGCAGGGACAGCCAATGCAGGCCTTCCAGACTTACCCTGCCAGTGGTCAGGCTGTAGGAGGAGCGTACAGTGTGCAACAGCCTCAACAAGCTTTCCAGGTATTCATATTAGATGGGTAGTTGATTGAATTTTTAGTTGTTTGTGTTCAAAACAAGGTGTAACCTACCCTCGTTTAAACCCACGGAAAGCAAAATAGAACCTCTGGAGCCCAGAGTAGGTGTAACGTGTCAGGGCCCGAAATAGGGGCCTGCCAATGGCCAAAATGCAGGTCAAGTTTTACTACTGTCAGGCTAAAACAGTTTTGAACTGCCAAATGTAAAATAAAATAGCAGGAGAATTTTGCTCCAAAAAATTTTATTCATCCTGCCGAAATAAGGAAACTGCCTGGCTAGGCTATTTATCTTTTCTATTTTGAGCTCTGCGTATCTTCCAATTCAATTGCAAGAAAAAGAGAGTCACTTTTTCATCTCATTGAACCGAAAAATCCTCTGGGCTGATCTAAGTCAGGTCACAGATAATTCACTGATCGAAGTAGGATTTAGCAGGTTGGGTATTGTATGAGTGCGTAGGAAGGAAACTCAATAACATTGATTGGTTTGGGATAGGGGATACGACTTGATGGTGACATTATTGAAGGAATGTACGTCACATGTAGCAAACTATGAAGGATTATGAGGAACCAGCAGAACATAGAAAAATACTTTACCGTTACTCCACCCTTAAATATGTTGTTGTTTAATATATGACAGGGACCGCGGAGCGTAATTTTGATTGGGGGAGGGGGGGGGCTAGCGACCACCAAATACTGGAAGACCTAGGGGGTTTGGGGGCATGCTCCCATTATTGGGGAGGCTATAGCCCCCCAGCCCCCCCCCCCCCCTCCTACTCCACCGCGGTCCATGTATGGTCGCAGTGAGCATAATTCTGATCGATACTATGAATACTAAGATCGCTGTTGCTATGAGTGTGTACGATGCCAAAATCATGATTCTGATCTTGAATATCAGGGTCGGGTTTAGAGGGGAAGAGCTTTAGTTTCGGGTGCTCAATCGTTTAGAGGCCGTTTCCTTTAGAAACTCTCGGTCGCGCAACTGCCGGGTGATGGTAGACTGTCGCTGGAATATCAGTAGAATGTCGACCAACAAACGCCCGACAGCTGGTCGAAACCCAGTATTTCTGTACATGTAAACTATAAATCTGGATACTTCTCAGTTTATTGTCAATGTTTGGTAATTCTTCTTATGTTTTACAGGCTTCAGGGGGCGCCAAGCAGGGAGAATTGCCTCCCCCTTATAACTTCAATGGATAGTCCATTAGCAGGTGCTTGTATTTTCCATGTATATCTGCTGGATTATGTAACTCTATGTACACGTTATACCACATAGAGCTATAGTACACACCACAGCTAGCTAACCTGCTCTGTATAATAATAATATAACTGATATAGGGCCGCTGTGCACAGCACAGTAGACTAGACGACCCTGAGATTTAAGCTAAAAAAACTAGTATTTTAGTTTTTAACTTAAGAGTTTAAAGGGGCACTTGGATGAAAACGCCCCCATTTTCGAAAGTCCGAATAATTCAAATATTTGAGAATAATATTACTCAATTATGATCAGGAAAATCAGATTTGCAAAAATCTTAGCCTGGGAACCTATTGCAGTTGAGAAATTTTGGTTTAAAAACTAAAAGAACAATAGGGTTGAGTAAATGACGTCATTTACTCACAATTTAGATGCTGAACAAAATGAACAATTTTTACCCACCAATTTTAACTGCGAAGAAAATATGTTGCTTGGATACTATTAGAGCTATATAGATAGGTTTAACTAAGTTTCAAGTTATTTCCAATTTTCATCGATTTTCGTCCAAGTGCCCCTTTGAGAAGATTTTCTGGATTTTTATAGCTGGACTAAATCTCCTTTCATTTTACCCCCCCCCCCCCCCCCCCCCCCCCCCGAAATGGTCCCCCAAATTCAGGACTGTCTCTGTACTATCCTCCACACTCCTTATTCTCTTTCGATACAGCTCCTCAAAGGTCTCAGGAAACTTTGAGCTAAAATTATGACCTTTCATTTTGGGTGAAATACTGATTCATTCTGTTCTTATTCCTTCAACCTTTACTCGCCCAAAATGTGATGTTATGCGTGTGAAACCTTGAACTTGTATTTTGCATTCTTTTCCTCCCCCTCCTTGCTCCCTCTTAGCCCAGGCTCCCTCTTCCCTTCATGGTCAAATATCTTTGAAATAGTAGAATTTGCATGTAGCTCTTTGAAGTACTTTAATATAAGCTATTTTGAGGATTGTTATGTGTGCTTATGTTTGCTTCTTTTAATGATTGGCATTAAATGCAGTATATCGAAATATTCGTCATGTCACTTTTTTATCAGACTAAGCATTTGTCATAGATAATCCACGGTATGTTTGATCCCAGGGTCAGGGTTGATCCAGGGTCATGTTTGATTCAGGGTCATGGTTGATCCAGGGTCAGGGTTGATCCAGGGTCAGGGTTGATCCAGGGTCAAGGTTGATCCAGGGTCATGTTTGATTCAGGGTCATGGTTGATCCAGGGTCAGGGTTGATCCAGGGTCAGGGTTGATCCAGGGTCAAGGTTGATCCAGGGTCATGTTTGATTCAGGGTCATGGTTGATTCAGGGTAAGGATTGATTCATGGTCAGGGATGATCCAGGGTCATGTTTGATCCAGGGTAAGGGTTGATCCAGGGTCATGTTTGTTTCAGGGTAAGGGTTGATCCAGGGTCAGAGTTGATTCAGGGTCAGGGTTTGGTCCAGGGTCAGGAATGATCTAGGGTCATGTTTGATTCAGGGTAAGGGATGATCCAAGATCATATTTGATCCCAGGGGCATGGTTGATCCAGGGTCAAGGTTGATTCCAGGGTAAGGGATGATCCAGGGTTAGGGATGATCCAGGGTCATAGTTGATCCAGGGTTAGGGATGATCCAGGGTCAGGGTTGATTCAGGGTAAGGGTTGATCCAGAGTCAGGGATGATCCAGGGTCATGGTTGATCCAGGGTTAGGGATAATCCAGGGTCATAGTTGATTCAGGGTCAATTAAGGTTGATCCAAGTTCATAGTTGACTACCGATGTTTCCCCGGAAACAGCGTTGGCCACAAAATATCCTTTGCTCCCAGTAAATTAGTGTTAAATGATAAAAACCTTCAAATTTTATGAATGCCCTGAAACAGCCTATGGACTATTGAAAGTCAGTGCATGGCTAACTCACTTATTGAACTCTGAAACAACCCCTGGAGAGATCAAAGTCAGGGCCCGGATAACTCACCATCGAGTTGAAATTTAAAGAAACTTAAAATTATCGATCTAAGTTCCCATTAGTTTATATAGATAACCTGAACTGTATTAAATATGGCTACAATTACTATGATATTTACAATTATATTAATCATATAACCTTGAGATGACAATACATTGAAATGATAATTTTTTTTTTTTTTTTTTTCTAAATTGAAATGATAATACACATCTTGTAATTTCGGATAAATACAATATAGCGATGACTAAATTCTCGAATTTTCGAATTCTCAAATTATCGAAACAAAATGAAAAACAAATTACAATTATGCAAAAAAGTAAAAATTCAAATAGCATACTTTAAAGAGTTCATTCAGAACAAAATAGACTTAAATTGAGAAATCTTTGATGATTGTTTAACGACGTCACTTAGATTATTCCATTCTTTAAGGGCTTGATATGATATCCTTATGTTACATTATATTACAGCTGCAGCAATGCACACACACTTTGAAATTACACTGACCGTGAATGTTCGATTCCTGTCAGGTGGACTTGGGTTTTCCCCGAGCCCCTAGTGCACAAGCTAGTGACTATTGAACAAGTTTTCTATCATTACTTCCTAGCTTTTCATCTTCTATCTCTTATTTACTATATGTATTGAGTATCTGAACTGAACATGGACAGCTAGAGCCTAGCAGTATGTAGGCCGTCTGTCATATCAACCCAGTAAAGTTACCACAACCACATGAGTCTCCTGTAGCTCAGTGGTAGAGCATCCGACCGATCCGGAAGGTCACGGGTTCGATTCCCGAGCCCCTGCACAAGCTAGTGACAACTGAACAAGTTTTCTATCATTACTTCCTAGCTTTTCATCTTCTATCTCTTATTTACTATATGTATTGAGTATCTGAACTGAACATGGACAGCTAGAGCCTAGCAGTATGTAGGCCGTCTGTCATATCAACCCAGTAAAGTTACCACAACCACATGAGTCTCCTGTAGCTCAGTGGTAGAGCATCCGACCGATCCGGAAGGTCACGGGTTCGATTCCCGAGCCCCTGCACAAGCTACTGACAACTGAATTTGTTTTCTATCATTTCTTCCCTGCTTCTCATTTTCTATCTCGTTTACCGTGAATATTATACACAAAATCAAGGCTAAGTAGCTCAGTGACTCAAAACAGTCTCGCTGTTCTCGCATATTTGATTTTTTTTTTTTAAACATAGTTTCCAAGCTTCGTTCGAGAGGAAAATGTTAGCTATAAATTTATCTCTACAGTGTCTTGAGGAACTGAAAAACATCGCGCATAGCTTTCCTACAATCTTTGGACAACGTCGAATTTGAAGCCGGTTGTTCCATTGAAGCAGTAGTCTCGTATTCTTCTCTCAAGAACTCGTATACGTCGAGCTTCTGCATACTTTCACGATGGGTACGAACTTTGCTTTCCTCTGTGTCCAGAGTGGCTTCTGAACTGCCAGAACATCTTTGGGCTACAGATGACTTTCGACAAGAAAGGTATGAAATCCTGGTTGATGTGCTTCTTAGGGGTACCGATGTACAGGATGATATTGGTCTCACCCGAGATGATGTATTTAATCTTCTGAGGAACAGCATTGACTGTGGGCTAGACTTAAGTTCCGGCAGCCTCGTTCCTTTTTCCTCGTTCTGTTCTGGTACATCGACAAATGACGTGCACAAAGACTGACTCGTTCCATAGCAGACTGGATAGCTTTCTTCCTCGATGCTGGCTCTTCTAAGGTCGTTTTGAGCTCTGCACAACTTTTGGATACGCTTTCTCTCTCTTTCCAAGTCAGAGTCTCTTTCTGCCGCCACAGAGTTATGTTCATTCCAAGAAGAAGACTTGTTGTTCGCATCCCATTCAGAACGAATGCGGGTACGAGGAATAAGATGTTCTGGTGTCCCGTCTCTGATCTCATCCTGCAGCAAACTAGGAAACTGAACGCTGGGTTTTTGCTTTATCTTAGGCAGAACGGGGAGATTTCTTTGAAACTGTAAGTTGCTCAGCTGTGAATCGCACGTACGCGGTCTCCGGCTACGTAATGGCCGGTGGAGTGGTTCACTCGTGGTAAAATCCGATGAGTTCTGTCGTCTTGTACTACCACTCGATTTGCACTCTCTTTTTGCATGGTATTCATTGGCACTTGCAATTTGAGGCAACTTCAGTTGTTTTAACTCAGATGTCTTCTTCAGACTGCTTGCAGGCGCACTTGTGATTTTCCGAGATGGCGGCTTTAATCCCTCATGGGGTTTGACTTTGATTCGGTATGATACCCGGAGGTTGTCCTCTCCTGAGCATTGACTCTTTTTTCCCATAAGACCTGCGTTTTCCTTTCCCTGGAAATCTGAAAGGTCAACTTCTTCTTGGCCGTCATCCTGTTCATTGTCTTTGTTTGGCTCCCATTTTAGCTCAAAAGATTTTCCTTGTCTCTCTAAATATTTTTTTGAAACCAAGTTTATTAGTGAAAGTACTAAAACATAATAGTTTTTAATATAAGCTCTTTTCGAATTCAAATATTGCTATGTAACTTGATTATAGATTCATATACTCGAATTGAACCTTCACTGAAACGTTAACACATGAAAAAAATAGTATTCAAAACAATTCCATACAATAAGGCGCGGGGCTAACCCTGAGCAAATGAAGAGAATTCGAAACTGCAAGGAGCCTTTGCATTCGCGGTAAAGTACGTCAAAGTGATGTTCAAACGTGGCGTTGAAAACTTTATGTTTCCCGACAATGTGATAGAAAAACGAGATTCTTTCGTACCTTTTATATTTCGATATATGTTCTCATCTTCCTCTAGAAATGTGTACCCATCTGCCTTGACTTGACGTTTTCTTTGAAGACTTTTACGGGATTGTATCTTGGATGTCCCCTGAGCGTCTACTACTTCTTGGGTGTTTTGAGCATGTACTTTTGAACTCTTTTTCCGAAAAGAGGCTTTTTTTCGACTAAATTGTCCTTTGTTCTTCTTTGTCTCTGTCGCGATGGTTTCAATCGGCGGTAACTTGGATGGCCTTGGTTGCTTTTGTTGAAGACTGCAAATCGTATCGAAGGAGGTTACAGTAGAATGAGAACTACAAAGCATACCATCGTTTTTCCCAAAAGGTAGCTCTTTGGACCGAACCTTTATCACTTGATAACTTTCTAGAGCAACTGAGTTCTGAATTCTGCTAGGTGAAGAATTGCGCCTTTTCTGTAACGAGGCGACAAAACATTTCGTTGAAAGAAACGCCATCTTACTCTGACTCTGCCTATGCTGTAGCTCCGATTGCTTGAACTACTGAATGCCCTTTATACAGTTTTCCTGTGACTTATATAGGTTGTACCCTAATTGGACACTTTTGGGGAGTTCCAGAGTTGAGAACAACAATTAGGGCATGGGAGACAATTGATTAACCAGCCATATCGATTAATTAGGCTTTGCATGACATCATAATAAATTAGGTGACGCCTTTTAACCTTATAAGGAGGCATGCTATTCAAGCCTGATTACTTTTTGCGTCATCTTACTATCACAGGACTCACGAAATTTGTCATTATTTTGATGAAAAAGGAACAAAATAAAAATCAATTGCTAGTATCTTCGTTACAACGTCAATTGAAAACTTTTAAGTTCAAACTTGGCTAGTCTTTGAAAACTACGCCATTCTGGCATATCAAGTCAAGTTTTTAAAATCACTCTTTAAAACTTTGACTTACATCAATTGAGTGTTAAAAGTAAATTAAATTTTGGACTTCCATCGAAAAGGATTATATTATGCTGTTACGATGAACTTTTTATAATTTTTTTGTCATGTCATTTTATTTCTTCGTAAGAAATCCTCACAACCTTATGATTGTGTTGCACATGGCGATCAATTTATTTTATCATTCAAATTATTTTTTCCCCCATTTTGATTGGCCGAGAGAACTGCAAATAACTGCCTACAAATAACGGTCTGCTCATGCGCATTACGGTGCAGAGCATCTTACTGCAAATAACGGTTTGCTCATGCGCAGTAACGCTGTATTTGACAATGGCTCGCTTCCCTGAAAAAATGAGCTAACTTCTTTGTTATATTTTGACTCGCACTGCCCCTCAAAGATTAGAAAAAAATAATTTGAATGATAAAACAATTACTGAACTCGATTATCGCAAAATATCGAGATTTGTTAGTGTCTTGCAAGCAATTATTTGCCTCTGCCTTCGGCATCGGCAAATAATTGCTTGCTCGCCACTAACAAATCACGATATTTTGCTCAACCTCATCCAATAATTGCTTAGTATTGCTATGGTTTGGCCTCATCTAATGCCATATCTTTTCCAGTATTCCACAATATATATCTTATTTTTACAACGTGCTGCGGATTATTTCTTCTTCACGAGTGGTTACGAAAGTCATAAAAAATGCCGAAAGCTGCTTGGATCGAAATTCTCTCTCTCCTGAGCTCAGATCGTCAAAGGTCCCTAAGCTACTCAGTAATCACCACTGCTCGTAGCCATATTGACCTGCATATTTAGGCTAAGACGTTCTAGCAAAAAATAAAAAGTATGTTTAAACTTTTGGAAATAGTTGGTATGCGATTTATTGCTTGAAAGGTTTTGTCAGTACTTCTTAATGATTTTCACAATTCCTCTTATTGCGTCTTGATAAGGCCACTACCAAAAAGGTCCTTATTGAATTATTTTTGAGAGTAAATGGTTTGAACCCAGGTGTAGTAGTTGAGTGAGTAATGTGATCGTCCGGCTGAGTGTAGTCTTGAGAACAGAGTACACTGTACTCTGAAGATGACTTCCGCGCAGGTTGTCGAAACGTCAGTCTCTACCAACAACAGTCTTTCTCAAGACTACACTCACCCGGACGATCACATTACTCACTCAACGAATTATTTTTCTTATTCAAGTGTTTGAACTCTTTTTGGAGTCTCAAGATAATGGTGTCATTTAGGCCAACAAAAGGAACTACGAAAAGAATGGTAGTGGTACTAGAGAAATAGTAGGGGAATCGAGAATTCGTATACTATACTAGAACTAGCTTCCATTGTAGTTTGCTCGAATATTGTATTTGCGTATAGACTGATTGGTATTTGTTGAAGTTGTTTTGATTTTTTAACGTTATTTTTTTCGTACCAAGTTAATTAGAAATTGCGCTTAAGCCCCTTCTGCAACCGCGCCGAACATAGGAGCACGTGTCCTTGTAACCCGTTGTGTTATGTAAGCTTTAAGGCTATCATCATGGTACCGACTCCCTTTATTTTAATACCCTATAGCTCGTGTCCCACAAGCTCAACAAGCAACAATATATCAGGATATAAAACTCTGATCGCAGAAAACTGGCTATAAATTATTTCAATTGTTTACTGTCCTGTGAAAATATATGTAGCACTCTTGTGTAGTACAGATAATTTGTAGTTGTTATATGGGAGCACGTGGCATTGTAAAGCGTGGCGTTATGTAAGCTTTAGAACTATTCATAGTTCCGACTCCCCTTAATTACAGTGGTTCTGCCTCCGAAAATAAAAGAAAGTTACCTTGTAATCCTTGTAGTACTCTTTAAAACAGACACTGTATAGTGGTTTGTGGGACAAGATTTTAATTTCACTGGGAAAACTGCTGCAACAGTGATTGGTTCGCTATTGTGTGAGTTGGAACTATGTGCACATATACGCGTTATTTCAAAAAAAAGGTTTTGTTGCATGTTGCATTCTCCATACCAAGCCCGAATTGCACTATGGGTGATATGAATGCGATCAGCAAACGGTTATAGCAATATAGAATTTTCCCCAAATTAGCTTTGTCTGCACATTTTTGCGGCATAATTTCGTCATAATTTCATTATTTACATATGAATATACTACATTTCAAGCTTAGTAAGCAACGTGCAGCATGATATGCAACATGCAACAAAACCTTCACTAACCTTTGTTGAAATAGCTTTATACGCTCAAAAACGAATGCATTCAGGCCCAGATTCTTAAAGTTAAGGAGCACTTTCCTGCGTGCCGTCAAAATGCTTAGTAACTAGTACTTGAGATTCAAAGTATATCAGTAGTGAAAGCTAGCAAGAGGACGTCGATTCGTATATATACTACTCTAGGAAATTCGAAAATTCTGACACTTTAATTGACAAGAAAATACAATAGAGACTTTGCACCATCACGTGCATGATGGCAGCCATGACAGGAGTCACAACAATAGTCTTTTTTCCCTGGGAAACTGAATTATTTCTTATGTAAAGCAGATTAGACCAGATTCAATTGTTTATGCCTTCTGTCATGGCTGCCATCACATGATGGTGCAAAGTCTCTATGCCGAAAAATAACTCGAACACAATGACAATGCGAATGAATGTTCAGGGATCCACTGTAATGTTACGTTGCTTCTTGCATCAGAGGGCTCTGAAATGAAAAAAAAAATATATATATATACCTGCAGCTATTGAATATCATAACCGCAAAAGTACTTGAAGAGCAGAAGGGGGGTGGGGGGGGGGGGGGGGGGGGTTGGCAGATGGAAAAAGAAGTTAACAGTGACTTCCATCAATTTGTCGAGTGATATACTGAATGTACCGATAATCTCTTTTAGCTTAAACAACCTCAGGGGTGTAATATACATTTTCATTTTAATTGCCCATCATTGGCGTATTACTGACCGCCTGCCCGATTACAGTACAGTGAAAAACCACCGAAACTAAGACAGGAGTTCTATACAACAACGAAACCGGAAGAAGAGGGCTGTTCTTGTTCTTCGCTTCTACGAGTGTCGATATGATAACATTTCTCCTTTACTTTGTGCGTACAATACTGTATTATTTCTGATACTGCCTCACCATCTCCTTGAGTATAAACCAGAACAGAGGGGAACGGATCAGGGAGGAGGAAAAAACAACAAAAACATTTAGGGAGAAGGGAAAGTCGGCATAAATAGGGACAAAGTAGAAATCATTATCCAATTGAATTAATATTCTTTAAATTTAACTTTTCGTTTATTTGCGGAGCTCGAGGGAGAAACGGTCGGAAAATTAGGGGGGAGGAAAAGGGAGAATAGTTAAATGCGTTTCCTATCCACTACAGTCATGGTAAGGGGTATCGGAACGATAAAATGTACAGAATAGAAGTTTATTTAGTGTACTCACGGGTTAGACTGACTGTTGGGGTTGTTGTTGTTAGTGTCTTGTACATTTACGGCTGGAACAGCGTTGCGATCAAAGTTTTGATATCTGTTCTGTCTTCGTCGCCACACGAAAATAATGGCGATGATGACGAGGGCGATACCTACTGCTATTCCTACGCCAATCAATATGTATGGATCCACTCGAATCCTACTACCTACACGGTAAATTGAAAAGAGAGTCGCTACTCAATAACCTTGATCGAGTCTTTGGAGTGCATACAAGAGTGATTTTAAACAGTTAAACTAAGAGAGGGAAAACTAACGGACTATAAGAAGGTCCCGGCGAGGTAGCCCCCCGATCAAAAAACAAGAAGAAGGCAACGAACACTAATATGGAAAAGAGAAGGGCTAGCGTCTCCGAAAGCAAAATAGGAAAAAGGGAAGGATCAACTCAGGAACTGAACGAAGGGAAGGCAGAAGGAAACGAAACAGGGAGAAAGGGCTTAAGAAGACTACTGGCAGCTTAGTAAAATTAAGAAAGTGGTCCGAAGTAATGGCGGTGTTGTTCTCTCCTATTCTCCGTAAAAATCAACATGTAAGTTGAGTGTTGCGTGTAGAAAATTGAATGTACTGGTAGTGTGAGTGAAAAGTGTCCCCAATAAGTACAAATCAAAGCGCTAGAACTACTAGGCACTTAAATATAGAGATTTATATAAATTTTTATGGTACTCGACACCAATTTCACTTGGCTATTAATCACTGAGTATAAAACTTTGTTTCATGGGCCAAGTAAGACCACTCTAGTACTGTGTAACATTGCGTATTTTAAAAGTGTTATCAATATAGATGTGCATGGACACACTTTTATTCACTAACTTCGACATTCTACTTCTACGTTAATATATCAAATTAAAATAGGCACATCGCGATGCCAATGGTGAAGGACAAGCTTCAATTAGGTCGGCCTTACACGGTACCGGGCGAATATTTACGAATAAAATAAAATAAATGAGAATTAACAGTGGAATCCACCGAGTGGCTCTTCCTCCACTGCATTCCAATTAGAATTTAGAAATTGATTTTTGATATTTAACCCTTCAGAAGTAGCGTTTAGGCATTCCGTTTACACGACACTGTGCTATCCGGACAAAACTGAATCAAACGCGTAGCCTAGCCATGCAAATTAAAGAAAAGGTTCCGTGTAAATGGTATGTAATTGAGAGGGGTGAGATAAATAACAACAACAACAATGACGATAATAATAATATGTGACAATCATAATAACAACAGTAACAACAACAGAATTGGTAATAGAATGGCAATGGCAATGGCAATGGCAATGGCAATGGCAATGGCAATGGCAATGGCAATGGCAATGGCAATGGCAATGGCAATGGCAATGGCAATGGCAATGGCAATGGCAATGGCAATGGCAATGGCAATGGCAATGGCAATGGCAATGGCAATGGCAATGGCAATGGCAATGGCAATGGCAATGGCAATGGCAATGGCAATGGCAATGGCAATGGCAATGGCAATGGCAATGGCAATGGCAATGGCAATGGCAATTAATGGCAATGGCAATGGCAATGGCAATGGCAATGGCAATGGCAATGGCAATGGCAATGGCAATAGTCTATTGTAGCAAATTGATTGGATGAAAACATGCACTTGCCTCTGGAGCGTGGTATCTTTCTTTTTAGCATGGCTGTCTTAGGTGGTCCTTGGGTACCTAGGAGAAAGACAGATAGCTAAAGGGACAGACAGACAGACAGTAGACACCAACAGAAGAATAGAAAGTTACGTTGCAGACAAATGCAAAGACATTTTCTTTAAAAATTCCGTTCAACCTGTCTTGCAATATGCTTAGTTTTATTATTCATAATTTACCGTGAGGTTGACAAGGTGACGCTACTGATGCTGTCATCACAGTACTGTAAGTAGCTGTAGGATTGATGGTGTTCAAAGTGGCCTGCACGAAAAACAAGACGCATTCATTCATGGTATAATAGCCGACATGTTGGATGATATAACGAAAGACATGGCCACCTTGTTGGATGATATAACAAAAGACATGGCCACCATGTTGGATGATATAACAAAGGACATGGCAGCCATGTTGGATGACATAACAAAAGACATGGCCACCATGTTGGATGATGTAACAAAAGACATGGTCACCATGTTGGATGACATAACAAAAGACATGGCCACCATGTTGGATGATATAACAAAAGACATGGTCACCATGTTGGATGATGTAACAAAATACATGGCCACCATGTTGGATGATGTAACAAAAGACATGGCCACCATGTTGGATGATGTAACAAAAGACATGGCCACCATGTTGGATGATATAACAAAAGACATGGCCACCATGTTGGATGAAATAACAAAAGACATGGCCACCATGTTGGATGATGTAACAAAGACATGACCACCATGTTTGATGATATAACAAAAGACATGGCCGACAGATGATCACTTTAAACCACACTTCATCACTAACCGTAAAAGAGCCATTGAGGACGTAAAGAAACACTGGCAGTGACCAAGTGCGTACACCTTATACTAACCACTTCTCATGATTGTAAAGCGCCTTTGATTATTCACAAAGAAAGGGCGCTATATAAATCATAAATCAATGAATTAAGTTAAATTAAATCTAAATAAATTTACTCACAGGCTGAATAGGTTCCGAGCCTAAAACCAATAAAATGAAAAATGAAAAAAGGAAATACTTAAGCAAAGGAAGGGCTTCGCACAAAAGTTACTAGAAATTAGAATAAAAATTATGTCCTTTTTGCTGTTAACCTGGTTTTTTTTTTTTTTTTTTTTTTTTTACCAAAACAATAGATTTTTCCCAAATTTGCTTGAGTGACCACAAAACAAAGGCTCCAAGTCGAGAATGGACTTGGAGCCTTTGTTTTGTGGTCTATCAAGCGCCACTATTTTATCTTTATTAAAAAAGTAAAATTTATTGTTAATAAAGTCGTTATTATTATAAGCGAATTTGGTGTAAATCTATTGGATTTTATCGAGGTTTTAATTAAAATTTCGAACATTTTTATGCCGATCACTTTACAGTGTGGACACAATAACCGGGACCACTAGACAGAGATTGAACTGATATCAATATTAGCCAATCAGATCCTAACGTTCTCACAGATATTTCGCATAAATTAGATAAACATGGACAGCAGGCCTGCAAACAGGACACAAAACTTCACCGACAATGAGCGTAATTTCTATCGAAAACACAGTTGTGAAATGTCTACTTATCCCAATTTTATATAAGAAATACTTTCTGTCCTCCTGTATTCGAAAAAATCCTATTTTCAAACGATTATATAGTATATTCTACGCCAAAACTTTGTAAAAATTCCCGTTTCGAATTCTTAAAGCTGATTGGCCCAGACAGATTTTGTTGGAATGTAATTGTTTCTAGGTGTTATCTGATTGGTCAGTTTTGTTCAAGTGGTCCCTGTTAGTGTGTCTGCACTTTAAATGATAAAAAACTAGTACTTACATGAATTCATAGAGGCATAAGCCACGGACAGGAAAAGAAACAGGAGAAAAGCAAGCATGTTGTCCAGCAGCATCACTTGCAAAAGAGCTGGAAGAGAAGAGCTAAATATTAATCAACTATGGGGGGAGAGGTGGCAATTTTTATACCGGATGTAATAAAAAAATGCGCAGCATAAAAATCTTGTTATTGTAATAAGCTTCAAAGAACACAAAAAGCGGACATTCTGTCGAGATATTTTTAATATTTGAAAGATTTATGAACATTTTTCGATCAAAAATCACCATTTCTTGCGATTTTCAAAAAACAACTAAAATTCGTAGTGGCAGGTGCAAAAAGTGATTCTGTCGTATTTTCAAATAACTTTTTACATTATTTTTTTTGTAAAATACATTGAGTCAAAATACTTGATTCTGCTGAAGTTTTTGTGTGATTCATATACGAAATTGCAGTGTCGTAAACAGAACGTTTAAATCTCAGAACCAACGTTATGTAAGTTTGCCTCAAGCAGTATGCACCTCAAAGTATAAAAATCAATTGAAAATGGCTAAATTTGTCTTGCTTTATAGTTTCGTAATAATTACGACTGGAATTTTCACAAATTCAAGGATTTCATTTGCCTTTGAATGATTGTCGTTCGAAAAAAAATCATAAAAAATTAGAAAGCAATTCTGACCGTGTCGAAGTAAGAATATTGAACGGAAGAAAAATAATGAAAGCTTAAATTTCCAGCGTCTGCTACCGAAAAGAAAACATATTCCCAGTAGATTATTCTAAAACTTACTTCGTCTCAAGCCACAAAACGAATAGAATAAGCCAGATACTGAAGAGAGAATCGTTTCGTTCAGTTGCCACAACAGATTTTCGATCAGAGTATTTGCAAGTTGACAAAACAGATGGCCGAACAACTTGGCTTTGATTTGCATATTTAATAACTTTTTGCGTTACAATCTCTGAAATTAAAACAGTTCACCGTTGTCTTTTTTCAGGCTACTCACGCTCAATTCCCTATTTATTAACTCTTCCTCCTGTTCAAAGATAATTGAAAGTTCAGATAATTTTCTGTGTCCCTGTTGGATGTTTCTTTCTTTTTGTTTAACCTTCATTTGAATTGACGTAAGGCTGTAAATCAATCAATTTTAGCATACGGTTTTCCTTTTCTCATATTTTTATATTATATTTATTTTTATTTTTATATTATTTTTATTTTATATCATTATATTTCATTTTCTAAATTTCATTTTTCTTAACTTTTTTTATACTAAAATCTTTTTTATACTTTATCCTTATATTTCTATGTCATATTTGCATGTATTTTTTTCAAAAGAAAAATCATAAACTAGCTTCGGGCAATGGATTACCAATCCTTTATTATTCTGTAGCCAGGATGGTTTTATCTGTCTTTCTTTTTTTTTTTATTCTTAGTTTGCCAAGTACTATCTTAACTATTGAACGAAAAAAAAAATGTTTTCGTTTCTGTGGTTTTTTCTTCTTCGCCTTCTTTCTTTTATTGTCGTATATCATCTTCGTCAACCTCACCATCATCAACATCATCATTAACATCATCATCATCAACAACATCATGACCAACAACATCATCATTAGTAGTATACTCATCATATAACCCTTATTATCTACATTATCAGCATCATCAATATTAACATTACCAACATGATAAAAATCATCATCATCATCATCATCATCATCATCATCATTATCATCATCATCATTATCATCATCATCATTATCATCATCATCATTATCATCATCATTATCATCATCATCATCATCATCATCATCATCATCATCATCATCATCATCATCATCATCATCATCATCATCATCATCATCATCATCATCACCACCACCGACCCCATCATCACATCTTCATATCATCCTCCTCCTCATTATTATTATTATAATCATTATTATTTTAATCATCATTATTATTATAATCATCATCATCACCGACCCCATCATCACATCTTCATATCATCATCATCCTCCTCCACCTCCTCCTCCTCCTCCTCCTCATCATTATCATCCTCCTCCTCCATATTATGGATATCTTTTGAAAAGGTGTGAAAATGGCCAAAAAAAACATCACAATTTATACATTACTTATGAAAACCGCAAAATACGTCATATTTGGCCATTTTCGAGCAAAAAGCATTGACTATAGCTCCTCTTAATAAATCCTACATTGCTTTATTTTCCACGTTTGACGTCAAATTTATTCTTTTGAAATTTGTTGTTTTGAATGAAATTGAAAAGAATAAATTTGACGTCGAACGCGGAAAATAAAGCACTGTAGGATTTATCAAAAGGGCATATAGCCCATGGTCTTGATCCAATTTGGACTATTTTCACACCTCATCAAAAGATATGCATTATTTATGAAAGATGCAAAATATATCATATTTAGCGCTCGCCTCTCACTAATGCAACGCGGGTTTGTGTCCCGCCGCGCTCGGTGACGTATGTGAATAGAGTTGCTTGTCGGTTTTCTCCCTTTCTTGAAGAGTTGTTATCTGGATTCTCCTGTTTTCTTCCTTCTATAAACCCTTGCAGCAATTCGGAATGCACCTCAATTTGGAGGACAAAAAAATAGGTTCCAATAGACCATTTTTGAGATGCGCGAACGCTTTCAAAAATATCGCAGGCTCGTACATGATCTCGAGGCATTTTCGGGCAGAGTCAATAGCGCGCGTGGTTTGCCCGAAAATGCCTCTTTTTCATGTCTAGATCTGCGCCTGCGATATTTTAGAAAGCGCTCGCGCATCTCGAAAATGGTCTATTATCAGGAGATTGAAATTCTTTTGTTTTATGCTTCAACAAGACTGGCTTGGCAAAAATATTTACCATATAAGGTATGTACTGATTCGCAAGCCAGCATGACTTCTCACTTCTATTTGAAACACTAATAAACCAATCATAGTACAGTATTGCACGTGCATTCAACACAAGAATCTTAATGCCACCATTTGATTGGTCGAAGAAGCGTGATTGATATCACGTAACCAAGAGTTCTACAACCTTCGCCTGTGTTCACATTCATTCACAGAAGGAGCTCAGATGGAATAGTTGGACTCGGACGAATAATGGTAAGCTTAAAAGTAAATCTTTTCATTTCAGAACATTTAGAAACTTTCTCTTAAATAATATGCTCGAAAAGAGCATTAGTCAGAAGAAAAATGCCATGATTCTACTGTAGTTATTTCAACAAATAGTCAACTCAATAGTGTGTAATCAAGATTTTAATTAAAAACTTTGCCTGCTTTCAGTTCCATTCCGGCACAGAAGGAGCTCCGATGGAATAGTTCGACTCGGACGAATAATGGTAAGCTTAAAAATAGATCTTTTCACATTTCAGAACAATTATGAACTTTCTTGTAAGCAATATGCTCGAAAAGTAAAAGAATTAGAAGACAAAATGTCGTCATTTTACTCCACAAGTTATTTCAACAATTCAACTGATATTCTATGGAGTTGAATTGCAATGCCAGTCCATACGCGAAACAACCAAAATTCTTGCTCCCTCGACTCACTTCTCGCTTGTAGTTGGATGTATATCAAGCTTTCCTCTCGTAAGTTCTCGAAAAGAAATTGCATTAAATAGTTTTAGGTCATGTAGAATTTGTTCTTAGTCCACTAGACGAGAGAATTATTTAAGACTTATGTTCAATTGGTTTTATAAACTGCACATTCGAAGATTTGTGTTATTTTGCCGTTCGTACAAATTAAATCATTAGCTGTCTAAGACTGACAAATATGGTCGAACGTTTTTAATATTAAAATATTATCCCACATTTTTTTGGCCGTTTAATCAGTGTAACAAAGTTTCCCTTAGTTTTATAACCATGAAATATCATATACACATTATCCTACTCGTTCATTAAAGTCTGAAGATGGACGTTGGACACCGTTCGAAATATCATCCATTGATAATTTCTAAACCGCTTATCGTTATTATATTTCTTACATTTTATCTTCCATTCCAGGTACATTGCCTCAAGCAAGATCCAAAACTTGAAGATGTCGCTCTATGGTCAACTCAGAGTAAATTGTGTTGGCAAATGATTCTTGAGCAAGTTCTAAAAATTATTTCCAAAAAACTATTTCATGGCTGGTAATTTTGAATTCACGTTTCGCTTCACTTGCTCGGGGTATCAGTGCCTTTATGTTTAGAGAGGGGTTGTTGGCCGTTCCTAAATCAAATATGGAACACTAAAAACATTTCTTTGACCTGCAGTAATCATTTCTAAAACATTTTGCCCACACATTTTGGCTTTACGTCTGATTATTGCAAGTCATCAAATCAAAATTACTTAGAACTAGGTTAAGGCTTAGTAGGGCTTTGCGTGAGCGAAGCCCTAAGAGATGTATAAGTGAAGCTACCACTCATAATTCTAGGTGGGGTTGTTTAGTGGTTTTTCACTGGCATTGCCAGGGTCAATTGGCCAATCTTAGGTTAGCTTTTCAATTAGGCAACGTTGGACATCGCTGCAGCTGGAGAAGATCTGGATCAACGAATCTACTTTCCATTCTCTCAAATGCGTCTGTGTTTTGAACTAGATAGCTGGAGGATTTGTTATTGTTCCTTATGCAGTGCTGGTCGGTTTACCCACATTCCCCAACACACACAAACTTAAACTGCGCTTAGCTAGTTCGGTCTTTCGGTTCTTAGGTTCTTAGCGCCGGCCAGTATTATGTGACACTAGTAACGGCTACTTTTTCTCTCCACGAAAGCGAGGAGGAAAGTGACTGGTTGCTTGGTTACCTGCAACAATAACTTTGGCACAGTCAAGGTTTGACCAAGGTCTTGTTTTTTGGTTCCCTTCTGTCGGCTCTGTAGTCACGAACGGAAAAGGGGCAGCGGAGCAGGCAAAAGGGAGCTGGAAACTAGTCTTGGATTAAGAAAAAGTATTAAAATGAACCATTCTCGCGGTAAATAAATTTAAGATTGGCAGACGGTTAAAATTTGAAAATGTGACATTTCTTTTTTTCATTTTTTCGAAACAACAAACCTTGGCTATACATGTGTCATTGAATAACAGTCCTCCAGACCTTAGTACTAATCTCGTTCACCGAATGTCACGACAGTATCCTTTAATCTATATAAATAGTTCGATTTCGATTTTATTTTTTTCTGTGGTATGTCGTGGCATTCAACTTACCTTTCAGTTCTACCAAGAACAACCAAACTTGGTTGCGATCCACGATAGCTTTTATAATCAGTGGTAGCTTCTTAGCCTAGAATTTTCTATTATTATCATTATTTATTATTTATTATTTATTGTTGTCTTTCAATGTTTGAATCAACCTTAATGTTGATACAAATATTGATAATTGTTCACAGTAAATGTGTTCAATTCTCTCCCGATGTTTTGTTCTCAAAACACGGGGCTCAATAGATTGTTGTTCTTGAACAACAATCGCAAACATAGAATTTATCTAAGATATACTTCGAATAGGTTTCTTTGATTTCGGCCCGGTTTTCGACGCATTTCGATTTCTGTAGGTTTCACTAAGTTATGACATTACATAACTATTTAACTTGCTTTTCGATATTTAATTTAATACTTTAAGAATATTTTTTTCAGGGATAGTAGGGTTGTGTTTAGTATGCGAACGAGTGAGTGTGCAATTTGTAGTTTCAAACTATGTTCTCAACTATATAATACAGCGAGGTTTCGATATATCATAGTCCACACATATGTATAGCTAAGATTTTCTTATCATATTAACTACTGCATAGTATTTTTTTTTTCATTTTCTACGGAGAATATATTATATGTATTATTTGATTCATTTAATAACAAGTTGTTCTATTTATTGTTAGATTAGAAACTATATACTGATTGTACAGGTTAATTTTTCATTGTTGTAAAATAAGGTTACTCTAATAAAGTCATGGTTTATTTAATATTTACAATTAACAGTTATATCAATAAAGTTTCATCCTGTGTTGAATGGTTATGGGTTTTTGGGTCCTCGGATATTCCCGAGCCGGTGGTTGTAAGTACTGTACCGTGGGTTTTCTGACCTATAGGTACTCTTAAATGAGCTGGTGGCACAGCTCGCTTACTTCTGTTGAGATCTCGTGGAATATCCACCCCTTTCTCGATTCATTTTCAGCTATTTTTCGATCACGCACTCTTACCTTTCAGGATATTACTAGTTAACTTTATGGTGTAATTATGGTTTATTTAATAATTATATTTCAAGTGTTATGAATAAAGTTTCATCCTATGTTGTATGGTTGTGGGTTTTTGGGTCCTTGGATATTCCCGAGCCGGTGGTTGTAAGTACTGTACCGTGGGTTTTCTGACCTATAGGTTCTCTTAAATGAGCTGGTTGCACAGCTCGCTTACTTCTGTTGAGATCTTGTGGTGGAATATCCAACCCTTTTCGCGATTCAATTTCGGCTTTTTTTGATACTTACTTAGGTATTTTTCTCGAGTTGCACATGGCTCGTACTTTTGACAAAACGTAACTGACTGCTATTTTGTTTCAGAGATACTAACTTTCATTTTTCTTCTTTCCTTTTCAGTGCATACTAACATTTTTCTTTTCTCGCTCCAGATGACAAAATCCGCGTTTGTTAAGCTACGCATGCGCATAATATCATATATTTTTGGCGCAAAATATGGCTCCAAATTTCTTTCTTGCAGAAATAAAATATTTTTTTTTGATTGTAAACCACCGTTGTCACAAAAAATCCTAGTATTTTTTGGCTAGTTAGATTCTTGTATAGTTTAGTAACTTACTTGTATTGTAAGAACATTTTCTTCAAATAAAATCATCCATCACTCCTGTGTTTGCTTTTGTTAAGTACGTTTTCAGAACCTTTTTTCTAACATTTCTTCTCATAGGTTCACTAACTTTGACTTTCATTCTGTTACAGGTATTTACTAATTTTTGTTTCTGTTTTCTCGCTACAGACCTCGAGTCCTATATACCGGTTTCCATGGCTGTACTATAACCATTCCTTTACAGTTGGCTATCGACTCATTGCAGGAGTTCACTCAGTTTCGATAAACAAAAAAATTAATATTTAATTTTTTTTTCTTTCCTCGTCTAGGATTTTTACGTGCGGAACGCGCTTCGTTGGAGTATAATAATAATAATTTTAATCTATTGACTCTATGCAGGAATTCTCAGTGGAGTTCAGTAAGTTTGGAGAACAAAACAGAAAAATTACTTCACTTTCCAAGAACTGAACAATTTAAAAACGTTGTTTTCTCCTCAAAATTGAACTGTACTATGAGTTTCTACAAAGATTTGTGACTAATTTTTCTTTCCTTTTCTTTTTCCCTTCTTTTTTTAGACCTTTACCGACAAGTATCTACCCCGTCGCCATCTTGGTAACAGGAGCCGTTGACTTCCGTACTTACGCCGAGCCATGACGTAACCACTACACCTGTAACCATAACAACTGAGTATAACATTTTCTACATTGAATTCCTCTTGAATTCCAAACCTTTTAGTATAAAAGTAAGTCTTTTTTTCTCTATATTTCCAGGATTTTCCCTTCGCAAACAGAGATACCAGCTGCCAAGAGAAGAGTGAACATTGTAGAGTTAGGTAACCATACAAAATTATGATCTTGGATTATTTCCCTTGAATTCCAACCCTTTTCTGATAAATGTTTTTTCTCTTCTATACTTTCAGAGTTTCTACCCCTTGCAAGCCGAGATGTTCTAACCGAGAAACGATGACTCATCAGTGGCTGCCTTCAAGATCCCGTGCTTTCCTTCTGGCCTTCCAGTGTTAACACTAAACTTGAACCAAATTCAGTAACTTTAAACGAAGCACAACTCTAAACATAACCCAATTCGTAACTCAGTAAATCAAGTTTAAACTGACTTAAATTAAACTTTAAACTTAAAATTAAACTTCAATCTAAACCTAAAACTAAAATTAAACTCTAATACTAAACCAATAAAATCGGCGAAACATGTGTTGTTCTTTTTGTTTCATCTACAGGTTGTTGTACCAATGGAGATGTCAACAGTTCGTTACCTTTGAAGTCAGTTGTGGAAAGACCAAAGACCCCAAAGACAAGCAAAGAATATATTATCTTGAATCATATGTAAAAACAAGTGATGTTATATTCAGTAATAAAACATTCAGGCATAAATTCTCGTCTTGTGATAGCTCTATATATTATTGGTCTTTAAAATAATTCCATTTACACTTGTTTTCACGATAAATATGAAATATAGGGACACAGTTAGGGACACTACTTGAAGCCCTACCTGGATAATATGGCCCCTCGTGCCAAGGAGTGGGTATAAGACGACAGGGACTCGTTGTGTAAAGGGACATTTTGCGTCTTCTAAAGGGTGGGCCCTAGTGGATAGCAACGCTTTACAAGAACGCCAATAGTGTGCCCCTTAGTACCAGGAACGTCATAGCATAGGCCATTTACATTAAACAGTCACGTGCTGATATATCATTTTGATTAAAAAAAAATAAAAAATAAAAAATAAAAAAAATAAAAACACGAAAGGGAGGAAAGGAAAAACTAAAAAAAAATAACTGAAAAATTGAACCTTCAACACCATTAAGTGAGAGACAGTGAAGTGAGGGCAAAACACCCTTGGTTTCCAAGAAAAAAATCGATTTTTTTAGTGCACCCCTTAATACTGTCTTAGGATTGTGCCCTGAAAAAACCCACCAAGTGTTGGTTAGATAATTGATCGCAAAAGCCATAAACATTCTTAGCACGACAATCTCGGACATAATTGTTGTTACATTGCCCTTTTCGTAAAAAAAATCTTTCGATGCTCTTGGCAATTATCTATAATGCAATTATCGGTTGTTTCCTTCGCTCTCCCTTCCCCCTCCCCCTGAGCAATGTTGTTCTGGTACCGCATTGGACTCGTAACTTCTTAAGATGCAACATTGGGGAGGGGGAATACTTTGGAAGTACAAGTTATAACTAAGAGTTTCGTAACTACTGCTTTTGTTCAAAATTGTATTTATGGGATTAAGTGAAAATGGGGGCCGGGGATGGGGTGGTGGTGGGGGTGTGAGAAGAGCGTACAACGTGAATGAAGATGTCTCGTGGATGCAGCTCATTCATAGTTACTCGCGCATGAGGGCACGTGACTTACGTCTCCAAAACCCATCCCAACTTAGTAGTGTAAGAGAGCACACTTGACCTGCTGTCAAGAAGACTGGGTGCGATTCCCAGCTGAGTTTGGTGGAGTTACGAGATTTCCAGCCCGTGGTGTTTACCATTTACGAAAAACATCTCGCCGGACATTTCGATTTGGTTAACGCCATTCTAGTTGAGCTCACTGATAAAATGAAAAAATAACCCGATAAAAGGATAAAATAGACCAAAAAATACGCCACTAAAATGATAAGATATAGCCCAATAAGACGAAGAAATAGCCCAATAAAACGAAGTTATAGCCCAATAAGACGAAGTTATAGCCCAATAAGACGAAGATATAACCCAATAAGACGAACTTATAACCCAATAAGACGAAGTTATAGCCCAATAAGGTGAAGGAATAGCCCAAAAAGACCAAGGAATAGCCCAATAAGACGAAGGAATAGCCCAATAAGACGAACGCATAGCCTAATAAGACGAAGTTATAGCCCAATAAGACGAAGGAATAGCCCAATAAGACGAAGGAATAGCCCAATAAGACGAAGTTATAGCCCAATAAGACGAAGGAATAGCCCAATAAGACGACGGAATAGCCCAATAAGACCAAGTTATAGCCCAATAAGACGAAGGAATAGCCCAATAAGACGACGGAATAGCCCAATAAGACGAAGGAATAGCCCAATATGACGACGGAATAGCCCAATAAGACGAACGCATAGCCTAATAAGACGAAGTTATAGCCCAATAAGACGAAGGAATAGCCCAATAAGACGAAGGAATAGCCCAATAAGACGAAGTTATAGCCCAATAAGACGAAGGAATAGCCCAATAAGACGACGGAATAGCCCAATAAGACCAAGTTATAGCCCAATAAGACGAAGGAATAGCCCAATAAGACGACGGAATAGCCCAATAAGACGAAGGAATAGCCCAATATGACGACGGAATAGCTCAATAAGACGAACGAATAGCCCAATAAGACGATGGAATAGGCCAATAAGACGAAGTTATAGCCCAATAAGCCGAAGTTATAGCCCAATAAGACGAAGGAATACCCCAATAAGACGAAGAAATAACCCAATAAGACGAAGAAATAACCCAATAAGACGAAGGAATAGCCCAATAAGACAAACGAATAGCCCAACAAGACGAACGCATGGTCCAAAATCGATCAAAACCATAGGCTATAGCCCATACTTTTTGCCTGTAAATGGTCCAAAATCACCTATATTCTATCCCTAAAAAATAATGCACATTTTTTCGAAAGGTGTGAAAATGGTCCAAAATCGATCAAAACCATGGGCTATAGCCCATGCTTTTGGCCTGAAAATGGTCCAAATTCACTTATTTTCTATCCCTAAAAAATAATGCATATTTTTTTGAAAGGTGTGAAAATGCTCCAAAATGATCAAAACCATGGGCTATAGCCCATGCTTTTTGCCTGAAAATGGTCCAAAATCACCTATTTTCTATCCCTAAAAAATAATGCATATTTTTTGGAGAGGTATGAAAATGGTCTAAAAATGATCAAAACCATGAGCCATAGCCCATGCTTTTTGCCTGAAAATGGTCCAAATTCACCTATATTCTATCCCTAAAAAATAATATATATTTTTTGGAGATGTGTGAAAATGGTCCAAAATCGATCAAAACCATGGGCTATAGCCCATGCTTTTTGCCTGAAAATGGCCCAAAATCACCTATTTTCTATCCCTGAAAAATAATGTATATTTTTTGGAAAGGTGTGAAAATGGTCCAAAATCCATAAAAACCATGGGCTATAGCCCATGCTTTTTGCCTGAAAATGGCCCAAAATCACCTATTTTCTATCCCCGAAAAATAATGTATATTTTTTGGAAAGGTGTGAAAATGGTCCAAAATCCATAAAAACCATAGGCTATAGCCCATGCTTTTTGCCTGAAAATGGTCGAAAATCACTTTTTTTCTATCCCTAAAAAATAATGCATATTTTTTGGAGAGGTGTGAAAATGGTCCAAATTCGATAAAAACTATAGGCTATAGCCCATGCTTTTTGCCTGAAAATGGTCCAAAATCACCTATTTTCTATGCCTAAAAAATAATGTATATTTTTTGGAAAGGTGTGAAAATGGTCCAAAATCGATAAAAACCATGGGCTATAGCCCATGCTTTTTGCCTAAAAATTGTCCAAAATCACCTATTTTCTATTCCTAAAAAATAATTCATATTTTTTGGAAAGGTGTGAAAATGGTCTAAAAATGATCAAAACCATGGGCTATAGCCCATGCTTTTTGCCTGAAAATGGTCCAAAATCACCTATTTTCTATGCCTAAAAAATAATGAATATTTTTTGGAGAGGTGTGAAAATGGTCCAAAATCGATCAAAACCATGGGCTATAGCCCATGCTTTTTGCCTAAAAATTGTCCAAAATCACCTATTTTCTATTCCTAAAAAATAATTCATATTTTTTGTAAAGGTGTGAAAATGGTCTAAAAATGATCAAAACCATGGGCTATAGCCCATGCTTTTTGCCTGAAAATGGTCCAAAATCACCTATTTTCTATGCGTAAAAAATAATAAATATTTTTTTGAGAGGTGTGAAAATGGTCCAAAATCGATCAAAACCATGGGCTATAGCCCATGCTTTTTGCCTAAAAATTGTCCAAAATCACCTATTTTCTATTCCTAAAAAATAATTCATATTTTTTGGAAAGGTGTGAAAATGGTCTAAAAATGATCAAAACCATAGGCTATAGCCCATGCTTTTTGCCTGAAAATGGTCCAAAATCACCTATTTTCTATGCCTAAAAAATAATGAATATTTTTTGGAGAGGTGTGAAAATGGTCCAAAATCGATCAAAACCATGGGCTATAGCCCATGCTTTTTGCCTGAAAATGGCCCAAAATCACCTATTTTCTATCCCTGAAAAATAATGTATATTTTTTGGAAAGGTGTGAAAATGGTCTAAAAATGATCAAAACCATGGGCTATAGCCCATGCTTTTTGCCTGAAAATGGTCTTAAATCACCTATTTTCTATGCCTAAAAAATAATGTATATTTTTTGGAGAGGTGTGAAAATGGTCCAAAATCGATAAAAACCATGGGCTATAGCCCATGCTTTTTGCCTGAAAATGGCCCAAAATCACCTATTTTCTATCCCCGAAAAATAATGTATATTTTTTGGAAAGGTGTGAAAATGGTCCAAAATCCATAAAAACCATAGGCTATAGCCCATGCTTTTTGCCTGAAAATGGTCGAAAATCACTTTTTTTCTATCCCTAAAAAATAATGCATATTTTTTGGAGAGGTGTGAAAATGGTCCAAAATCGATCAAAACCATGGGCTATAGCCCATGCTTTTTGCCTAAAAATGGTCCAAAATCACCTATTTTCAATCCCTGAAAAATAATGTATATTTTTTGGAGAGGTGTGAAAATGGTCCAAAATCGATCAAAAACCATGGGCTATAGCCCATGCTTTTCGCCTAAAAATGGTCCAAAATCACCTATTTTCTATGCCTAAAAAATAATGTATATTTTTTGGAGAGGTGTGAAAATGGTCCAAAATCCATAAAAATCGTAGGCTATAGCCCATGCTTTTTGCCTGAAAATCGTCCAAAATCACCTATTTTCTATCCCTAAAAAA